>JAJOZX010008003.1:97500-200000 GCA_023014485.1 Bathynomus jamesi | reverse complement strand
AAATAAATATATATGTAAAAATGGACCATGAATAATCAATATTCATTTTTACATAAGAACCAAAATCGCTTAACGCGAGTTTGGATAATAATTTTACTTGTAGCTTCCTATTTTTGTTCGTGTCAAAAACCCTACGATCTACCATATCTATGGTTTAGTCGTATCCATTTTTCATTTGTTATAGAAGTTATTAATTAATTATGATTGTCTTGCATCTCACCCTCGTCCCTAGATTATGCATACACATTGCATATAACAGGATTGGAACCCGTAGTTGTACTTCTTAGTCATTAATACCCACTTTTGTCTCTAATTCGTTCTTGTAAATCTTCCTAATAATGATTTGTATTATACGTACAAATTCAATAACTCTGACGTCATAAAGTAACTTAATTCTCTTCACGTTTTCCATACCTTGAACACTGAATCACGTGTTTAGTATGTGGACATCTTCCGTATTGAATGTATGGTAAATTCTTTAATAATAACACTGGGGAACAAATTTCAACTTTTTGTCTATTGAATTAGATTTGACAGTTAGTTCTAGGTAATTTGGATACGCTGAGCACGAATTTTTACTCGGTTTTGCTCTATCAGGTCCTGATTTTGCTCAACACCCCTCCTCTTTCGTCGTATTCATAAAAAGGTTTTTTTCTCAATACTCGCTAAGTCTTTTTGCAGTTACACATTATGCAACTAGGTTTTTATCTAGGTATTTGTACCTATTGTTATGGTATTGTTGTATTATGTATATTTTTATAGTAACACCCTAAAAATATTTTTAATTTTGTCATTTTAACCCATTTTAATATTAGTAAATTAAGCTAAAAATATCATAGAATTCTAAAATTTCTCAGCGTTCCTGTTCTCTGT
Source organism: Bathynomus jamesi (assembly GCA_023014485.1). NCBI lineage: Eukaryota > Metazoa > Arthropoda > Malacostraca > Isopoda > Cirolanidae > Bathynomus > Bathynomus jamesi. The sequence continues at coordinate 199,127 of JAJOZX010008003.1, read as the reverse complement.
AGAGTATTCTAGAGGGACAACTAAAATATATAAAAGCGACTCGTTTCCAGAGTTAATCAGTCAATTCAATCAGTCAGTCAGTCAGTTGAGTTAGTTAATTAAGTTTGGGCATTAACATATATTTTGAATTGGCATATGATTTAGTGGTAATTTTGCATCGTGATTTATATAGTTGATTTAATTAGACGTAATTTATATTGTACCTACTCATCCGTGTTTCTAATTTAATTTCATAGATTGTAAGTACCTATTTCATAATAAGTACCTATTTAAACTAATTTTTGTGTTTATATTTCAGATTTTTCTTAAATTTATATGAATTAAGGGCTTTAAATACCTTTACAAATTGGCAGAACAATCAAGCAATATGTCATCAAGCACTAGAAAGTTCAAATGCAAAAACAACCCTGATTCCTTCTGTTATATATGTGGAAATTTTACACTTCCACTCAACGAGCAAATATAACTGACTTCGTAAAAAGAGCTTACTTAGCTATTTTGGCATAAAACTGGGGGACCAAGATAAATCGTGGGCTCCACATAAAGCCTGCTCCATATGCATTGAAAGACTGCGACATTGGACGAAGGGTTCGGATTCAAAAATACCTTTTGGAGTTCCGATGGTAAGTTTATGATTTCATAAAACTACGTAATTTAATCACTAGTATACTGTAACTTACCTAAATGTAATTGTAACTTAGGTACATAAACAAAAATTTACAGAAAATGTTTATAAGAATCTCAAATATTGCATAAGGTTGAAACACATAGAAATGTTAAATGTTTGGGTGATAACTTTTGATAAAATTCATAAAAAACAAGTCTCTCGTCGCTTTTGTTAACGCTTTACAATTTTTTTTCCATATCAGGTGTGGCGAGAGCCTACTACCACGAGACCGATTGCTACCTTTGCTTTGTCAAGACTTCGGGCTTCACTAAGAAAAATAAACATTGTATCGAGTACCCAAATTTCGACACCGCGATACGACCTGTGCTACATTCAAATGAGATCCCCATTCCAAAATTTAAGGGTCTGCCAACTCAAGAATTTTGAAGATGTTCCTGAAATATTGTTATGCACTTTGAGGAGTCAGACACCGATTTTGACCCCAGCGTATTTGAAAGTCAAAACGATCCGCAAAAGTTTAACCAGGCCGAGTTGAATGATCTTGTAAGGGATCTAAATTTGCCAAAAAAGGCTGCGGAAATTTTAGCTTCAAGACTTAAAGAGAAAAACTTGCTTACTTCAAACACATACATTTCATTTTACAGAAAAAGAGAAGAAGAACTTGTTAAATATTTTAGAACAGAGGATAGTTTAGTATATTGCTGCGACATAGTTGGTTTGTTAAAGAAGATGGGGGTTGAGTCTTACGATGCAAATGATTGGCGCTTGTTTTTAGACAGTTCGAAAAGAAGTCTTAAGTGTGTGTTGTTGCATAATGGCAATCTATACGGCTCGATACCGATTGGGCACTCAACAAAATTAAAAGAAAAGTATGAACATATAGAAAAGGTTTTAAATCTTATCAAATATAGGGAGCACGAGTGGATCATATGTGTTGACTTAAAAATGGTTAATTTTCTGCTAGGACAAGGAGGGTATACTAAATATCCCTGCTTCCTTTGCTTATGGGACAGCAGAGCCAAGGAAGAACATTATTTCAAACAAATCTGGCCAGCACGAACATCACTTACTGTCGGAGAAAAAAACGTAATTAATCCACCTTTAGTGAGCAGAGACAAAATCATATTTCCTCCTCTGCATATAAAACTAGGCCTCATTAAACAATATGTAAAAGCTTTAGATACGAACGGTGAGTGTTTCAAATACATAACTTCAAAATTTCCAAGTTTAAGTTATGAAAAAATCAAGGCGGGAATTTTCGACGGTCCACAAATAAGAACAATGATTAAAGACAGCAATTTTCCTAATGTCATGAATGAACGCGAAAAAAGTGGCTGGTTCTCATTCGTGGACTTGATAGAAAACTTTTTAGGCAATTATAGGGCAGATAACTACGAAGAAATCGTAAAAAAACTTTTAAGGGACTACAAAGAGTTAGGTTGCAATATGAGCATAAAATGCATTTTTTGAATAGCCATCTTGACCAATTTCCAAGTAATTTAGGTGATGTAAGTGACGAACAAGGGGAGAGATTCCACCAAGATATCAAAATTATGGAGGAACGGTACCAAGGCCGCTGGGATTCCCACATGATGGCTGATTACTGCTGGTGCTTGAAAGAGACCTGCCATCAACAAGCAAATACGCTAGAAAGTCTTACAAAGAAAATTTTTGCCACAGTGAAAGCTTCATATCTGTTTTGTTTTTTTATTTTAAGTCATTTCTATCGTTATAATGTAATTTTACTGTAGTTTGAACTGCTTGTATTCATGAAACTTGAAAAAAAAATTTAACACATGACTTAATTTTTTAGTCCTAATTTGAAAAATCTGGAAAATGGCACATAGGCTGTCGACAAGAATCAGGACCTGATAGAGCCAAACCGAGTTGAAATTCGTATTCAGCGCACCCAAATTACCTAGAATCAAGTGTCAGATATCATTCAATAAAATACGTGTTGCCCAGTGTAATAATAATAATAAAAATAATAATAAAAAGAAAAAAAACTTCATTCTCTATACATCATTATTTATGTTGTTTCCTACCTATTGTCTACTGATACCTATCAACCTATCAGTCCATATTTTACGCGCGTCTATATTACGCACACAACCTATTCTGTTACTTACATGTAAAATACGTCCACATGTATTTTTTTTTTTCTTTTAAGTGCGTTCACCCTCACAAGACATTCATTTGGCTTACAGTAGTTGAGTGGTCGAATTCGCGAATCAAAGCAGAATTGAACGTTTTTTAGATAAACAACATCTTTCGCTCTGATCCAAATTCATAACATATTAAAATGTAATATAACATATTATGTTGTATATAAATTATCTTGTCATGTCTCATGTACTTGTGTTGTACTAATAACCATATATAATAACCATATATAATCTAACCATATAATCTAACCATATATAATCTAACCATATATATATAAAAACACTGTAAGAATGGTAACGACGTAATGTACTTCAATGAAACTATAATTGAATGTAATGACTTTATATATAATGTAAGAATGTACTTTAATAGAACTGTAAGGGACAATCATAAGCGAATGGGAAGTAATCCATAATCGAAATCATAATTGTAATAAACCCAAACAAAAATGTACTCAGTCGTGAAATGATATCGCCTTCAGAAATGAAGACGTGGCAAAAAAAAAAAGATTAGTTTTTATTTTTATTTATTTATTTCTTTTTTTTATTTGGAAACTTTCAAACACCTGATCGTGTTTAAAAGGGGGGAAACTTAACCTCCAACTGCCATCCCCCAACATTCAGGCATATTTTATACATGTATTTGTGAAATGAAGGACACTTCATTACGGCTCTCTGCTTTGGTCACTGCTAAGAGACTCCCCTTGTTAGCAGCCTCGCTGCGGGGAGGGGGCAGAGGCCCCTTGCCTCCTTAATATTTTTAGATTCCGGCCTGAGCTATGGTCGAAAGAGGTCGAACCTCTACCCCTGTAAAATTCAGACCACTACCTGTAAATTTTTAAGAAGAAAATTACAGTAAGATAAACTTTTTATTTTCCCCCTCGAGTTGGGCTATCTTCAGAGGAATTTAGTCAGTAAAGTAGAAGTATCAGAGTATTATTGAAAGAAAAGAATTAACAGAGTGTCGACCCCATAAAGCGAGAGAAAAGAATTAGAAAGTTATAGAAGAAATATCCGTTGCAGCCTCCTAACCAGAACCCCCCGTCGAATCCGAACCGACTCAGGGCCATAGACGGAGGGGTTAACAGACTGGCGACCCTATAGCCAGGATAAACACATAGAAGAAGGAAGATAACAAGACTGGACCCTTTACCAGGATCTTAACAGATTTTAAGAAGAAGAAGATTACTTTAAGAAGAAGATTACTTTAAGAAGAAGATTACTTTCAGAAGAAGATTACTTTCTGAAGAAGATTACTTTCTGAAGAAGATTACCTTCAGAAGAAGATTACTTTAAGAAGATTACTTTAAGAAGAGGCCACTCTTTGGCCAAGATAGAAATTACCCTGCATCAGGATAAAACCAGTTGACCGGCGTGTGACGACTTCTAGTTCGTAACATCCACCCTTGAAACGGTGTGTCACGACTCCAAGTTCTCCACGCCTAGTTTTCATCCAAGAAGAAGTAGCCAGCAAGACGTCTTCAGGAGACGTCTCTGAGGATTTTGCCAGTAGAACTTTTGTTAAGTACATTTTGTTTTTTTAAGTAATTTATAAACACTTGAAAAGTCAGTATTATTAACAGTTAATAATGAGTATAAATCAGAATTTACAAGAAACAGTGAACATTTCAGACACTAGTGATACCTTTTTTTTTTAGTGAAACACATTTAACTTCTGTGAAAATTACTAAGAGAAGTTAAATGTAAGAGAAGTTAAATTTCAAAGAGAGTTAAGTTCAAAGAGAGTTAATTTCAGAGAGAGTTAATTTCAGAGAGAGTTAATTTCAGAGAGAGTTAATTTCAGAGAGAGTTAATTTCAGAGAGAGTTAATTTCAGAGAGAGTTAATTTCAGAGAGTTAATTTCAGAAAGTTATTTTCAGAGTTATTTTCACTGTTATATTCAGTATAGAATAATTTTATTTTATGTATCAAACATAATAGTATCGTACCTTCGTGTACATTAGAGTGAAATGTCGTTTACATTTTATATTTTTGTTTGCAAATTTTTTTCAATTACTGAATTGAATTGACTTGCAAATTAAGAGAGAGAGAGTTTATAGAGAGTTTATAGATTTAGAGAGATATTTGAAGTAATTTTCGAAGTCATTTTTTTGAAGTCAGTTTTGAAGTCAGTTTTAGTTGCAAAGAAGTTGCAAGTCAGTTTTGAAGTCAGTTTTCGTTGCAAATAAGTTGCAAGTCAGTTTTGAAGTCAGTTTTCGTTGCAAATAAGTTGCAAGTCAGTTTTGAAGTCAGTTTTCGTTGCAAATAAGTTGCAAGTCAGTTTTGAAGTAAGTTTTCGTTGCAAATAAGTTGCAAGTAAATTTTTGATTTGCTTTCTACTTTGCTAAATAATTGGTGACCTGTTGTTTTTTAAAATCTCATAATCATTTTTTTAGATTTCGCTTAATAAGGAATCCTGTTTAAGCTTTGCAATGTTCACATTTTGTATACACTCTCTTTCGTTATAAACAATGAGATCATGTCTTGCCTAAGCATTAATATTGTACATCTTAAACCTTAAAATTTCACTCATATGCATATTTTAGTGTAAAGATGCATAGTCCGATTTCCACTTTTAGTTAACTTGGCAGATCATGATAACATCAGATCTGAAAAGTCGCGGTTTAAGATAAAAATATGGTTTCTTCAAATATTTTGTTTACTCGTTCAAGCCTTACCACAGCTAAAAAATTTACTTATTTTTAAATATTGTGCAAAATAATACAGCTTCTTAGCATTTAATAATAATAATGTTAGCAGTTTTTGGGTATATAAACCCATTAAAATTATTCCATTGTCATTCAGAAGCTAATTCAGAGGCTGAGCACTACCTGTATCTTTTAGCAGTAAAGTTACAATTGGAGAAACTTTTTATTGTCCCTTCGAGCCTTGCTCTCTTCAGAAAAACTTAGAAAACTTTCCGGATACGCTATAAGAAGAATCCGGAACCTTCAGCATTTAGATTGCAAATCTACCAGAGTCCTCAGAGCCACTATAGAAGAACTCGGAGAGTAACATAGAAGAAAACCACTTCAAGTCACACATCCGTTGCTTGCCTCCTAACCACAAGTCAGTATGTCTCAGTCTCAAACCCCCGCCCCAGCATACATTAACTTAGGCAGATTAGTAAATCTTCCTCATACTGTTTTAATTTTTAAGGGGACCATAGATAATCGTTTTGTTGAACCGCGCGTAAGACCTTGGGTTGAGTCTTTAGAGCAACATTTCTTACGCGAGAATATTACCGATGATGATATAAAAATCAGAGAAGCAAAAAGATTTATTGACCCTAAAGAGGGAAATGCCCATGACACAGTCACTTACGTCCCATCAATTAGCGAAGCTATAACATGGGACGATTTTAAACAAAACCTATTAGAATTTTTTAAAGAAATAACCCTTGCACAACCCTTAGCCACATTAGAAGCAGTCTTCCAAGCTAAATGGAAGAAAGAGGAACACGAGGATTTAAACAATTTTATTACACGTACACACAAACTTGTAGGAGAAGCCCTCCGGGCCGCAGAAAATGCATGTGGCATAACTTTTACTTCGAAACAAAGAAATCTAATAGTAGCCACAACCATTTACCAAAACCTACCCGGAGCACCTAAAAAAAAGTTTCAGGAGTTTTTAAATGTTGACAAACCTGTCAGTGTAGCCGTAAACAAAACACGGGAACATCACCCCGATTTAGCAAACCAAAACTACCGAAAGGGTAGAGAAACCCCCGTACATTATATTCAGCAGCAGCCACAACACCAATACCAACAGCAACAACAACAACAACATAAACCAAGGCAAATACAGGGAACACCCTAGAAACAAGCCCCCCAAACCCAGAATACACGCCCTCCTCCACAGTGTTTTAACTGTGATAGTTTCGGGCATATGATAAGTCAATGTAATTACCCCTCGTATTGCTCCCACTGTCACGAACATGGTCATCGCCGTGGCGATCGCCAAAAGTGTGCTGATAAAGCCCCTGCAGGGTATAGACCCCACTTTCAGAAACCAAACCAACCACGTCCCCAAAACGTATCCCAAAAGTCAACCAATCCCCAGAAACCAGTCCATTCCCAGCCTCAGTCGAACTACCAACCCAATAGATCACGACCACAGGGTCACCCACACTCTTACCCCATGTATAAACCCCAATACAACCAGCAAGGTCAACTAGTTCGGTACGTAGAAGTACCCGGGGAGGAATCATTTTCCCCAGAGAACAGTTTTCAAGAACACCCTCCAGCGTATGATATTCCCGTAGAATATGATCCAGGTCCTCCCATAGAAGACCATGTGAGCCCTTTTTTAGACCCTACATTGGAGGCAGCAGTTCAACCTCCTCCCTCCTAAATTACAGTAGTAAGCCCAGATACGCACACAAACTCCCCATCAGGATAATAGGTGCGGACCTCTTAGATTTAATAATAAATTGTAGTACGGATAACCAAGATTTAACTGCTCTCCTAGATACAGGAGCATACGCGACGTTAAGAAACAATGCGTAGATGAATTACTAGAGAGTACAAATTATAAATATGAACTTAAGGCACCATCCTGCCAACTTAGAGGAGTTACGGGCACACCCATACCCACATACGGAGAAATTGAGTTATATTTAGAAATTGGAAACGCGGTATACCCCGCGAAATGTTGTATAGTGGACACAGTCGCCACCTTTCAGACAGACATCCTACTAGGGATGGATTTTTTTAACCGGAATCAATGGGAGATTTACCCAGCCGGAAAGTTAGTAAAGTGTCGAAATAGGACACACCATCTCCGCGAGGATGACAGACAACTTAATGCTAATAGACTTAGCTCAGTTCAGATTTCCGAAAGAAATAGGAAACCCCCTCTACTTGATAGCAGATCAAGTCGGCCGGTTGCATCCAGAGGGACAACCGCTCCAGAAATCAGACCCCAGGGTAATCAGTTCCAGTTGTTGAATCCAGTATCAACCCAGGCAGTTTCCAGACAGTCAGTTTACAGACAGTCAGTTTCCTGTCAGTCAGTTTCCTGTCAGTCAGTTTCCAGTCAGTCAGCTTCCAGTCAGCCAGTTTCCAGTCAGCCAGTTTCCAGTCAGCCAGTTTCCAGTCAGCCAGTTTCCAGTCAGCCAGTTTTCAGTCAGCCAGTTTCCAGTCAGCCAGCTTCAGTTCAGCCAATAAGGCAAATTTTAGTCGCCGAACCAGAACCAGATTCACAATTTTTCATATGCCCTACCGAGCATATAACAGTAGCACCTTATGAGAAGATGTTTCCTAGCAAAAGTAGTTAACAGTCAAGGAAAATTATTAGAGTCAGAGCGTACTCTGATTACAGAGAAAAGTAATTTCAAAAGAGATGTTCTTATTGCCCAAGTCCTTAGTCAGAGTCAGAATTCAGCTATCCCTGTTGTTTGTTTAAACAAAGGAGAAAGTCCTATAGAATTAACTTCAAATCAGAAAATAGGAACTGTTTCCACAGTAGAAGTAGATTCAGATTTCCCCATCAGTATGATAAATCGTGTTTCCAGTTCCTTAGAATTAAAGCCTTCAATATTAAAAGAAGAATATAAGAAATGTCTGAAGCACTCCCTTCAGGAGTCGCCAGCTTTACAGGATCCCAAACTAATGGAATCACTTCTCGATTTCCTGATAAGAAATAAATGTGATTGCCCTAACCGGAGATCCTCTGGGCCGAACTAATTTGGTCCCTTTTGAAATCAAGTTGGAACCCAATTCCAAACCCATTTTCATTCCTCCCTATCGGGTTCCACATTCTCAGTTAGTCACTATTGAGGAACACATCAAGGACATGTTGGAGCAGGATGTCGTTCAGCCTTCAGCTAGTCCCTGGTCCGCTCCTATGATTCTCGTCTCCAAAAAGGACGGAACATCTCGCCCTTGTATAGATTTTAGACGCCTGAATAACATTACCATCCCAGACCGTTTCCCGATTCCAAACATGCAGGAAACAATTCTGAACGTAGGGAAAGCGAACTTTTTTTCATCCCTCGATTTAGCATCAGGTTATTGGCAAATGGAGGTCAGTCCCGAATCTCGGGCATTGACTGCTTTCTCCACTAACCGAGGCCATTACGAATTCCAGGTTTTACCTTTCGGAGTCCGAAATGGGCCTGCTAATTTCTCTAGGTTGATGAATATAGTCCTTTCCGACCTACAGTATTAGGTGTCGAAGCTCTCGTGTATCTTGACGATATTATCGTCTATAGTTCGGACATAAAAACACACTTTCAACGCCTTCATAATGTGCTATCACACTTGAGAAAAGCAGACCTTAAACTGAAGCTTGCAAAGTGCAATTTTTTACAAGAATCCCGGTATACCTAGGATTCCTACTCTCGTCCACAGGAATTAAACCTGATCCAGCCAAACTCGAAGCCCTGGAAAGGTACCCTGTACCCAAGACCGTCGACGACGCCCGTGCATTTATTGGTTTTGTCGGATTCATCGGAACTTTATCCCCCAATTTTCGAATATTGCTAAACCCATTACTAATTTGTTCCAGAAAAATTCGAAATTTAACTGGAAATCCGATCACCAACATGCCTTTGAAACTTTAATTAATAAACTAACCTGTCATCCCATTTTACAATATCCTGATTACACAAGACCCTTCATCATAGCCACAGATGCTTCCTCCTATGGACTAGGAGCCGTCCTGTTACAGGACGTAGACGGTGTGGAATTACCCATTGCTTATGCCAGTCAACTTCTCTCTGCACCTCAACGGAATTATTCCACTACGGACCGAGAGGCCCTAGCGGTATATTGGGCTTTGAAAAAATTCCGAAATATCGTCTATGGCTACGATGTAACCATCAAGACTGATCATAAGCCACTCACGTACCTCTTCAAGGACAAGCTACATGAAGGACGATTGAGTAGATGGGCTCTGTTGATTCAGGACTTTGCAGCGAAAAATCGTATACAAACCGGGAAAACTGCAAGTTATTCCAGACGGATTGTCGAGACTCAAGCCCGACGCCCGAGTGAATAAAATAGGACTTCTTCCTGTGTTCGACTACGATTGTCTGCAATACTCCCAACAACAGGACCAACACACCCAAAACCTTCGGGCGCGCCTGGAACAAAAGGAACCATCGAAGGTAAAAGAACAGTACAACCTCAAAGATGGGCTCGTACATTTCAGGAACGAAGATGGAAACGACCTCGTGGAGATACCAAAGGATCTCGTTGATATAGCATTGGACTTTGTCACGACTCACCTTTTATGGACACATGGGGCCGGATCGCACCATCAAAGTCTTTTGGAGCGATACCATTTTCCCGAGATGAACAGAACGGTACATGAATACATCGCCGAATGTCCGTCGGTTTAAAGCATAAGGGCAACGTACCATCCACCGCTCCAATGCATAAATATCCAGTATGCCAGAGGCCCTGGCAAAGAACTGGAATGGATATACTGGGACCATTTCCCAAAACATCAAAGGGAAATCAGTACATCATTGTGTTTACGGATCACTTCTCGCGTTACAGCGAAGTAGCCGCCATTCCAGACCAGACCTCGGAAACTGTGGCAAGAGCCCTACTGGAACGCGTCATCCAAAACCATACCACTCCTTCCATCCTAATCTCGGATAACGCCCTTAGTTTCACTTCCAAACTGTTCGAGTCACTCTGTAACATGTGTAGAATTAAAAATACACACATTGTGGCATACCATCCGCAGGCAAACGGCTTAGTGGAAAGGCACAATCGAAAGATCTTGAAGCCCTGCGCCACGTTGTCGATGCATCCTCCCGTACATGGGATGATTCCCTTCCCATGGTACAAACAGCCATCAACAATGGCTATAATGTGTCCATCGGGGACACCCTCATTTCGTTCTCTATCACTACGACAAGCGTCTACCTTTTGATTTGCCCGACCAAACCGACCCGGCAGTCTAACATCTTCCGAAATGGCAGAAGCAAATCAGCAACTAGCTGAACGATCTTTCAAGATTTTTGACATAATCCGTTATGCCCTCGACCAACGAAACCAACAGATGGAGCAAGAGCAACATAGGCGTCATCCCCGTCAACGGACTATAATCGGTATGCGATGTTATCTGAAGAGCGTGAAACCGCCAGGGGCTCATCGCAAATTATACCAAAATGGGATGGCCCATATAGGATTACGAAAGACCTCGGAAAAATCGTTATGAAATCCTCGACCTCCGGGATCATTCCAAACTAAAGATCATTCACGCTGACAATTTGAAGATAGCTTCCGAACAACACCTTCCCAAAAAACAGCTGCCAGGCGTTCGAGCCGCCTATCCTTCAAAAGGTCAAGATATTAACAAATCGGGCAGGGATCAAAAAACTGTAGTAGTCACCGCGGGAACCGCTACCCATGACGAAGATTGGTACCTCGTAATACCACCATTACTCGAGGCAATCTCTGAACAAGAGGAGGCCCCAGAGCCAAGCGTCCCATCGGACCCAGACCCTGGAGAAACCCCTTCGAGAGGATCACTCATGGAACTCCACCATCTCCACCATCTCCTCTGTCACCACCCTCGCCGATTGATGATCGACGCACGGACCCTACATACCGCCCGCAAATGCATCACCCACGTGAACTAGAACCTTCACATAAGAAACGAACCCGCTCAGAATCCGAGCTCAACGGTCGACCCCCATTGCCACCAAAACGAGGCCGACCCTTCACCCACCAACACAAGTATCCACACAAGTATCCACACAACACCCCCAGCTCCGTATAACTTAAGGCGTAGAAATGAATAAAATTGTCCCCCTTATAATTTTCCAAATTATTTACTTGTAGACCTAGCATTAAAATTTCTACCGGAGTTGTTATAGAAAAACTTGCAGAAGGTAAATTTTTGAAAGGGCATGCAGACCTTTATATAAATTTGCAACCCCCTGCTAGAATTAAAATCAATCTCCTTCAGATACAAACCCAATTAAAAACGTTTGAAAGTAAAGTCCAGAATTCTTTCCAAGGAAAAGATCAGATTAGTCGCGTTCTGTTAGAAAATACCCTCGAAAATATTCAAACTACAGCACGCGCCCTATCAGAAATATTAGCCTTACCATGGATACAAACTGAAACTAAAAATTCAGAAAACTTTAACCAAAGAAGTAAAAGGGGACTGATAGATATAGGAGGGAAACTGTTCAAAGGTTTATTCGGATTAGCAACCGAAGAAGATATTAAAAGAATTGAACTTAAATTGAATCTCTTCGCGCGAAATCGACAATATAATGGACACATGTTAGAACAAACTATTAGGTCATTACACGAAAACAATCGCTTCCTCCACTCCCTTTCGGACAGATTCACATACCTTGAATCCATGTTAGCTCAATACAAAGAACACAAAAGATATATAGAATTAATGGAGATAATGAACCTACAAGTAACCCTAATCGATAAATACTTACAACGAATAACTACGATTCATTCCAAGGTTTTGCGTGCAACCCAGCTAGCCCATGGAAAAATCACTCTTTCCACCCTAATACCATGGGAAATACTCCAGTCCTTGATTCACACCGCCCAGTCACAATTAAAATTATCACCCATATTCCCACTCAACCACACTAATTACCCTCAATTTCTAAAATACACCTGGACTGTACATTAGGGCGGAGTGAAAAACTCATTTTTCGAATTTTCAAATTGGCTAGTGTGGAAAATGTGTGGAGTAGTGAGGAAATAAGCTGGTATAAATTTAAAATCATAACATTAATATCTTCAGGTGCCACAATGACCTTCAATATTGAAAAAAAATGAAAAAAGCAGATTTTAACCAATAATTACAGAAGAGTCCACAATGCACAATAGACAAGAATTTATTCACACTTGTATAAAAATAGCTCAGTCAACCTTTAAAAAAAGTTTCTATTCTCTAAAAACAGTTTTCTATAGTCAGCTCACTCAGCTGTCACGTGAGTACCTCGGTTCAGTGCAGCTGTCGCTCTCGTAGCAGGTGGGTGTTCTGTTGTTGGCGTTACTCAGATAGTCTAAACTATATTTCTTATATATTTTGCATTTCTGTATTGTGTTGCCCTAAGTTTGCCATGTACTATTAACTGAAATTAACGTATAATTGATATTAGCTCTTTCTTTTTCAGATTTGTATACTTTCAAAATGTCTCGAGTTTGTGCAAAATCAACCAGGGCCTCAACTGAGTGCCCCATGTTTGGTATGGGGGAAGATTTGTGGCACAGGAATCTTCCTACATACGAAGGAGTTTTTAAATATTACTTGTTTGTAAGAAACGATTTGAAACAGAATACTAATAAAGATCCTTCAATATCTCAAATATTAGAACAAGTTGTTGATAAATTGAAAACAATTTGGGAAAGTGCTTCCGTCCCAATTCTGTCAGACAGGCGAATTGAAACAATGTTCAGAAGCTACCACGAAAAGTATCGTGTCATTATGAAGCCATACCAAAGCAGAAAAAATTCTGAAGCTTACAAAGCAAAGATTGATATGTTCAAAAAAGAAGCACACACGAAACTTTTTGACATTGCAGCGTGCAAGTGCAAAGTACTAACACAATGTTCTTGTCCCAAAGAAAAAACGGTTCCAAAGGAAGAAGTGACGTTCCTCTTAGATCAAAGGAGTGAAAGAAAACTGTTTATTGATAGAGTAGATATTACACTCTCAAAGAAAAAAGCATCTACGTTGCTAAGAAAGCAAAAAGAAGCTGTGAGGCTCACCAAAGAATCTTCACAGGAGAAATTGCAGGATACAAATGTTGAATTATCATCATCGACATCAAATAGTGAAAGTGAATCTGGCGAAATATCAGACGATACATTTCCAGAGCCAGTTAGCTCGAAGAGAAAGCTCGAACAACCTGAAGAACAATTATTCAAGAAAAGGAAAACTACAAATCTACCTTCAGTGGCTACTGCTTGTGACAGGACTGCAGTTTCAGATCGAGCTGCAGCATTCATTGTTAGTGCAGTATTGCAAGATATTGGAGAAGTTTCTATTGACAATACATCTGAAGTAGTGGATAGGAGTAAAATCAGAAGAGAAAGACAAAAGAAAGATCAGAAATTATGAAAGATCAAAATCAGGTCCCAATCAGAGGAATCTATTTTGATGGTCGAAAAGATTCTACACTCTTCCAAGAAAAAAAAGAGTCCAAAGTATATCAGAAGAAGGTAACAGAAGAACATATCACTTTAGTGAGAGAACCTGGTTCAGATTATTTGGGCCATTATTCTGTGAATTCTGGATCAGCTGAAGAAATATGTAAAGGAATGTTTGAGTATATTGGAAATAATGACATGAACCTGGAAAACCTTGTTGCCATTGGATGCGATGGTGCAGCAGTCAACACTGGAGAAAAGGGAGGCGTTATAAGGCTTATAGAATTGAAGCTGAAGAAGCCAGTTCAACATTTAGTGTGCCAGCTCCATGCCAATGAATTGCCATTACGCCATTTAGTTGCAAAGCTGGATGGAAAAACATCTGGCCCCCGCGGATTCACCGGTCCTATTGGCAGGGAATTAGAGAACTGTGAGAGTCTTCCTATTGTCGAGTTTGAAAGGATTGATGCTGAGGAACCAACTGTAGACTGTGAAGATCTTAGCACCGACCAAAAATATCTAATTGATATTCATCAGGCCATAACAAAGGGATATTGCTCTCCAGATCTTGCTCATCGTAGTCCAGGCAAAATGGCACATTCACGATGGCTGACTACAGCAAATCGTTTGCTTTCGTCTATACGTTTCAACTGTAAGTCCATCTGAGAACCTCATGAACATTGCTTCTTTTATAATGAAGGTCTATATCCCAATGTGGTTTTCTATTAAGCAAAGTACGTCTTTTGTCAATGGCTCAAAACATGTTTTCAAAACTATTGAACTAACAAGAACACTGAATGACGAAGTAAAGGATATTGTAAACCCTGTCATACAAAGAAATGCATTTTTTGCAAATCCAGAAAATATTCTAGCATCAATGATTCATGATGACCGCAGCGCCATAAGAGAATTAGCGTGGAGGCGAATAAAGAAAGCAAGGCAAACAAACAAGGAAAAAGTTGTGAGGCGTTTCACAGTACCTGTTATTCAATTTGAAGCTACTGATTATACTGATTTAATTAATTGGCAAAAATGCATTGTCACTGAACCACCTGTGACAAGACACCTGACAGAAAATGAGATTGAAGAATTCATAGAAAACAAGAGTACCCCTCCATTCGAGAAATTCCCTTGTCATACACAAGTAGTAGAAAGAATGGTAAAATTAGTGACTGAAGCATCATCAAAAGTATTTGGATTGAACGCGCGAGATGGCTTCATAAGATCAACACTTCAGTCACGTAAAAAAATGCCATCATTCGAAAGTAAAGCTGAATATAAAGTTTAAATAAAACGTTAATAGAAAAAAACATGCGCAAGGATGGGTGGTTGGGAGGGCATGGGTGGAGCTCGACACGCAGCCACCTCCTCGTGGTGAGTTCTGGATTATTTAGATCATTAATCAAAAGAACATTGATCTAAATAAACTAAGAGCTGCGTAATTCAGTAACTATTTTGGTAATTGGAACACTTAATATATAATAATAACAAGTAAGTTTCAGTTATTGTACTAATGCAGAATATAAGAAAATCATTATATTTCACTTTTTTCGACGGCTTTGTGGCACCTGAAGATATAATTTCGCAGGACTAATATTTATGCACAGTCATTATCTATAGCACCCACATATTTTCCGCACTAGCCATATTTGAATTTCGAAAAAACGTTTAAAAACCTCATTTTCGATCCGCCCTACTGTACATTAGGGCGGAGTGAAAAACACATTTTTCGAATTTTCAAATTGGCTAGGGTGGAAAATGTGTGGAGTAGTGAGGAAATCAGCTGGTATAAATGTAAAACCATAACATTAATATCTTCAGGTGCCACAATGACCTTCAATATTGAAAAAAATTGAAAAAAAGCAGATTTTAACCAATAATTACAGAAGAGTCCACGATGCACAATAGACAAGAATTTATTCACACTTGTATAAAAATAGCTCAGTCAACCTTTAAAAAAGTTTCTATTCTCTAAAAACAGTTTTCTATAGTCAGCTCACTCAGCTGTCACGTGAGTACCTCGGTTCAGTGTAGCTGTCGCTCTCGTAGCAGGTGGGTGTTCTGTTGTTGGCGTTTCTCAGATAGTCTAAACTATATTTCTTATATAGTTTGCATTTCTGTATTGTGTTGCCCTAAGTTTGCCATGTACTATTAACTGAAATTAATGTATAATTGATATTAGCTCTTTCTTTTTCAGATTTGTATACTTTCAAAATGTCTCGAGTTTGTGCAAAATCAACCAGGGCCTCAACTGAGTGCCCCATGTTTGGTATGGGGGAAGATTTGTGGCACAGGAATCTTCCTACATACGAAGGAGTTTTTAAATATTACTTGTTTGTAAGAAACGATTTGAAACAGAATACTAATAAAGATCCTTCAATATCTCAAATATTAGAACAAGTTGTTGATAAATTGAAAACAATTTGGGAAAGTGCTTCCGTCCCAATTCTGTCAGACAGGCGAATTGAAACAATGTTCAGAAGCTACCACGAAAAGTATCGTGTCATTATGAAGCCATACCAAAGCAGAAAAAATTCTGAAGCTTACAAAGCAAAGATTGACATGTTCAAAAAAGAAGCACACACGAAACTTTTTGACATTGCAGCGTACAAGTGCAAAGTACTAACACAATGTTCTTGTCCCAAAGAAAAAACGGTTCCAAATGAAGAAGTGACGTTCCTCTTAGATCAAAGGAGTGAAAGAAAACTGTTTATTGATAGAGTAGATATTACACTCTCAAAGAAAAAAGCATCTACGTTGCTAAGAAAGCAAAAAGAAGCTGTGAGGCTCACCAAAGAATTTTCACAGGAGAAATTGCAGGATACAAATGTTGAATTATCATCATCGACATCAAATAGTGAAAGTGAATCTGGCGAAATATCAGACGATACATTTCCAGAGCCAGTTAGCTCGAAGAGAAAGCTCGAACAACCTGAAGAACAATTATTCAAGAAAAGGAAAACTACAAATCTACCTTCAGTGGCTACTGCTTGTGACAGGACTGCAGTTTCAGATCGAGCTGCAGCATTCATTGTTAGTGCAGTATTGCAAGATATTGGAGAAGTTTCTATTGACAATACATCTGAAGTAGTGGATAGGAGTAAAATCAGAAGAGAAAGACAAAAGAAAAGATCAGAAATTATGAAAGATCAAAATCAGGTCCCAATCAGAGGAATCTATTTTGATGGTCGAAAAGATTCTACACTCTTCCAAGAAAAAAAAGAGTCCAAAGTATATCAGAAGAAGGTAACAGAAGAACATATCACTTTAGTGAGAGAACCTGGTTCAGATTATTTGAGCCATTATTCTGTGAATTCTGGATCAGCTGAAGAAATATGTAAAGGAATGTTTGAGTATATTGGAAATAATGACATGAACCTGGAAAACCTTGTTGCCATTGGATGCGATGGTGCAGCAGTCAACACTGGAGAAAAGGGAGGCGTTATAAGGCTTATAGAATTGAAGCTGAAGAAGCCAGTTCAACATTTAGTGTGCCAGCTCCATGCCAATGAATTGCCATTACGCCATTTAGTTGCAAAGCTGGATGGAAAAACATCTGGCCCCCGCGGATTCACCGGTCCTATTGGCAGGGAATTAGAGAACTGTGAGAGTCTTCCTATTGTCGAGTTTGAAAGGATTGATGCTGAGGAACCAACTGTAGACTGTGAAGATCTTAGCACCGACCAAAAATATCTAATTGATATTCATCAGGCCATAACAAAGGGATATTGCTCTCCAGATCTTGCTCATCGTAGTCCAGGCAAAATGGCACATTCACGATGGCTGACTACAGCAAATCGTTTGCTTCGTCTATACGTTTCAACTGTAAGTCCATCTGAGAACCTCATGAACATTGCTTCTTTTATAATGAAGGTCTACATCCCAATGTGGTTTTCTATTAAGCAAAGTACGTCTTTTGTCAATGGCTCAAAACATGTTTTCAAAACTATTGAACTAACAAGAACACTGAATGACGAAGTAAAGGATATTGTAAACCCTGTCATACAAAGAAATGCATTTTTTGCAAATCCAGAAAATATTCTAGCATCAATGATTCATGATGACCGCAGCGCCATAAGAGAATTAGCGTGGAGGCGAATAAAGAAAGCAAGGCAAACAAACAAGGAAAAAGTTGTGAGGCGTTTCACAGTACCTGTTATTCAATTTGAAGCTACTGATTATACTGATTTAATTAATTGGCAAAAATGCATTGTCACTGAACCACCTGTGACAAGACACCTGACAGAAAAATGAGATTGAAGAATTCATAGAAAACAAGAGTACCCCTCCATTCGAGAAATTCCCTTGTCATACACAAGTAGTAGAAAGAATGGTAAAATTAGTGACTGAAGCATCATCAAAAGTATTTGGATTGAACGCGCGAGATGGCTTCATAAGATCAACACTTCAGTCACGTAAAAAAATGCCATCATTCGAAAGTAAAGCTGAATATAAAGTTTAAATAAAACGTTAATAGAAAAAAACATGCGCAAGGATGGGTGGTTGGGAGGGCATGGGTGGAGCTCGACACGCAGCCACCTCCTCGTGGTGAGTTCTGGATTATTTAGATCATTAATCAAAAGAACATTGATCTAAATAAACTAAGAGCTGCGTAATTCAGTAACTATTTTGGTAATTGGAACACTTAATATATAATAATAACAAGTAAGTTTCAGTTATTGTACTACAGTAATGCAGAATATAAGAAAATCATTATATTTCAGTTTTTCAACGGCTTTGTGGCACCTGAAGATATAATTTCGCAGGACTAATAATTATGCACAGTCATTATCTATAGCACCCACATATTTTCCGCACTAGCCATATTTGACTTTCCAAAAAACGTTTAAAAACCTCATTTTCGATCCGCCCTACTGTACATGGACCACGCCCCTACACATACCTCATAATTATACCATTTTTCGATTTCCTCACTTATGACGTATATAAATTTCACCCTTTCCCAACACCCTACCAAAATAACTCTAATGTCTATCGATTGTATTTACCCACCGTACCACCTTACCTTTTCCTCACCAAAGATCTATCAGCTTATTCTATGATGTCAGATAGCGACGTCCGGCATTGCCGATTCCCGCAACCAAATAAACAACTCATCTGCCCTCCACTCAAACCAGTTATTCTTCCCACTACTAGGTCTTGCTTTATCGATTTAATTCGTGACCGGCATGCCCCCGTATGTTCATTTAAAAAATTTCATTCCCCAAACCATCCAACTACGAATTGGACCAGACATCTGGGTTTCCTTCGCGAACAGGACTGCCGCTACCCTCGAGTGTCCATCGAATTATTCCCTCATTACAATCCCTATGGTTATTCGGCTACCAATTGGTTGCTCCTTGCGTTCAAAAGCCCTCCAAATATACAACCCGTATAAGGTTACCCTTAATAACTCATACCCATTTCCGTCGCAAATTAAATTTAAACCCGTCATAGAGATCTAAATCTCTCCATAAAACCTGTAACCATCTACCCGAACTACATGCCCCTGAATGGAATGATCAATTGAGCCGGTTTAAAATTTCTGATGATAACCAAAATAATCTCTTACAAATACTACAACCGGTAACCATTTTCTCAACATCTGCCGTTAGTATCATTATTGTATGTGCTATTATCCTCGGTATATTTGTGGTGAAAAGATCATTCTGGGAACAAAGAAAACCAAGTGACACGGAACATGAAACTATTTATGCACGACCAAGAGTGCGTACCCAGACCACGTGAACTAGACTTAACCACCCGACTTATGTTGTATATATAGTTTGCAGTATATTAAAACTTTCATTGAAGTAAGTTGTTTTTTGTGGCCACCCGATTATATATATATATATGTATATATATATGTAAAAATGAACCATAAATAATTCCCATATTCCTATATTATCTTATCCTTCATGTAATTCTTGTATTCATTTATATAGTCTCTGTATCCATTGTAAGAAAAAGTATCCATTTTAAAAATTCATGTGTTATATGGTTCATGTATTTATATAATTCTGTATATTCTTATATATTTAACTTTATATAATGCCTATACTCATATGTATGTACGTGTGTGTATTCATTTTTACATAAGGACCAAAATCGCCCAACGCGAGTTTGGATAAAATTTTTGATGTGCTTTCTACTTTGCTAAATAATTGGTGACCTGTTGTTTTTTAAAATCTCATAATCATTTTTTTAGATTTCGCTTAATAAGGAATCCTGTTTAAGCTTTGCAATGTTCACATTTTGTATACACTCTCTTTCGTTATAAACAATGAGATCATGTCTTGCCTAAGCATTAAAATTGTACATCTTAAACCTTAAAATTTCACTCATATGCATATTTTAGTGTAAAGATGCATAGTCCGATTTCCACTTTTAGTTAACTTGGCAGATCATGATAACATCAGATCTGAAAAGTCGCGGTTTAAGATAAAAATATGGTTTCGTCTTCAAATATTTTGTTTACTCGTTCAAGCCTTACCACAGCTAAAAAATTTACTTATTTTTAAATATTGTGCAAAAATAATACAGCCTTCTTAGCATTTAATAATAATAATGTTAGCAGTTTTTGGGTATATAACCCATTAAAATTATTCCATTGCATTCAGAAGCTAATTCAGAGGCTGAGCACTACCTGTATCTTTTAGCAGTAAAGTTACAATTGGAGAAACTTTTTATTGTCCCCTTCGAGCCTTGCTCTCTTCAGAAAAACTTAGAAAACTTTCCGGATACGCTATAAGAAGAATCCGGAACCTTCAGCATTTAGATTGCAAATCTACCAGAGTCCTCCGAGCCACTATAGAAGAACTCGGAGAGTAACATAGAAGAAAACCACTTCAAGTCACACATCCGTTGCTTGCCTCCTAACCAGAACCCCCGTCGATCCGAACCACCCCAGGGCCATAGACGGAGGGGTTAACAACTGGCGACCCTTTAACCAGGATCTTCACGACTCCAGGATTCTTCCAGTCTTCCAGACTCTGGAACCAGAACCAACACCCAGTTGACCGGCGTGTCACGACTTCTAGTTCGTCACATCCACCCTTGAACCGGTGCGTTACGACTCCAAGTTCTTCACGCCTACTTTTCATCTAGGAACAAGTGGCCAGCCAGACACGTCTTCAGGACACACCTCAAAGGATTTCGCCGTAGGAATCTTGTTAAGTACAAAACTTTTTTAAAAAAATAATTTCTAAACATTTGAAAAGTCATTATTATTAACAATTAATATTTAGTATTGAGCCAGAATTAACAAAAAACACAGTGAACACTTCAGACACCAGTGATACACTCTTTTTATTGAAAACAGTATTGTCACAGTTATTTTCAGTTATTTTTACTATTCTAGTTAGTATAGTATAATTTTATTTAATGTACCAAACATAGTATTACCATACCATCACGTACATTTGAGTGAAATTTTGTTTACATTTTTATTTTTGTTTGCAATCTTTTCAAATTTTCCCCGAGTTAGGCAAATTGTTGTGCATTATTTTTTTTAGATAGTGTAGTTAGGAAAACCCCTTAAGTGATCATTCCATGAATTAAGATCGGTCAAGCAGACCTAATTAGAACATTAATAAGTACCTTCACATATGAGCGATTCAGACGGTGCGCTTTCTGACATCGAAGAATTACCTACACCCATTTTTCCACCTACCCCGCGCCCTTCAAACATATTCCCAAACACACAAGTCAGTATGTCTCAGTCTCAAACCCCCGCCCCAGCATACATTAACTTAGGCAGATTAGTAAATCTTCCTCATACTGTTTTAATTTTTAAGGGGACCATAGATAATCGTTTTGTTGAACCGCGCGTAAGACCTTGGGTTGAGTCTTTAGAGCAACATTTCTTACGCGAGAATATTACCGATGATGATATAAAAATCAGAGAAGCAAAAAGATTTATTGACCCTAAAGAGGGAAATGCCCATGACACAGTCACTTACGTCCCATCAATTAGCGAAGCTATAACATGGGACGATTTTAAACAAAACCTATTAGAATTTTTTAAAGAAATAACCCTTGCACAACCCTTAGCCACATTAGAAGCAGTCTTCCAAGCTAAATGGAAGAAAGAGGAACACGAGGATTTAAACAATTTTATTACACGTACACACAAACTTGTAGGAGAAGCCCTCCGGGCCGCAGAAAATGCATGTGGCATAACTTTTACTTCGAAACAAAGAAATCTAATAGTAGCCACAACCATTTACCAAAACCTACCCGGAGCACCTAAAAAAAAGTTTCAGGAGTTTTTAAATGTTGACAAACCTGTCAGTGTAGCCATAAACAAAACACGGGAACATCACCCCGATTTAGCAAACCAAAACTACCGAAAGGGTAGAGAAACCCCGTACATTATATTCAGCAGCAGCCACAACACCAATACCAACAGCAACAACAACAACAATATAAACCAAGGCAAATACAGGGAACACCCCAGAAACAAGCCCCCCAAACCCAGAATACACGCCCTCCTCCACAGTGTTTTAACTGTGATAGTTTCGGGCATATGATAAGTCAATGTAATTACCCCTCGTATTGCTCCCACTGTCACGAACATGGTCATCGCCGTGGCGATCGCCAAAAGTGTGCTGATAAAGCCCCTGCAGGGTATAGACCCCACTTTCAGAAACCAAACCAACCACGTCCCCAAAACGTATCCCAAAAGTCAACCATCCCCAGAAACCAGTCCATTCCCAGCCTCAGTCGAACTACCAACCCAATAAATCACGACCACAGGGTCACCCACACTCTTACCCCATGTATAAACCCCAATACAACCAGCAAGGTCAACTAGTTCGGTACGTAGAAGTACCCGGGGAGGAATCATTTTCCCCAGAGAACAGTTTTCAAGAACACCCTCCAGCGTATGATATCCCGTAGAATATGATCCAGGTCCTCCCATAGAAGACCATGTGAGCCCTTTTTTAGACCCTACATTGGAGGCAGCAGTTCAACCTCCTCCCTCCTAAATTACAGTAGTAAGCCCAGATACGCACACAAACTCCCCATCAGGATAATAGGTGCGGACCTCTTAGATTTAATAATAAATTGTAGTACGGATAACCAAGATTTAACTGCTCTCCTAGATACAGGAGCACACGCGACGTTAATTAAGAAACAATGCGTAGATGAATTACTAGAGAGTACAAATTATAATATGACTTAAGGCACCATCCTGCCAACTTAGAGGAGTTACGGGCACACCCATACCCACATACGGAGAAATTGAGTTATATTTAGAAATTGGAAACGCGGTATACCCCGCGAAATGTTGTATAGTGGACACAGTCGCCACCTTTCAGACAGACATCCTACTAGGGATGGATTTTTTTAACCGGAATCAATGGGAGATTTACCCAGCCGGAAAGTTAGTAAAGTGTCGAAATAGGACACACCATCTCCGCGAGGATGACAGACAACTTAATGCTAATAGACTTAGCTCAGTTCAGATTTCCGAAAGAAATAGGAAACCCCCTCTACTTGATAGCAGATCAAGTCGGCCGGTTGCATCCAGAGGGACAACCGCTCCAGAAATCAGACCCCAGGGTAATCAGTTCCAGTTGTTGAATCCAGTTGGATCAACCCAGGCAGTTTCCAGACAGTCAGTTTCCAGTCAGTCAGTTTCCAGTCAGTCAGTTTCCAGTCAGCAGTCCAGTCAGTCAGTTCCAGTCAGTCAGTTTCCAGTCAGCCATTTCCAGTCAGCCAGTTTCCAGTCAGCAGTTTCCAGTCAGCCAGTTTCCAGTCAGCCAGTTTCCAGTCAGTCAGTTTCCAGTCAGCCAGCTTCAGTTCAGCCAATAAGGCAAATTTTAGTCGCCGAACCAGAATCAGATTCACAATTTTTCATATGCCCTACCGAGCATATAACAGTAGCACCTTATGAGAAGATTTGTTTCCTAGCAAAAGTAGTTAACAGTCAAGGAAAATTATTAGAGTCAGAGCGTACTCTGATTACAGAGAAAAGTAATTTCAAAAGAGATGTTCTTATTGCCCAAGTCCTTAGTCAGAGTCAGAATTCAGCTATCCCTGTTGTTTGTTTAAACAAAGGAGAAAGTCCTATAGAATTAACTTCAAATCAGAAAATAGGAACTGTTTCCACAGTAGAAATAGATTCAGATTTCCCCATCAGTACGATAAATCGTGTTTCCAGTTCCTTAGAATTAAAGCCTTCAATAAAAGAAGAATATAAGAAATGTCTGAAGCACTCCCTTCAGGAGTCACCAGCTTTACAGGATCCCAAACTAATGGAATCACTTCTCGATTTCCTGATAAGAAATAAGATGTGATTGCCCTAACCGGAGATCCTCTGGGCCGAACTAATTTGGTCCCTTTTGAAATCAAGTTGGAACCCAATTCCAAACCCATTTTCATTCCTCCCTATCGGGTTCCACATTCTCAGTTAGTCACTATTGAGGAACACATCAAGGACATGTTGGAGCAGGATGTCATTCAGCCTTCAGCTAGTCCCTGGTCCGCTCCTATGATTCTCGTCTCCAAAAAGGACGGAACATCTCGCCCTTGTATAGATTTTAGACGCCTGAATAACATTACCATCCCAGACCGTTTCCCGATTCCAAACATGCAGGAAACAATTCTGAACGTAGGGAAAGCGAACTTTTTTTCATCCCTCGATTTAGCATCAGGTTATTGGCAAATGGAGGTCAGTCCCGAATCTCGGGCATTGACTGCTTTCTCCACTAACCGAGGCCATTACGAATTCCAGGTTTTACCTTTCGGAGTCCGAAATGGGCCTGCTAATTTCTCTAGGTTGATGAATATAGTCCTTTCCGACCTATTAGGTGTCGAAGCTCTCGTGTATCTTGACGATATTATCGTCTATAGTTCGGACATAAAAACACACTTTCAACGCCTTCATAATGTGCTATCACACTTGAGAAAAGCACACCTTAAACTGAAGCTTGCAAAGTGCAATTTTTTACAAGAATCCCTGGTATACCTAGGATTCCTACTCTCGTCCACAGGAATTAAACCTGATCCAGCCAAACTCGAAGCCCTGGAAAGGTACCCTGTACCCAAGACCATCGACGACGCCCGTGCATTTATTGGTTTTGTCGGATTCTATCGGAACTTTATCCCCCAATTTTCGAATATTGCTAAACCCATTACTAATTTGTTCCAGAAAAATTCGAAATTTAACTGGGAATCCGATCACCAACATGCCTTTGAAACTTTAATTAATAAACTAACCTGTCATCCCATTTTACAATATCCTGATTACACAAGACCCTTCATCATAGCCACAGATGCTTCCTCCTATGGACTAGGAGCCGTCCTGTTACAGGACGTAGACGGTGTGGAATTACCCATTGCTTATGCCAGTCAACTTCTCTCTGCACCTCAACGGAATTATTCCACTACGGACCGAGAGGCCCTAGCGGTATATTGGGCTTTGAAAAAATTCCGAAATATCGTCTATGGCTACGATGTAACCATCAAGACTGATCATAAGCCACTCACGTACCTCTTCAAGGACAAGCTACTTGAAGGACGATTGAGTAGATGGGCTCTGTTGATTCAGGATTTTGCAGCGAAAATCGTATACAAACCGGGAAAACTGCAAGTTATTCCAGACGGATTGTCGAGACTCAAGCCCGACGCCCGAGTGAATAAAATAGGAATTCTTCCTGTGTTCGACTACGAGTGTCTGCAATACTCCCAACAACAGGACCAACACACCCAAACCTTCGGGCGCGCCTGGAACAAAAGGAACCATCGAAGGTAAAAGAACAGTACAACCTCAAAGATGGGCTCGTACATTTCAGGAACGAAGATGGAAACGACCTCGTGGAGATACCAAAGGATCTCGTTGATATAGCCATTGGACTTTGTCACGACTCACCTTTTATGGACACATGGGGCCGGATCGCACCATCAAAGTCTTTTGGAGCGATACCATTTTCCCGAGATGAACAGAACGGTACATGAATACATCGCCGAATGTCCGTCGTGTTTAAAGCATAAGGGCAACGTACCATCCACCGCTCCATGCATAAATATCCAGTATGCCAGAGGCCCTGGCAAAGAACTGGAATGGATATACTGGGACCATTTCCCAAAACATCAAAGGGAAATCAGTACATCATTGTGTTTACGGACCACTTCTCGCGTTACAGCGAAGTAGCCGCCATTCCAGACCAGACCTCGGAAACTGTGGCAAGAGCCCTAGTGGAACGCGTCATCCAAAACCATACATACCACTCCTTCCATCCTAATCTCGGATAACGCCCTTAGTTTCACTTCCAAACTGTTCGAGTCACTCTGTAACATGTGTAAATTAAAAATACACACATTGTGGCATACCATCCGCAGGCAAACGGCTTAGTGGAAAGGCACAATCGAAAGATCTTGGAAGCCCTGCGCCACGTTGTCGATGCATCCTCCCGTACATGGGATGATTCCCTTCCCATGGTACAAACAGCCATCAACAATGGCTATAATGTGTCCATCGGGGACACCCCTCATTTCGTTCTATCACTACGACAAGCGTCTACCTTTTGATTTGCCCGACCAAACCGACCCGGCAGTCCTAACATCTTCCGAAATGGCAGAAGCAAATCAGCAACTAGCTGAACGATCTTTCAAGATTTTTGACATAATCCGCTATGCCCTCGACCAACGAAACCAACAGATATCATCCCCGTCGGTATGCGATGTTATCTGAAGAGCGTGAAACCGCCAGGGCTCATCGCAAATTATACCCAAAATGGGATGGCCCATATAGGATTATGAAAGACCTCGGAAAAAATCGTTATGAAATCCTCGACCTCCGGGATCATTCCAAACTAAAGATCATTCACGCTGACAATTTGAAGATAGCTTCCGAACAACACCTTCCCAAAAAACAGCTGCCAGGCGTTCGAGCCGCCTATCCTTCAAAAGGTCAAGATATTAACAAATCGGGCAGGGATAAAAAACTGAAGTGTCACCGCGGGAACCGCTACCCATGACGAAGATTGGTACCTCGTAATACCACCATTACTCGAGGCAATCTCTGAACAAGAGGAGGCCCCAGAGCCAAGCGTCCCATCGGACCCAGACCCTGGAGAAACCCCTTCGAGAGGATCACTCAGTGGAACTCCACCATCTCCTCCAACTCTCCTCTGTCACCACCCTCGCCGATTGATGATCGACGCACGGACCCTACATACCGCCCGCAAATGCATCACCCACGTGAACTAGAACCTTCACATAAGAAACGAACCCGCTCAGAATCCGAGCTCAACGGTCGACCCCCATTGCCACCAAAACGAGGCCGACCCCTTCGCCCACAACACAAGTATCCACACAAGTATCCACACAACTACCCCCAGCTCCGTATAACTTAAGGCGTAGAAATGAATAAAATTGTCCCCCTTATAATTTTCCAAATTATTTACTCTTGTAGACCTAGCATTAAAATTTCTACCGGAGTTGTTATAGAAAAACTTGCAGAAGGTAAATTTTTGAAAGGGCAGACCTTTATATAAATTTGCAACCCCCTGCTAGAATTAAAATCAATCTCCTTCAGATACAAACCCAATTAAAAACGTTTGAAAGTAAAGTCCAGAATTCTTTCCAAGGAAAAGATCAGATTAGTCGCGTTCTGTTAGAAAATACCCTCGAAAATATTCAAACTACAGCACGCGCCCTATCAGAAATATTAGCCTTACCATGGATACAAACTGAAACTAAAAATTCAGAAAACTTTAACCAAAGAAGTAAAAGGGGACTGATAGATATAGGAGGGAAACTGTTCAAAGGTTTATTCGGATTAGCAACCGAAGAAGATATTAAAAGAATTGAACTTAAATTGAATCTCTTCGCGCGAAATCGACAATATAATGGACACATGTTAGAACAAACTATTAGGTCATTACACGAAAACAATCGCTTCCTCCACTCCCTTTCGGACAGATTCACATACCTTGAATCCATGTTAGCTCAATACAAAGAACACAAAAGATATATAGAATTAATAGAGATAATGAACCTACAAGTAACCCTAATCGATAAATACTTACAACGAATAACTACGATTCATTCCAAGGTTTTGCGTGCAACCCAGCTAGCCCATGGAAAAATCACTCTTTCCACCCTAATACCATGGGAAATAC
Source organism: Bathynomus jamesi (assembly GCA_023014485.1). Lineage (NCBI taxonomy): Eukaryota > Metazoa > Arthropoda > Malacostraca > Isopoda > Cirolanidae > Bathynomus > Bathynomus jamesi. Next base: position 171,109 of record JAJOZX010008003.1, on the reverse strand, counting down.
TCAGTCCTTGATTCACACCGCCCAGTCACAATTAAAATTATCACCCATATTCCCACTCAACCACACTAATTACCCTCAATTTCTAGAATACACCTGGACTGTACATGGACCACGCCCCTACACATACCTCATAATTATACCATTTTTCGATTTCCTCACTTATGACGTATATAAATTTCACCCTTTCCCAACACCCTACCAAAATAACTCTAATGTCTATCGATTGTATTTACCCACCGTACCACCTTACCTTTTCCTCACCAAAGATCTATCAGCTTATTCTATGATGTCAGATAGCGACGTCCGGCATTGCCGATTCCCGCAACCAAATAAACAACTCATCTGCCCTCCACTCAAACCAGTTATTCTTCCCACTACTAGGTCTTGCTTTATCGATTTAATTCGTGACCGGCATGCCCCCGTATGTTCATTTAAAAAATTTCATTCCCCTAAAACCATCCAACTACGAATTGGACCAGACATCTGGGTTTCCTTCGCGAACAGGACTGCCGCTACCTCGAGTGTCCATCGAATTATTCCCTCATTACAATCCCTATGGTTATTCGGCTACCAATTGGTTGCTCCTTGCGTTCAAAAGCCCTCCAAATATACAACCCGTATAAGGTTACCCTTAATAACTCATACCCATTTCCGTCGCAAATTAAATTTAAACCCGTCATAGAGATCTTAAATCTCTCCATAAAACCTGTAACCATCCTACCCGAACTACATGCCCCTGAATGGAATGATCAATTGAGCCGGTTTAAAATTTCGGATGATAACCAAAATAATCTCTTACAAATACTACAACCGGTAACCATTTTCTCAACATCTGCCGTTAGTATCATTATTGTATGTGCTATTATCCTCGGTATATTTGTGGTGAAAAGATCATTCTGGGAACAAAGAAAACCAAGTGACACGGAACATGAAACTATTTATGCACGACCAAGAGTGCGTACCCAGACCACGTGAACTAGACTTAACCACCCGACTTATGTTGTATATATAAATCTGTATTATAAAACCAATAGTTATCATCTAGTTAGCATTAGTTAGGATGTTACGTTATTATATTAATATCATTCTAGAAAGAGCCCTGTAAAAATGAACCATAAATAATTCCCATATTCCTATATTATCTTATCCTTCATGTAATTCTTGTATTCATTTATATAGTCTCTGTATCCATTGTAAGAAAAAATATCCATTTTAAAAATTCATGTGTTATATGGTTCATGTATTTATATAATCTGTATATTCTTATTATTTAACTTTATATAATGCCTATACTCATATGTATGTACGTGTGTGTATTCATTTTTACATAAGGACCAAAATCGCCCAACGCGAGTTTGGATAAAATTTTGATTTGCTTTCTACTTTGCTAAATAATTGGTGACCTGTTGTTTTTTAAAATCTCATAATCATTTTTTTAGATTTCGCTTAATAAGGAATCCTGTTAAGCTTTGCAATGTTCACATTTTGTATACACTCTCTTTCGTTATAAACAATGAGATCATGTCTTGCCTAAGCATTAAAATTGTACATCTTAAACCTTAAAATTTCACTCATATGCATATTTTAGTGTAAAGATGCATAGTCCGATTTCCACTTTTAGTTAACTTGGCAGATCATGATAACATCAGATCTGAAAAGTCGCGGTTTAAGATAAAAATATGGTTTCGTCTTCAAATATTTTGTTTACTCGTTCAAGCCTTACCACAGCTAAAAAATTTACTTATTTTTAAATATTGTGCAAAAATAATACAGCCTTCTTAGCATTTAATAATAATAATGTTAGCAGTTTTTGGGTATATAAACCCATTAAAATTATTCCATTGTCATTCAGAAGCTAATTCAGAGGCTGAGCACTACCTGTATCTTTTAGCAGTAAAGTTACAATTGGAGAAACTTTTTATTGTCCCCTTCGAGCCTTGCTCTCTTCAGAAAAACTTAGAAAACTTTCCGGATACGCTATAAGAAGAATCCGGAACCTTCAGCATTTAGATTGCAAATCTACCAGAGTCCTCCGAGCCACTATAGAAGAACTCGGAGAGTAACATAGAAGAAAACCACTTCAAGTCACACATCCGTTGCTTGCCTCCTAACCAGAACCCCCGTCGATCCGAACCACCCCAGGGCCATAGACGGAGGGGTTAACATATATATTGTGGTGCAACTCATTTTTCGGTTGCACTTATTGCGCGCGCGCGTTCGTTCATTTCAGGATGACTGCCTATCCACTCGGATGATCTTTCAATTTTACACGCATAGTTTCTCTCGGCTTACTTGAAGCCCACTCTGAATTTCAAACTTTCAGTGTACCCTCAGCTTACAAGAGAGGCCTATTGCAAGGTAGTATAAAACAACACCCTCCCTCGTATAAAGTTTATTTTATTTCACTCAAAACCAAATTCTCAATTTAAAGAAAATGTTTGCAAATAGTTAAGTCTCAAAAAATGCATTTATACTCTAGAAATAGCACTAAATTCAAATTCCGAAATCTAAGAATAAGTGTACAGAAGTAGTTTATGGACAAAAAATTTAAGTAATTTACTCACAAAAGTCCTGCTCGAATTCCGCAGGTTTTCCCGGAAAAATGTCCGTTAATTAACTCAAATACATTTTCACAAAGCCTTTAAATGGTCATGCACTAACTTCAAGGGGTTCCTCGAGAAACAAGATCATCACAAAAGATTTACTCTCCTCTGAGGAAACATAATATTGCGCAAACTTACAAGTTTAACATTTAATATGAAAAAAAATTAAATTAGAAGAATCTCACAAAATTCTTTTTCTGTCGGCTAATATTAAACTCTTCCAACTACGTTCGCGTTAAACAAAGGCATTCCAGATTTACATACAACGTGAAACAGTTTTAACTCAACTTAGAAATTTTCAATCGTGCCAAAGAGTTTAAAGATTTACTTGTTTACAAGCCATCTTAATTTTTGAGGAAGGCGCTACAACTGACTTAGAACTCGGCCTATTTCACGCAGTTTATACGTTCGTTCTTTTTGTTTGTTTCAGTACAGTGCAGTATTACTTCTCTGAGAACACCAATACATTCGCAAGATCTCAAAAAAGGTGTGCTGAGAAGCTTGGTGCGGAGTTTGACGAAGACTTTAACACCCTAATACGGTAAGTTTTCCATATTGCTTATCATTCGCGTTTACATTATTTGGCCGTGTAAAATATGGTCATTTAGTTAAACTGTAAATATGTTTAGACGAATTCATAATATATTGTACAGTATATGATGCAATTTGTACATACAAATCAAACTAAATGTTTAACCCCGGCTTTGTATATGTAAGTAGTATGACTGCAACAAAGCTCGAGTGCAAATCAATTGCAATGCATGATGATCAATGTTGCAAAGGGGTGGGGGTTGGCACCGGTGGGGAGGTGGTTGGTACTCTGCATGAAGGATGTTGACCCAAGACCTTTCCCCAAAAGGCGTACCCTAACCTGCCTGACCTAGGAAGGTAACCTAAGAGAGAGAGGAGGAGGAGGAGAGAGGAGGAGATCTTTTCGCTAGCATGTCTCGTCGCATACTAAAGTTCCTGACTTTCTCAGCTGGCTTAGAAAGCGTAATCTGGCTTAGAAGGCGTAATTGGCTTAGAAGACTTAATCAGTCAGTTGGTTTGTTCAGAAGACAATATATATATATATATATACACATTTATTTATTTATTTATCCACCCGAGTTAAATGCAATCCATAAGAATAGTTGTCAGATTGCGGTATGTATTTAATTTGTAATACATGTATGTAGGTGTGTGTAAAAAGCAGAAGGAGAGAGAGACGTTCCATCCGTTCGTCGCCATGGAGCATTGCAAAATGATGTCTTCAGCATCGCAGCGAACAGGCTTAGGAGGCAGCCATGCCATAGCCAGTCGTACGGTGCAATCGGGTGACAGACAGTCTTTTTAGATGACAAACAACCAGCCGCCACAGTTTAGTGGATTATTTAAGTATGTATATATATATATATATATATATTATATATATATATATATATATATGCATATACCTTTGTCCGTAACACAGAATAAATAAAGACTTTTAGGAGCTTATCCCATCAACAACACGTGTTCGAGATGAGGGCTTCACCAATCATCTGAGTATAGACTGTATGACCTCCAGTATAGATATTAGGAGCCCACCCATCAGGAGGACGAAGTCGAGATGGGGGCTACACTAATCGTCTAAACTTTAAGACCTCTCGCTGTAACACAGTATTACATAGTCGACTTACCTACGGCTTTTACTTACCAACCAGATCTTACTTACCAACACCTTTTAAACCAAAGCCGACTTACCTACGTACGGCTTTTACTTACCAACTCCTGATAGACTAATGCGGTCTTAAAAAACGACCCAAATAATAGACAAAGCTATTAAGCATAAACGTATTAAAATACATTTTTGAGGCCATGGTAAACCAATAAGGTCTCAATAAACGGCACAACCAATAATTAAATCTAGTGAGCTTCTCGTAGCAGAAAACCACCACTCGGCCATTGTGTTGTGGGTTAGGCGGTCTTTTAAACAAAAGCTCAAATATGATAAACCAAATTTAATGCAAAAACAAATTTTTTGTCTTAAGATACAAATATATCTTTAAATCTTATTATAAACGGTTAATATTTAATAAATGCCATGAGCTGAACATGTGATTGGAAATAACTTTTTATGAGGTAGTTTTAGTCGCTCTATTCAAATTTGCTACTCATTTCTGGGGCAAATGCTTATTTATGGTAAAAATTATTATGATAAGATAATATATATAAATACATGCATTATTGCGCAAAGAATCAAAATTTTGGGATTTTTGTAGAGGGAAATAGTGATGACGTCATAGGACGTAATTTGGTATGCATTACTCACATGTCCCACAATCCCGTCTTCATGGGTTAGTTTTTCTAGGATGGCGTTGTATGAAGGGTGTGGTGTGACGTACATTCGAGCAATTGAACGTTTTGGCCATAATAATCCGGCTTCAATCAAATATTTTCAAGATCACGGCGTTCTTCCAACTTCAAAACAGTGTCCAAAGTGCAATACCCGTGTTGTTATCGTGAAGACCGGCAATCTTTTTATTGCAACCGGCAAAGGACGAATCCGAAAAACAAACGCGTAGTACGGTGTAACTTTCATGTGAGCATTCTTAAAGGGACCAGGCTGGATAACGTTCATATTGAACCGTGGCAAAATTTGCTATTTATAAATGTATTCCTAACTCGATGCTTTTCCCAAAATTATGCTGTGACAGACCTAGAGTTTAGTTCTCGCAGTGCAGTTAATTGGAGGTCGTTCCAAATATGAAAGCTGGTTCGCCCCCCAGTTAGCAAATATCAATTTAGACGGTGATTCAAGCAAAAGGACGGTTAGGTTAGGTTAGGTTAGATGAAGTCAAAAATACATTTTTCTATTGTATTTTGGTGTGGTAGTAAATATCAGTTTAGACGGTGATTCTAGCAAAAGGAAGGTTAGGTTAGGTTAGATTAGATGATGTCAAAAATATAGCCTTCATTTTCTGTGCACATGGAAAAAAATATGACCCTGAAATAATGTCCAAAACATCATATTTCTTTCCATTTGCACAGGAAATGAAGGTCATATTTCAACAAAGCACACCAAAATACACTAGAAAAATGTATTTTTGACTTCAACTTCAGGTCATGGCATTTTGTAAATAATTACCATTATAAACAATATTTATTTAACTTTATATTAAAATTAGATTCTATTTTAGGATAACTTATTCATTTTTCGTCTTTTAACACGCATTTACGAAGAATTATTTAAAGCAAGTTTCTGGGTTAATAAATACAAATTTATCTTAAAGATAAAAATATATCTTTAAATCTTATCATAAACAATATTAATTTAATTTTATATTAAAATTAGATTCTATTTTAGGGTAACTTATTAATTTTTCGTCTTTTACCCTGCATTTAAGAAGAATTATTCAAATCAAAGAGTTATTTAAAACAAATTCCGTCTTAAAATAGAAATTTATTTTTTAACCATATTGTCAAAATAGTAATTTAAAACAGTTAACGCATACCGTTAAAATATTTTATTTTCCACACTAATGTTATGATTGGTGTTTATAGAAATCGTTTTAGTAGGGCTTACCCAAGTAAATGGCATTTTCTATAAAAATGAAATTTAAGGCATAACGTAGCCATTTTTTTCTCCTTTTACAATTCAATGAAGGGATTATTCAAAACAACGAGTTATTTAAAACAAATTCCGTCTTTCTTTAAACCTTATTACAAAAATATTAATACACCCTTATAATAAAACCCGATTTTAGTGTTCTACAGATCTACAGAAGCTACGGCTAACAAAGACCCTAAGATCCACTCTAAGGTTAGACCGAGAGAAAGGAAAGAGTAGGGGGTTAAGAGAAGAAAATAAGGGGTTAAGTAAGTAGCAACACCAATCACTCGTGGGTTAACATTCATTCAGAAAAAGAGAAAAAAGACTCACCATCATCATCCGCCGGCCACTGCCGACAAGTCAGAAAAATAGTCGGAGAGAATAGGAAAGGGGTGAAAGATGAAAAGAAGTAAAATAAGAACGCTTACAAACCATGCAGACACAGTCTTAACTCACTGTCATACCATGCAAACTACACACATGCAAGTAAAGAGAGTTACAGACATACAAGGAAGGAGAGGACAAGAAAAAGAAAAAGAAAAATGTAGGTAAAGTTAAACAAAAAGTGGGTTAGTTTACGCTACGATCTACATCTTCGTTCGTGTTAGTCTAATTTTTTTTTTTATTAATTTTTTGCTGGCATATCACACGCTGGCATGTCACAAGCTGGCATTATCGTCAATCGACTCATCCTCGACCACCACCACCAGAGCTCCTGTTGCTAATTGTTTTTTTTATTTTAAATAACGTTAATATTTTTAAAATGCCTATCTAGACGGTTCTTAAACATATTAACGCTGGGAGAAGAAGCTTTTAGCGATATTAGTAATGAAACGTCTTCCACGCAACTTAAATCCGTTATTAAGAGTATTGCTATTATCGAAAGTGAACAATTTTGAAAACTTCAATAAGCTCCCCCCTTAATCTCCTAGTTTCGAGTGAATACAGGTCTAACTCTTTAATCCTATCTTCATAAGGCTTGTTGCGCAATGACGGAATCAGTTTCGTGGCACGACGCTGAACCCTTTCTAACCTATCAATATCCTCACGCAAGTACGGGCACCAAAACTGAACGGCATATTCTAAATGTGGCCTGACTAGGGACTTCTAAAGGAGCAATATAATATCCTTCGATTTAAATTCGAAATTACGCTCTATGAAACCTAACATTCTATTAGCTTTTGCGCAAGACTCCAGACACTGGCTTCTAACTTTTAAACTCTTAGATACGCGTACGCCTAAATCTACTTCCTCTTCAACACTCGCTAACTCTCTATCATCCATCGTGTACGTGTGATTATTGTTACGAGAACCTACATGCAAAACTTTACATTTGTCTACGTTAGGGTTAACTCATTCATTTTTGAAAATAAAAACTCACTCTAATAGACAGAGTTTATTTCCACGACAGTTTCGACGCCCACTGGCATCCTCCTCGGGTGGATACAGAAACACGAATGAACCAAAACAAGAGGAGGATGCCAGTGGGCGTCGAAACTGTCGTGGAAATAAACTCTGTCTATTAGAGTGGGTTTTTATTTTCATATTTTGACCTTCACGTAGAAAAAAGTGAAGTTTTTTGCATTCATTCATTTTTATAAAATATCCTATTTTTGAGAGGATCCTGTGTTTCTGTAACAAGTCAACGAAAATTTAATTTCAGAAACAAATACACGAATATGTATAAGGATATGTAAATGACAAATACCATAGTTTTCCTTTTTCATGATGCAAGCCCGACGTGGGCAAAGGGTCTCTCGCAAAAAGGTCCCATAAATATAGCTTCCCTCACCAGCTATCTGCAAAGCAGACTGGATCCAGCCTTGGGACATGGATCTAGGGTTTAAAGCAGCCTAGCCCCACTACATTTAGAACCTCAATATAAGTAAAAGACTCGTTGCATTCACGTCGGATTGAATAAATCAAAGAAAAAGGGGTTACCATTACTTATTCGGACTATAGTGGATTTAATTATCCCAGAAGAGTTCCTTGTTCCATGCTTGGTCTGTGTGTATCATAAAAAACTCAGGGAACCATTCTGAGTTCATTTCCATCATGAAACGGACATGTTATGTGCCTTGAAAAGTGGACGCTCAAATCTGCCAGTTGAGGTTTAAGTTTTGGTTTTGGCTAAAAATATAATAGTTACCCCTTTTTCTTTGATTTATTCAATCCGACGTGAATGCAACGAGTCTTTTACTTGTATTGAGGTTCTAAATGTAGTGGGGCTAGGCTGCTTTAAACCCTAGATCCATGTCCCAAAGCTGGATCCTGTCTGCTTTGCGCTGGTGAGGGAAGCTATATTTATGGGACCTCTTTGCGAGAGACCCGTTGCCCACGTCGGGCTTGCATCATGAAAAAGAAAAACTATGGTATTTGTCATTTACCATTACTTATTCGGACTATAGTGGATTTAATTATCCCAGAAGAGTTCCTTGTTCCATGCATGGTCTGTATGTATCATAAAAAACTCAGGGAACCATTCTGAGTTCATTCCCATATATATATATATATATATATATATATATATATATATATATATACAGGGTGGGCCGTAAGTTTCCATACATAGGAAAATTTGGATCAGCAGTTTCCGGATGCTTGGATTGGTCGGCGTGGTCCTGTGGAGTGGCCTCCAAGATCCCCAGATCTCACCCCCTTGATTTCTATCTTTGGGGGCACTTGAAGGCCATGGTGTATCAGGAAAAGATACGAGACATAAATCATCTAAAGGAACGTATCACCAACGCCATTACAAGCATAACGTCAACTGTGCTAATGCGTGTTCATCAACAGTGGGGAACACGTATTGAAATGTGTTTTCAAAACAATGGCAACCATGTAGAGCATATTATATAAATAAAAATGGTTGTCCATAAAAAAATGTTTATTTTTCTTATATATTATATATTATATATATTTAATATATATATATATTATACATACTGTATATATATATATATATATATATATACATACTGTGTGTGTGGTGTGTGTGTGTGTATATATATATACCACATATACATACTGTGTGTGTGTTATATATTATATATATATTAGTGATGGATCGAATAACCGCAACCGCAACCGCAACCGCACTACAACCGCACAAAAATTCACAACCGCAACCGTAACCGCAACCGCCGTTCCATAAGTGCGGTTGCGGTTGTAAAAGCTTAGTTAATTTTAATTTTAGGTTAATTAGAAATATTTCTTTTTTAAAAAGAAAATGGGTCTCCTTATGCGTGCTTAAACGTGACGTCATACGGCTGCCGTAGTAAAATTGGTTGAAACTGCGCTCTAAGTTATTACTCTGTGAGCTCCATGAAGTAACATTTATTTTATTTAATTTTCTTCAAACTAAAATCGCCTTTAGTACAATAGTCAATAAAGCTTATTCCTTCTGCGACGGACCTCTCGGTTCTTGTAACTTGGTCAATGGCCTTGGTTGGCCAAATGGGTGGTTTCTCGAACATGACTCCCCCCAAAAGGGGGTAAAGAAGTGGTCTGTGTTAAAACGGACCTGCGCAGTCTCAACTCGCTGCTAGTTGACAACATCAGTCCTCGTTCTGCTTTGATTGTTATCGGTGTAATGTTATGAGCTCTTCATATCTACAACGGTTTTTCATATTGTGTTCAACAAAACTTGTGTTCAACATAAGGTATTTACTAAATAAATACTATTTAGTATATATTATGTACCAAGTGTGGCTAAATCGCACTATAGTGGCTAAATCGCACTATAGTGGCTAAATCCAGTTAATAATTACGCATTTTTCCTAGTATATGATAACCGCAACCGCGGTTGAAAAAATTCGACAACCGCAAACACAACCGCAACCGCGGTTGTGAAAAACCGACCACTCGATCCATCACTAATTATATATATATATATATATATATATTATATATATATAGTACATTCTTTAGTAGGTGTCAACACGATTCCAAGAACAGACTACAGACTAATAAATGAGCAATCTTTAACCATCAAATCTGGGAAACTTCTCAACACATGGTCTGAGGGTTGCCAGCGAGGTCTTTAAACCAATATTGTTGTTTCAAACGTATTTTACTAATGAGAATAAATTAATGAATTTATTTTTCGTCTCTTACCCCCACATTAAAGAAGAATTATCCGAAACAATTCACATATATATATTATATATATATACACACACACACATATATATATATATATATATATATATACAGTATATACACAATTATTACTTCTACAGATACATCAGCGGCCAGAAAGATGTCAGATGTATCAACACGCAGGTCCTGTCTAATAACTTTATCTACACTTATTTACGCAAAGCTCGAGTCTCTCTCATATATATATATATATCGGGTGGTCCGAAAAAAATGACGCATTTTTTAAAAATTAATATCTCAGTAACCCCCTTCCTTATCATGACAATTTTTATATGCAAGATACTTTCAAACTTCTTTTTTTGAATGCAAGAAACGGAATTCTGATATCTTTTATAGTTTTCTCGCAATTAACAAAAGTAACAACATGGGTCAAAAAAACAAAAATCGCAATATAATATCCGTTTTTTATACGGTATCATTTTTATACGATATCATGCGATATTTTTGCAAGTTATTACAAAACTCTACAGGAATGAACAAGTCAAATTGTGGATATTTTTATTTTTTAACAATTCGTCAGTACCCTTAATGATGTTTCAGAGGAAGATCGTATTCTCATTAAAAATTGTTACTGTGAAAAAGGATGGAAGACTGGAAGGTTATTGCAAGAGTTTCCCGGCAAAAAGTGGAAAAGGCGTGCAGTGGAAAGACTCTTAAAGAAGATTCGCGAATCGGGAAGTACTGCCAGAAAACCAGGAAGCGGTAGACCTAAAACAGCTTCGGTTCCAGAAAATGTGGATTACATCAACGATAAAATCTGCTCTCAAGAAGATAAACCAGGAAGTCATTTGTCACAAAGAAACAATTGCTAAACATTTGAATATTGGAAAGACTTCTGTTCACCGAATAATTAAAGCACAAAAACTAAAAGCCTTCAAAAGAATAGTATCTTCTAGAAAAAGTGATACTGTTAAGGATAAAAGAAAAACAAGGTGCAGAAAGTTACTTGATAATTTCTCTGTCGTTGATATTAAAAAGATAGTCTTCACGGATGAAAAAGATTTCACTCTAGAAATTCAGCGAAACCGTCAAAATGATGTTGTCTACGGGCGTGGTAAAAAGTGTGACATTTCAATAAACAGATTGTATCATGAAACGTCAAGATTCTCCAAAAAGGTTATGATATCTGCAGGGGTCTCTTGGAATGGCAAGACAGATGTTCATTTTATTGAAACTGAAAAGACAAAGGTGAATTCTGCAAATTACATTGAACTTTTAAGAACAAAATTGTTGCCGGATTGTCGTCGCCTGTATCAAGAAAATGATTTCATATTTCAACAAGATGGAGCACCGTCGCATACAAGCTACGCCACACAGTCGTTTCTGATTAGCAATACACCAAAATTAATAACGAAAAATGAGTGGCCACCACAAAGCCCAGATTGTAATCCTATGGACTACTCAATTTGGGAGTTACTAAAAGAGAAGGTTTACCGAGGTCGACGAGAAAAATTCACCGAATCAGAATTAAAAAGTAAAATACTTGAATCTTGGCAAGAAATTGGCATTAATGAAGTAAGAAGTATTATTTTTGTGTGGAAGAAAAGACTTAGATTAGTGTGTCAACAGAGTGGTGGTCCAATCGATCATTTACTGTAAATTAATTAGTTAAATTTCTGATTAAATTTTTCCTTTCTCATGATATTCGTTTTTTTGACCCATGTTGTTACTTTTGTTAATTGCGAGAAAACTATAAAAGATATCAGAATTCCGTTTCTTGCATTCAAAAAAAGAAGTTTGAAAGTATCTTGCATATAAAAATTGTCATGATAAGGAAGGGGGTTACTGAGATATTAATTTTTAAAAAATGCGTCATTTTTTTCGGACCACCCGATATATATATATGTAAAAATGAACCATGAATAATTCCTATATTCCTATACTATCTTATTCATTTGTGTAATTCTTATATCCATTTATATACTTCTTGTATCCATTTGTAAAATTCATGTGTTTATATGGTTCATGTATTTACATAGTCCTATATATTCGTATATATTTAACTTCATATAAGAAACTACTGCAAGTAACAAATCCGTTGCTGCCACCTAACCAGAACCCCCGTCGACTTCGAGCCAACCCAGGCCATAGACGAACGGGTTAACAACTGGCGACCTCTGCATCCAGGATTCTTCCAGTCTTCCAGACCCTGGAACTAGAACCAACATCCAGTTGACCGGCGTGTCACGACTTCCAGTTCGTCACATCCACCCTTGAATCGGTGTGTCACGACTACAAGTTCTCCACGCCTAGTTTTCATCCAAGAACAAGTGGCCAGAAAGAAATGTCTTCAGGACACGTCTCCAAGGACTTCGCCGTAGGAATCTTGTTAAGTACAGATCTCATTTTTTAAAGTAATCTGTAAACATTTGAGTATTAGAATTATTAACAATTAATAATTAGTTTCAAGCCAAAATTAACAAAAAAAAAAGTGAACATTCCATAAACCAGTGATACATTTCATTTTATTGAATCGGAGTTATTTCCACTATTATAGTTAGTATAGTATAATTTTATTTAATGTGCCACTCATATTACCGTACCTTCACGTACATTTGAGTGAAATCTTGTTTACATTTTTTAATTATTTTGTTTATAATCTTTTCAAATTTTTCCCTAGTTAGGCAAATTGTTGTGCATTTATTTAATATGTATTTCTTAGATAGAGTAGTTACGAAAACCACTCAAGTGATCATTCCATAGAGTAAGATCGGTCAAACAGTCCAAATTAGAACACATTAACACTTTGGGTACCACGTCACACGTATGTGTGTGCAAGTTATTTTTTCATTCTGGCGATGGCACACACATACGTGTGACACACATTTTTCAACTCCTGAGCGCAGCACACAAAGATATGTGACAGTATAGGGAAATTACTATGTTATTTGAAATCTGTGGGCTCTGAGGAAAATTTTGATATATTATACTTGGTCGTTGGGGAAAAAATTTATTAAATATCCAGCATTCTGTTACAATTACTCAAATCAGTTTATAGTGAAATATATTTAGCATTTTTATGTTTTATTTGTATTATTATGTGCATGTATAATGCACAAAATAATACTATAATGATAAAACTATAATGATATAAGTAACTGCATCCAGGTTCCGGCACGTGGAGGCAGGTGGATGGTGGAACCCCTTTTTTTTTTTTTTTTTTTACTTCCGTTGTTTTTGGTTACAAAGACTTACATGAAAATACTTATTGTAATCTATTTAGGAAATAAACACAAATACATTTTATATAAAAAAAAATCCTTTTATTTGATTACAAAATACAAAGCCTTTTATGTGAATATAATTATTGTAATTTATTTATGAAAATCTCTAAAACATTCTAGACAAAAGAATGTTTCCCCAGGGCAAGAGCTGCAATACGTATGCACATTCTAGCATGTTTCCTTGCTTCTTCTCTGCCTCTCTCTTTTGTGATTTTTTCATAACATTGTTTGCATCTTCTTCTGATCTTTTTCCTTGAACATTTTTCTTTTCAAGAATTAAATGTGATGTAGACGCTGGTCTCCTTTGCCGGGGTAAAGTCTCTTCAAAATCCAGGAGTGCCAAAGTTATTTTCTCTTTGAATTCTTTCAGTTGCATCTTTTTGCCAGTTACTTTTTATACACAATCCAAGCATTCACAACTGAGACTCCTAATAGAAGTACAATGGCAAGCTTGCGGTACCATTTTATACCCTTCCTAAGTGCCGTTTCATAGGATGCCATCTGGTCGAGATGTCTATTCCGGTCTTCCCCTTATTGTATGCAATAATTCCTAAGGGCTTCTTTCCACTTTTCCTACGATTTCTTTGCCTTTCTTGTGTATTGGATGGGCCTGGTTCTTCAGTTTCCCTCTCTTCTCTCTCTCTAATTTCCACAAGTTCAGGACTGTGTTTTGTTGATAATAACCGGACATCTCTGGCATCTTTCCATTTCAATACAACTATTCCGTTTTGTTCTTCCATTGCAATCATTTCCCCTTTTTTTCAGGTCTGCACTCATTACCTCAGGTGGCATGTTCTTCTTTATTTTATAAAATATATAGTTATGTAAACATAAGATAATAATTTTAAGATTATAATTTTATAAATATTTATAATAGAATCTGAAAAAAAGAGAAAATAATGAAAAAAAAATGTCACACACATGGTTGTGCCATGACCAGAAAGGCTAAATTTGTTACTTTTCACACACATGGGTGTGCCATGGGCTCATAAGGAGTGACTATTTAAAAAAATAAAAATGCATATATTTAAAAAAATTATTAGAATTTTTTTAAATTTCTTATGCATTTCTGTTTCTCTATTCATGCCTATTATTAATTCACACAAAAATAAAAATGGGCTGGTGGAAATTTTTGCGGATTTGGGCGTGGCACCCAAAGTGTTAATAGTACCTTCACATATGAGCGATTCAGACGGTGCGCTTTCTGACATCGAAAATTTCCCTACACCCATTTTTTCACCTTCCCCGCACCCTTCAAACATATTTCCAAACACACAAACTTCAGATCAAGAACAAGCCAATATGTCTTAAACCACCGCCCCAGCATACATTAACTTAGGTAGACTGGTAAACCTTCCCCATACTGTCCTAATTTTTAAGGGGACCATAGATAATTACTTTGTTGAACCACGCGTAAGACCTTCGATTGAGTCTTTAGAACAACATTTCTGACGCGGAAACATCACCGATGATGATATAAAAATTAGGGAAGCAAAAAGGTTTATCGACTCTAAAGAGGGGAATGCCCATGATACAGTCACCTACGTCCCATCCATTAACGAAGCTACAACATGGGACAATTTTAAACAAAACTTATTAGAATTTTTTAAAGAAATAACACTTGCCCAACCCTTAGCCACGTTAGAAACCGTCTTCCAAGCTAAATGGAAGAAAGAGGAACATGAAGATTTAAATAATTTTATCACACGAACATAAACTCGTAGGAGAAGCCCTCCGAGCCGCAGAAAATGCGTGTGGCATTGCTTTCACTTCAAAGCAAAGAAACCTAATAGTAACAGCGACCATTTACCAAAACCTACCCGGGGCACCTAAAAAAAAGTTTCAAGAGTTTCTAAATATTGACAAACCAGTAAGTGTAGCCATAAATAAAATACTGGAACATTACCTAGATTTAGTAAACCAGAACTACCGAAAGGGTAGAGAAACCCCCATACATTACATTCAGCAGGAGCAACTACAACACCAACAGCAACAACAACAACCCTATAAATCGAGGCCGATGCAGGGAACACGACCCCAGAAACAAGCCCCCACCCAGAATGAACGCCCTTCTCCACAATGTTTTAACTGCGATAGCTTTCGACACATGATAAGTCAGTGCAATTATCCCCCTTATTGCTCCCACTGTCATGAAAATTAGGGTGTGTCACTTTTGGACTTTTTTTTATAAAATTATGGTGCTTACCTCTTATATTGTGACAAATTGCCCAAACACCATGAATAAAAAAACAAAAGATAATCGGGTAATAGTTAGGGTCCCCGCCCCCCATTTGAAAAATAAGCCCCCTATTCACACAAAAAATGGTGACTTTTGGAGATATTTTTGGTCATAGTTTCCTTACTAATCATCGTATTTCAAAATGTTTGGTACCAAAATGTAGAGAATAACGGTATCCTCTTATTGGGCACGTTTTAAACTATTTTAGTTGCATACGGTGCTGATATTTGAATTGACCTTATGAAATTTTTCCCTCTGTTTTCATTTCTTTAACATTTATTTACAGTATTTCCAGGTTTTATCTCCAAAAAGTATGCAAATATAACCAAGTGTATGATAAATTTGCTTTTCTTTCAAAATTCTATTATAGATTTGCTTAATTTCATAGTTTATTCAAATTAATCAATAGTCATGGCTAACACTAAGCCAATATTAAGAACAGACCTAAGAACATTTGATTCTTTATTGGGAAAGTTAGTGGAAGACATATGCCCAAGAGAAGGAAGCATGCTTCCAAAGAATATTGAAGTTCTCAGTCACTTTTTCTTCTTGAGAAGGGATCAAATGAAAAGCGACAATGTGTCAAAGGAAGAAAATATTTTGAGAGTATTAGATAAGGTAGAAAAGGTGTGGATTATGGCTGGCATACCATCAAAATCCGTTAGAAAGCAGAAAGGACCCCAAAAAATGTTGTGGGATTTGATAAAAGAGCATGAGAAGTTGGGTAAAAATATAAAGAAGAAATGTTATGAAACCCAAAAAACATCTTTTCTGTCTCGTTTAGATAACTTATTTGATATATCAACTGAAAATGTATGTAATGAGATCCAAAATGGTACATTGAGAACTATACAACAGAAGAATGAGGATCTTCGGTTTTTGGAAGATCAGCGAAGTGCTAAATATATTCTCTGGGTCCGTTCGATAAAGCTTATGTAGCCAAACTGATCAAAAAGGCTGCTAGAATAGAAGGTGAAGAACGAAGAAAATTGAAAGAAAAAGAGCGAAAGGCATTAGAAGAAGAGACACACAAACTTGAATCATCTGAAGGCGAGTTAGTAGACTCAAGTAATGGTGAAGATGATTTTACTCCGAGCCCAGGCCCATCAAAACGTCCTAAGTTACTACAGTCAACATTAATATCTAATACAGCCGATCGTTTAGGACTATCATTCGGACAACGCTCGACATTTGCATCTGTGGTAGCAGCTGAATGTGGGCTAGATTTAAAAGAGATGTCATTATCGAAAAGTACTTCTGCGCGAGCTGCGAAGAAGTCGAGGAAAGCTACTGCTGACACTATTAAAGAGTCGTTCAACCCACCTCAATATTGTGTAGTCCACTGGGACAGCAAAATGATACTGAATGTTTCGGGAGGAAAGCAGGATCGATTGGCAATACTTATATCGGGAGAGAATGTTGAGAAACTTCTCTCGATACCCGATATCGGTGTCTGAACTGGATCGACACAAGCTTGTACTGTTTTTAGCACAATCCAAGAATGGAAATTACAGGATAAGGTTTACGGAATGGTATTCGATAATACTTCATCCAACACTGGCTGGATAAAAGGGGTTTGTAAAGTACTGGAAGACCTCCTCGGAAAAAATTTATTATGGCTCGCTTGTCGCCACCATATGGCAGAACGAGTTTTGTCAGCAGTGTATCTAAAGGTATTTGGAAAATCTACTTCACCCGAAAACGAATCTTTCAAGACCTTCAGAGATGTTATATGGGAGAAGCTAGATACTAAGCAACCCTTCAAACAGCTATCTATCAATGACAGACATCTCAAGGACCTGAAAAAATGCGTCATAGATTTTATGACAGATTTGCTCAAAGATAACCAGAGCCTTCCCAGGGATGATTACAAAGAGGTAGCTGAAACAACTATGCTCGTTTTAGGAGAAATTCCTGCCCTGCCAGAGGAATACACTGGATCAAGCCAGGAGCTCTCCATCACGCCAGATGGATGGCTGTCATATTGTATACGAATAAGATGTTAGCATTTTCAGACCAAGCCGGATATGATAATGTTACAATATGAAAGCTGGAAAGAGTATACTTGTTTACATCGCTGATCTACTCCAAGTACTGGCTATCAGTCACCAACCCACTTAAGGCTCCTGAAAATGACCTCCTCCTATACAACGAATTAGTTCAGTACAAAAAGATTGACATAGAAGTAGCTGAAGTTGCCGTCAACACTCTAAAAGGTCATTACTGGTACCTATCTGAAGAACTTGTAACCCTTTCTCTCTTTGGGGATTTACCTCATAGTGAAAAGGTGAAGGTGGCCAAAAAACTCTCCTCTTTCAATCAACCACCAGAATTCAAACAGGGTAAGCCGATATTTCCCATCCTAAAAGAACAAATTAAAATTCAGCAATTAGTTGGTCCAAACTCATGGTTTGTATTCGAAGTCCTTGATTCAACGGGAGATTGGACAAGGACTCCAGCTGTAACGTGGGACAGCAACAATGATTTTCAACGGATGAAGAGAATACTCTCTTCAACTAAGGTTGTTAATGCACTGCAGAAAGAGGTATCAAACTTTTGCAGGCTTTTCATGGCTCATGTAGGGATGAAGGTGAATTTCAGGCATTGCTTCAAGTTGTAGAGGAAACAGGCGTTTTCCCAAAGTTTTCCAAACAAGGTCTCTTGAATTTGTAATTTCTTTCCATTTATAATTTCATTTCATTTACAATTTTTCATTATAATTTCATTAAAATTTAAAATTGCTTTGTGTTTGTATTTCATAATAAAAAATAAAAAAAAACGATGGGGCTTTGCATGTTATTTTAGATTAATAAAAATTTAAGTCTACAGTTGTCATGTTCCCACTTTGAATCTCTAAACCAAAAGTGTTGCTCATTTAAGCCCATCTGCTTTTTTGAGTTATATTTTCAAAGCCCATCGCCGCAGAGCTGCATTGGGATGATGCTCTATGGATGGCCGTGACATCCAAAGTATATAAGATAATATTTTATTGCAGTTCAGATCTTCCAAAGATATAAAACAGTAGCATTTTTCTCTTAGAAAATGCAAAATGACCAAAGAGATATAAAAAATTTAATAAATTTAACTCAAAGGTTAATAAAAACTATTCAGATTGAAGCGCATTATTATTCTCTACATTTTGGTAGCAAAATATTTTAAATACGATGATTAGTAAGGAAACTATGACCAAAAATAACTCCAAAATCACCATTTTTTTGTGTGAATTGGGGGCTTATTTTTCAAATGGGGGGCGGGGACCCTAAATATTATCCGATTGTCTTTTTTTTCATTTATTCATGATTTTTGATCACATTTTCACAATATAAGAGGTAAGCACCATAACTTTTCAAAAAAAGTCCAAACGTGACACACCCTAATGTACATGGTCATCGCCCTGGCGATCGACAAAAATGTACTGATGAAGCCCCTGCAGGATATAGGCCCAACTTCCATAGAACGAATCACCAACGTTCCCAAAAGCCTTCCAATCCCCAGAAACCAGTAAATTCCCAGCCTCAACCGAACCACCAACCAAATAGATCACGACCACAGTGTCAATCACACTATTACCCGATGTACAAACCCAAGTACAATCAGCAAGGTCGGATAGTTCGGTACGTAGAAGTACCCGCGGAGGGAATCAATTTCCCCAGAGTACAGTTTTCAAGAACACCCTCCAGCGTATGGTGATCCCGTAGAATATGACCCAGATCCTCCCATAGAAGACAATTCGAGCCCATTTTTAGACCCTACTTTGGAGGCAGCAGTTCAACCTCCTCCCTCCTAAATAACAGTAATGAACCCAGATACAAAAACAAACTTCCCATCAGGATAATAGGTGCAAACCTCCTAGATTTAATAATAAATTGTAGAACTGATAACCATGATTTAACCGCTCTCCTAGATACAGAAGCACACGCAACGTTAATTAGAAACAATGTGTAGATGAATTACTAGAGAGTACACATTACAAATATGAAATTAAGGCACCTTCCTGCCAACTTGGAGGAGTTACAGGCACACCCATTAAGGTGTATCATGCTCATTGAAGCGCGAATTTCAAGATTGGCAGTATGTATTAGGGTGGAGTGAAAATGGCCCAAAAATTTTTTTTTGTGAATTTTAACTTACTTGAGGTTTTAAAAGTTGCCAATGGACTAATAGAACAATATGCAAAAAAGTTTATTAAAATCAGACAATCTTTTGATCAACCACCAGACGTTATAAGTTTACAATAATATACGATTTTACACAAAAATACCTAAAATACGAGTAAACATCAGACTATATATTTTTAGTTATTTGGCACACTATTATGCTAACGATAGAGTCTGAGTTATGCATGCATGGTTAATTCAGAATTGATAGTCACGTTTAGACTCAAGTTTCGGCATAAGCTGCCGAGAAGCGACGCGAGCCCGAATAAATCCATGGCGGGACGTCTCGCCACACACAGCGGCTGAAGCTTCGGTAACTAGGTTCACGCATCTTTCCACCGCCTGTGTGTGACAAGGGAAGCGAGGGAAGAGGACACTTGGTGAAATTTGAGCAGAGATCATGTCGTTCAATTCGTTGTCCGTCATATCCATCGTAACAGGAGGCTCCGTCACGGTCAAAGTCTGCCAATCGACCATGTCCTGGTATTCGGTCGCGTCGAGTTTGAGCGGTGGCACTCGAAACCTGCGGATTTGTTTGCAGACACATGTGATCTTGCCTTCATGATTCTTCTGAGTCCGAGTTCCCTTATATGTGGTCGCTCATCTGTGATCATGGCTAATAGCACGTTCTCGGGGTGTCCGCAGAAGCCGTTTCGCCGAATCACCGGGTCGACGACTTTCTTTAGAGAGGAGCTGAGGTACCGTGTTCTCACCATCATCCCGTGCAGATGTTTGGCTCCATCTTTGCATGATGGCTGCGTCTTGATGGCGAACCATGTTGGGGCGTAGACCCGGATGATGAATGTGACAAGAGTTTTGATGTTGTTGGATGGTGCATCGAGGCCAACATAGAGGCGGAGGATTCTGTTGGCAGTTGTCAACCATCGCGAGTGGTTCAATGGTCCCGGTTTTCGCAATGCTAGATCACAGGGACAGTGTCCTTCACTGACAGCTTGACACATCTGCCACAGGTACTGCTGGTCAGTGCTCAGGTCCTTCACGTCAACATGCGGCAGTGGCTGTAATGGAGATATAGGTTCATACGATGTTATATGGAGTTCCGTGCATGCTGTGAGAGATTTCACTATCGGTCCTGAGAAGCACTTAGGTCCTGTAGTTGCTCCATCTAAATGCTGAAACAGGTGTCGCAGGGGGAGCTCGTTAGCATGTAATAAGCACACGAGCCATTGCAGCGGTTTTTGTAGTAATTCCTCAAGCTGCCGAAATACTCCGCCATTATGTCCAGTGTTGACAGCGGTTCCGTCGCATCCGACGACTTTCACACTGTCGAGATCCACACTTCGCGCAGCCAAGCATTCAAAGATTACTTTGGAAATCGCCTTGCTTGATCCACTTGACGGCGTCACGTGGCCAAAGTACGATGAACCTGGTTCACAAATAATGCTGACGTGCTCTTCTGTATCTCTGTCCCGGTGGCCATGTCCTGCGGCGTCTCTTACATTTTTCATCGTTCTATCCTTTCGACCGTCGAAGTACAATCCAGGCAAGTCTGTCATACTGCTGTCTAGTTTTGTCAGTTCTTGACGAGTTCTACTTCTTTCTCGGCGAATTTTACTACGATCAATGACTTTGGAGGTGTCATTTGTAGACACAATTCCAATGTCTTGTAGCACGGATGAGGCAATAACGGCTGCTGCTCGATCTGAGACGCCCGTCTATCGCACGCTTTAGCCAAACATGGTAATCGTACAGTCATCGTCATTCTTGACGTTTACTCTCCAGTGTCGATAGATCAGGTTTACACTGTGACTTAGATAGGGTGTATTCTTCGTCGCTGTTGTCGGTGTCGTCGTCCTTGTCTTCCTCGTTGTAGCTTCCAGAATTGCATTGCTGCTTCGATTGTTCTTGGTGAATGCTGTGTCTTCTCAATTCACAGACTTTCCTGGATATTTTCTTCTGTAGCTTTGTTGTTTCCACCAAATCGATGCTCCTATAATCATCTTTCTGGCTCCTCTCGGTCCTCTAGAAACTTTCTTTCTTTGAGTGGTACTTTGTCCGCTCTTTCGCACTTACAGCTCATGACGAAATCTACACATTTGCTTTTGCTAATGTCGGAGAGTTTATCTGCGTCTTCTCTGAACTGTTCAAGTTGTTGCTTGTAGTTGTCGTTGTCCTTCCGAGCCTTGTATGGTTTCAAGATTTCTTGTATTTCTCGTTGTACGGTCTGAGCGTTTCAATCACTCGTCCGTGCGTCACGGTCGGAAGAGACGCTTTCTCCCAAACAAGTTCAACATCAACGCAAACTTTTTTTGATACTTCGGCGAACGGTGGATATTTGTTATTCTTCGTTGTCAGCTGTTGTCTTGTATGGATGTAAGCCTTCATAACATCAGCGTAGGTGGGAAGAACATTTGTGGGTATCTCGCGTGGCGCGCCAAAAATCACACATGCCGTCTTCTCCCTCGTAATAATTTCCATTCTGAAAAAAAAAACAATTATTATAAATTGTAAGCAATGTAAGACTATTAAAGAATTTCTGCAAGAAAAAGAAATATCAAATTAATACTGTCACACTCACTTGTCAAACACCTATAAACAGATATCAATATGTAATTAACTTACTTTTAATATCAAGTTTCACGAAAAAATGATGATAACAGCACAAATAACCTTCAATTCTCACTGCAACATGTGCACTGAGCTTGGCGGAGCAGCCAAGCTTTGCATATTACTCACTCTCCCCCCACTCCCAATCTCCCATCCCCTCTGACTCACGGACTGCATATGTTATCGCACCAAATCACTACCATCACTGAAACTAGCATTAAATCAATGTATGGTTAACTAAACTCTTTCTTATCTCACTTACTCACATCAGCTCTAATAATTTGGCCACCCTCTGTAATTGCCATTAATTTACATTCCACACATGTTGTAATCTTAAATGTCAACCTCAAGTATGCAATAACACAGTCTACAGCAAACTAAGCTGTTAATTATTTGCATAAACATGGATGAAAGACCAGCATCTTGGATGACTCCTGATGGGCAAAGCGATCGTTAAAACATGAAATATGCCATATATTAAAATCGCTGGTGGTCAATCAAGCAATGCTTCAATTGTATTATAATTTCACATGCTTGTTTCTAAAGCCCATTGGCAACTTTTCCACACTCAAGTAAATTAAAAATCCAAAAATGATATTTTCACTCCACCTTAGTATGTATTCCTATGTGAAATTGAAATAAAATTTTAGGAGGGGTTTGTTTTCCTGAACTTTTGCTAAAAATCACGTTTAAGTGTTCAAATTTCCACTTTTTCGTTTTCTGGTTATGTACAGAACAGCTGTGCAGGACATACACTGTAGTACAAATGTAACAGACCGGTTTCTTACCAAACAAAACCATTGTAACAGATGTTATAGGCTACTAGAGTTTCACTGTGATAATTTTCTGTTTTAGATACAAAGGTTGGTGAAGATTGTGTAGCCACCATGGCTAAGCAAGGACGAAAGACCAGAAAAAGTTCTGGTTCAAAGCTGAGTGATCTGGTGGGTCCAGGCAAGCAGTTATTTCCAACAGAAGTTCCAACCTGGAGAGCTGTGTTTCAGAGAGGAATCCTCCTCCAGGAGGAGAAGCTGCTTCTGGATGATATGAAGAGAGCTCAGTACCCTCTGCAAGATTTGGCTAAGGACTTGGCATCACTGGTACTGGCACAGTGGCGCCAATGCCAAGTTCACTCCTCCTATGATCATTCAAGAGAGATCCATTGCCAGGAAGATTCTTGTCAGGTGGAATTGACCTAGTGAATGGCAGAGTGAAGGCTGCAAAGAGAGAGAAGAGAATATCTGAACTTGATACATTGTTTGACATAACAACCTGCAGACATGATATCACTCTCTGTGGAACTGAAGCATCCGGCTGCTCTGGCTGTGCTGCTAGAGTTCATGTTAACTGTGACTGTCCTCTGCCTCAGAAGATTCCAAAGCTAGAGCTAGAGTGGCTCCATTACCAGAGGATCAAAACCTCAGAAGTTTCTGGCTTCCGGATGGCATCTGTTGATGTGAAGGAAACAGTGAAGGCTGCTAAAAGGAAGGAGGAAGAGCAGAAGGCAGCTGGGAAGTGAAACAGAAAAGAGGAAGAAGAAAAGGAGCTACCGCTTAGAGCTGATGATGGTGATGATGATGAAGATAAGGTGACTTCCTTGCAAGAGTCTCCAGGCAGAGCAGCTCCTACTGCTGACACAGATTTTTCCAGTACTGCACCAGGCACACAAGCTCCAGTGTCAACACTGGCAAAATCTCCACCTCTGCTAGGAGGAACTACATGGATATCTCAAGCACAGCTGCGGCTGCAGTCAGGTTCAAGGTGGCAAACACTCCTGCAGAAGCCATTGCAACTGGTTTCTTGCAAGATCTCATCAAAGCAGGCCATCTATCTGCTGATAAGGCATATCTAGCTGTTGACAGGATGAAGATGTGGAGGGGCAAGGAGTCTGTAACAGGTGCCTCGGTAGAAGCCCTGGAGAAAAGGACAGAGGGAGAAGATATCAAGGGAATTTTCTTTGTCTTCTTATCTTGTTTTCCATCAAAGATCATGAGGTACAATGAAGAAACTGGCCGCTTTCATCCTGATATTACAACTGAAGAGCCCTATAGTGTTACCTGGGAACCTGAGGGGAAGTATCTCTTCCATTGTACACCAGAAGAACCTGAAGGAAATGAGAAACCTGCACTGAAGATAGCTCAGGCTCTGTTTGAGTGGATTAGTGCTCATGGTGCTATAGATACTATTGTGGTCCTTGGTGGTGACTCCACCAACACAAACACAGGACCTGATGGAGGAGCCCTCACTCACTTGGAGAGACTGCTAGGTCACAAGTGTCACTGGCTGATATGCCAGTTGCATATTAATGAACTCAGCCTCAGGCACGTGATCATTAAGTTTGATGGTCCCTACACGCACAAGTCTGGGTTCAGTGGCCCAATAGGAAAACTTTGGGAGAAGATCAATGACATACCTGTCAACTTTAGCTTCAAGGCTCTGCCAGGAGAAGATATAATTGAATTGCCAGAAGACATTGTAAAGAACCTTAGCACTGACCAGAAGAACTGCTACCTACTGATCAAAGCTCTCAAGACAGGAGATTTGAGCAAGGAAGTTGCTGGTCTGAAGTGTGTCCCACTGAATTAGTCACGCTGGCTGACTACAGGTGAGGCTCTGTTGATGCTGTGGATGAGGCAGCATGGTCTGAAGGGGGAGGTGTTGAAGAAGTAGGAGGTGCTGCTGAAAGTCTGCCTAGACTTCTATTTCAAGATGTATTTTGAGATCAAGGTGAAGCACTACATGAGGTATGGGCCTCACCATATTGTGACCGCTGTGGGACTGCTGAGAAGCCAGACCTCTGAAGTCAGGAACATAATCACTCATGTGATAGTTCGTGGAGCATATCATGCTCACAGTGAGAACCTCATTGCCTCTCTCCTGTGCAGTGAGGATGAGGAGGAGAGGGCATGGGGGTTTGAGATGATCAAGAAGATCAGAGGTAAGTCTGAGTATGAAGACACGAGTCTCAGAACTCATAGAAACCCTAACCTGAATTTTGATGCCACTTCTCCAATTACTCTGATTAATTGGGATAAGGAGAAACTGTATGAGCCACTCTTCACTTGTAAGATGTCAAGAGGAGAAGTTGAGGAGCTTCTCAGGTCTCCACTTGAAGTTGAGAACTTCTCAATTCACACTCAAAGCTGTGAAAGAGCAGTCCAGAAGTTTCAGCTGCAGCTCATGCAGTGTAAGGGCAAGAGAGAAGAGATGGCTTTGTTCGTGCTAGGATCGATTACAGAGAATTGTTGACAGTTTTCAAGTCAAAGCAAGACATTATGAACATGTTTTAGATCTCTACAAGACCTGCTAGACAAATCAAGATGCTTTCAGAAGAAAAAATCTCAAAACATTCAGTTGACCAGCATATTATTACTAGCTGGGGGTGGAGGAAGGACTTATACAAATATTAAAGAAGAATTGCAATTGCAAAAAAAAGGTTGAACGTCACAGCAGCTTGCGGAAAGGTGGGGGCAGTTACCATCACACTCAGTGATGCCGAAAAGAAAATAAATAAAAATTGGTGGAGGCGTTTCTAAAAAAAAGAAAATGCAAGACCAAGAAAGAAGAACAAAAGGATTCTGCCTGATGAAGAGAACAGCCGCGAAATGTGCTGTAGGAGACTAAAAATCATGCAATTCCTTAGTTTTGGCCCATTTTGGGTGATTTTGGTTATTTTAGGGGTTATGAACCACTTTGGCTGATCTTAAATGGGTTCAAGCCTACCTATAGAAATGTTTAATGGTGTATGTGAACAATATGGAACATATGGAGGTCATCTGAGGCTACCAAGTCTTTGAAATTGGCCAAAAATCCCATTTTTTGACAAAAAAGATTTTGAACACTCAAATACGATTTTTCGCAAAAGTTGCAAAAGACGAACCCCTCTTAAAATTTAATTTTACATAGGAATACATACTGCTAATCTTAAAATTCCAAGTTTTTCAATATTCGACCTGAGCATGATACACCCTAACACCCATACTTACATACGGAGAAATTGAATTATATTTAGAAGTTGGAAACGCGGTATACCACGCAAAATGTTGTATAGTGGACACAGTCGCCACCTTTCAGACAGATATCCTACTAGGTATGGGTTTTTCAACCGGAATCAGTGGGAAATTTACCAAGCCGGAAAGTTAGTGAAATGTCGAAATAGGACACACCTTCTCCATTCCTGCGCTCTCTGATATTGCATCTACTTTTTTATATTGCTGAGAATTTTGCTTTCGGATAGTTTTGAATTTTATATACTTGCGTTTAAATTCACGTTGTTATAGTTAAGTAATTGAATATTAGTGGTTTTTAGCGAATTAGAAGTTTTCATAGCGTGCCGGCTTAATTTAACTTATACCTGTGACGGTTTAAACTAATTTTTAACTCCGCGATGCCGTCGCAGAAAGCGTCGTGTGTTAGGTGTAGGGTAAACCGGTGGTATTCGGAATTTAAGGATTATAACGGCGGTCCTATGGCGATTACCGATAGATCAGTTTGTTTCTTTTGCGAGTTCACGGAGGAATTAGTTGACATAAAACGCAGTGTAGGTGAGGTAGCGGAAAGCCTGAGTTCCAACGCTTGATGAGGGCAGGGGTAGGGCTACGGTTGACGGAAGCCGAACGAATACTAACGTTGAAGACGTTAGTAATTTGAAGGGTGAGGTGCGTAACCTAGTTTCTAGTTTAGGTAGCTTGTCGGGAAGGTTAGATAGAGTTGAGGAAGAGGTTAAGGTTAGTCCGAAAGTAGTAGATGGGGAGGGATTTAGAGAAGTTAAGGGTGGAGCTAGTCCGCGTACGTTAGGTGATAGGAATCCCCCCCCCCCCTATCGAGGTTTCGAACCCTTTCGCCCATTTGGAAAGGGACGTGAATGAGGGGGAAACTATTTTAATTGGGGACTGTTTAGTGCGCCACATGGACAAAGAGTTCGTTGAACGGCATCCAACCAAGAGGAGGAGGGTCTGTCTCCCAGGGGCCAGGGTTGAGAGAGTTAGAGACGAAGTGGATAGGATTGACGTTGCCTCCCGTCACTCAATGTTGGTGACGATGGTAGGAGGCAACGACTCGTATAGGCCCGATACGAGAGTGCCTGACCTTTTGGAGAGATATAGGGGGTTAATTAGGTCCCTGAAGGCGAGGTCAGATAGGTCTTTAGTTCTAGGTATTACCCATAGGCACGGGTTGGGTCTTAGGATTACGTCAAAAACAATATTTTGAATAATAAATTAGAAGAGATTTGTGCTGAGGAAAATGTACCCTTCGTAAAGCTGTGGTCCGAATCAGTGATCCTAGCCTTTTTATAAAAGATGGGGTGCATTTTAATGAAATAGGTAATGCTAGGCTAGGTAGGTTAATAGACGAAAACGTGCGAAAGCTGTATAGGTCGAAGCCTTCTTTAAACGTTGTGGGTCCAGGGAACGGGGCCCGACGTGAAAAATAGTTTAAAACGCGGGCCCGTGGTAAAAAATAACTTAAACGTCTTTTATTGTAACGCGCGTAGTATTAGAAATAAATTAAATGAATTTAAGGCGATAATTTATTCCGGCAACTACGATATAGTTGCTATCAGTGAAACTTGGTTAAATACCGTGACTCGGGACTTGTTGGGGGAACTTGATATAGCGGGTTTTAAACTCTTTACTAATGATAGGTTACATAGGTTTGGTGGAGGCGTTTTGCTGTACATTCGTAATTCCCTTAGTGCTATCGAGGTTAAGTTAGATTTTCCGGCAGCAATTAATGCGATATGTGTTGAAGTTAGGGCGCGTAGTATGTTTTAATTTTGTTGTTGTTTATAGACCTCCCGTTCAACCCCTCGATACAGATGCTAGATTTTACTCACTTCTTGGTAATTTTATTGACAATCGGAATAGTATAATTTACTCACTTCTTGGTAATTTTATTGACAATCGGAATAGTATAATTGTCGGAGACTTTAATTGTCCTAATGTTAATTACGAGAATTTTACTGGTAATGAGGAGGGTTTGAGATTGGTTGAGTTTATGGACGATAACTTTTTACGACAGATAGTTACCGAACCAACGCGCAGTGATAATATTTTAGATTTAGTGATGACGAACGGCGAGAATATAGTCGAAGGTTTAGAAGTAGGCGAGAGTTTAGGATGTAGTGATCATCAAATTCTTAGGTTTAAGTTAGCGATAAAAAACACACAGGATAGTAACGTAATAAAAGTCCCTGATTTTCGTAGAGCTAATTTTGATAGTTTTGCGGATAGGATGGGAGTAGTGGACTGGGATAACTTATTTATGGGTAATGACCAGAGCTGGGCACTTCCGCAAACCGCAAATTCCGCAATTGCGGAAGATTTTTTCGTTTGCGGATTTGCGTTTGCGGCAAAGTCATCGCAAATTAGTGAATTTGCGTTTGCGGATTTGCGTTTGCGGAAGTGATTTTTGAGTTTGCGGATTTGCAATCGCAAATCCGCAAACTCAAAATCACTTCCGCAAACGCAAATCCGCAAACGGAAATTCACTAATTTGCGATGACTTTGCCGCAAACGCAAATCCGCAAACGAAAAACATACTTCCGCAATTGCGGAATTTGCGGTTTGCGGAAGTGCCCAGCTCTGGTAATGACACAAATTTGCGTTGGGTGGCGTTTAAAGAAAGTTTTAGGAATATTGAAAGGGAGTTTATTCCTCGTAGGCCCAAGCGCGCTAGAAATCATGGTAGGCCGAAGTGGTGGACTAGGGAAATAAGCGAGTTCATAAACGAGCATAATAGAGCGTATAGACTTAATAAGCGCAATGGCACGGCAGCTAACTTTAATAGATATATCGAACTTAGACGTCAGGTTAAAAGATCAGTTAGGAATGCCAAGCGTAATTTAGAGATACTTATAGCTGCGGATAGTAAACATAATCCAAAAAAGTTTTTTGAATACGTTAATAAGCGTAAGCCGGTAAAAGATAACATAGGCCCTCCAGTGGATGTTAATGGCGCTTTGGCTTCCGACGCTCAGGCGATGGCGGGTATTTTCAATAACTTTTTTGCGACAGTTTTTACCGTAGAAGACGAAAATAATGTCCCCGACGTGGACGATATCGTTCCATTTAGTAGCGAGACTATTTTGGATGAAATAACTGTTTACGAGGGTGAGATTGCGCATTATATCGATAGGCTAAAAGTTAGCAAGGCTCCAGGCCCTGACGCTTTTTATCCCAAACATTTGAAGGATTTGAAAGACGTTATCGTAGGCCCCTTAACGAAGATTTTTAATCAGTCACTCGAAACGGGGATTATTCCTGAAGACTTCATATTAGCTAACGTCACGCCTATTTTTAAAAAAGGCGACCGCACAGTAGCTAGCAATTATAGGCCCATTAACTTAACGTCAGTTGTCGGTAAACATTTGGAATCTGTAGTTAGGGATCGTATCATCGATCACTTAGAAAGTAGAGATTTGATTAATAGTAGTCAGCATGGGTTTCGACGCCATAGGTCTTGTTTAACTAATTTGTTAGAATTTTATTACGAAATATTGCGCGAATACGATAGGCATAAAGCAGCTGACTTTATTTATTTAGATTTTAAAAAGGCGTTCGATACAGTTCCGCATAGGAGACTAATTGCGAAGGTCAAAGCGCACGGTATACGCGGTCAGGTAGCGAACTGGTTAGAAGAATGGCTTCGTGCTAGGAGACAGAGCGTCGTAGTTAATGGTAGTGAATCGGGGTGGTTAGATGCAGTGGTGGGATTCAAAAATTTTAAGAACCGGTTCGCCCTCCCCTCCCCTTCCCTTCTCCTCCCCCTTCCATGTCAGAAATGAAAACTAAAAAAATGTTTTTATCGAAATGCGTATAGTATAAAGAAAAACCATGCACGGACTGAAAGGGTTAAGGACCGGTTCGGCGAACTCGGGAAATTTTAGGAACCGGTTCGCACGAACCGGTGCGAACCGGCTGAATGCCACCACTGGTTAGATGTAGGTAGCGGTGTCCCACAGGGTTCAGTGTTAGGCCCATTGCTATTCGTAATTTACATTAACGACATAGATGTAGGATTGACTAGTAACGTGTCAAAATTCGCGGACGATACTAAAATAGGCGGTAAGGTTTTTAACGTGGACGATAGTAATAGGCTCCAAGACGATGTAAATAGGATTATGGAGTGGACGGATAAGTGGCAGATGCAATTTAACGTAGACAAATGTAAAGTTTTGCATATAGGTTCTCGCAACAATAATTACACGTACATGATGGATGATAGGGAGTTAGCGAGCGTTGACGAGGAAGTAGATTTAGGCGTACGCGTATCTAAGGATTTAAAGGTTAGGAACCAGTGCCTGGAGTCTTGCGCAAAAGCTAATAGGTTGTTAGGCTTCATAGCGCGTAGTTTCGAATTTAAATCGAAGGATATTATATTGCCCCTTTACAAGTCCCTAGTCAGGCCTCATTTAGAATATGCCGTTCAGTTTTGGTGCCCGTACTTGCGTGAGGATATTAATAGGTTAGAAAGGGTTCAGCGTCGTGCCAAGAAACTTATTCCGTCATTGCGCAACAAGCCTTATGAAGATAGGGTTAAAGAGCTAGACCTGTGTTCACTCGAAACTAGGAGATTAAGGGGGGAGCTTATTGAAGTTTTCAAAATCGTTAATAACATCGATAACGTAAATTTTGACAAATTGTTCACTTTCGATAATAGTAATACTTGCAATAACGGATTTAAGTTGCGTGGCAGACGTTTCATTACTAATATCGCTAAAAACTTCTTTACGTTTAAAGTAATTGATAAATGGAATAATCTTCCCGCGTCAGTCATTCATTCTACCAGCGTTAATGTGTTTAAGAACCGTCTTGACAGACATTTTAAAAATATTAGCGTTGTTTAAAATAAAAAAAACAAAGTTAGCAACAGGAGCTCTGGTGGTGGTGCTCGAGGATGAGTCTGTTGACGATAAATGCCAGCTTGTGACATGCCAGCGTGTGATGCCAGCAATAAAATTTAAAAAAAAAAAAAAAAATTAGACTAACACGAACGTAAATGTAGCTCGTAGCGTAAACTAACCCACTTTTTGTTTAACTTTACCTACTTTTTTTACTTTGCATGTCTGTAACTCTCTTTTCTTGCATGTTTGTAGTTTGCATGGTATGACAATGAGTTAAGACTGTGTTTGCATGGTTTGTAAGCGTTCTTATTTTACTTCTTTTCATCTTTCACCCTCTCCTATTCTCTCCGACTATTTTTCTGACTTGTCAGCAGTGGCCGGCGGATGATGATGGTGAGACTTTTTTCTCTTTTTCTGAATGAATGTTAACCCACGAGTGATAGGTGTTCCTCCTTACTTAACCCCTTATTCTCTTCTCTTCTCTTCTCTTAACCCCCTACTCTTTCCTTTCTCTCGGGCTAACCTTAGAGTGGATCTTACGGCCTTTGTTAGCCTTAGCTTCTGTAGATCTGTAGAACTTAATGGTAATAGAATCAGTTCAGTTCGGATTTCCGAAAGAAATAGGAAACCCACTCCACTTGATAGCAGTTCAAGTCAGTTTCTAGGTTGATGAATATAGTCTTTTCCGACCTATTAGGTGTTGAAGCTCTCGTCTATCTTGAAGATATTATCGTTTATAGTTCGTATATAAAAACACACTTTCAACGTCTTCAGAATGTGCTATCACGCTTAAGAAAAGCGCACCTTAAACTGAAACTTAGAAAAGTGCAACTTTTTACAGGAATTCCTGGTATACCTAGGATTTCTACTATCATCCACAGGAATTAAACCTGATCCAGCCAAACTCGAAGCACTGAAAAGGTACCCTGTGCCCAAAACCATCGACGACGCTCGTGCATTTATTGGATTTGTCGGATTCTATCGGAATTTTATCCCCCAATTTTCAAATATTGCTAAACCCACTACTAATTTGTCCCAGAAAAATGCTAAATTTAACTGGGAATCTGATCACCAACATGCCTTTGAAACTAATTGGTAAACTAACCTGTCATCCCATCCTCCAATATCCCGATTACACCAAACCCTTTGTCATAGCCACAGATGCTTCCTCCTGTGGGCTAGGAGCCGTCCTATTACAGGACGTAAATGGGGTGGAATTACTCATTGCTTATGCCAGACAGCTTCTCTCTGGACCTCAACAGAATTATTCCACTCCGGACCGAGAGGCCCTAGCGGTATATTGGGCTTTGAAAAAATTTCGAAATATCGTCTATGGCTACGATGTAACCATCAAAACTGACCATAAGCCACTCACGTATCACTTCAAGGACAAGCTACTTGAAGGACGGTTGAGTAGATGGGCTCTGTTGATTCAGGACTTTGCGGCAAAAATCGTATACAAACCGGGAAATCTTCAAGTTATTCCAGACGGATTGTCGAAACTCAAGCCTGACACCCAAATGAATAAGATAGGAATTCTTCCTGTATTCGACTACGAATGTCTGCAATACTCCCAACAACAGGACCAACACACCCAGAACCTTCGGGTGTGCCTGGAACAAAAGGAACCATCGAAGGTAAGAGAACAGTACAACCTAAAAGATGGGCTCGTACATTTTAGGAACGAAGATGGAAACGACCTCGTGGAAATACCAAAGGACCTCGTAGATATAGCCATTGGACTTTGTTACGACTCACCTTTTTATGGCCACATGGGGCCGGATCGCACCATCAAGAGTCTTTTGGAGCGATACCATTTTCCCGAAATGAACAGAAAGGTACATGAATACATCGCTGAATGCCCGTCTTGTTTAAAACACAAAGGGAACGTATGCCAAAGGCCCTGGCAAAGAACTGGAATGGACATACTGGGACCATTCCCTAAATCATCAAAGGGAAACCAGTACATCATTGTGTTTACGGACCACTTCTCGCGTTACAGCGAAGTAGTTGCTATTCCAAACCAGACCTCGGAAACTGTGTCAAGAGCCCTATTGGAACGCGTCATCCAAAATCATACTACGCCTTCCATCCTAATTTCCGATAACGCCCTTAGTTTCACTTCCAAACTGTTCGAGTCTCTCTGTAACATGTGTAAAATTAAAAACACACACATTGTGGCATACCATCCGCAGGCAAACGGCTTACAGGAAAGGCACAATCGAAAGATCTTAGAAGCCCTTGGCCACGTTGTCAATGCATCCTCCCGTACATGGGATGATTCCCTTCCCATGGTACAAACAGCCATCAACAATGGCTATACCGTGTCTATCGGGGACACCCCTCATTTCGACCGAAATCACTACGAGAAGCGGCTACCTTTTGAGTTGTCCGACCAAATTGACCCAGCAGTTATAACATCTTCCGAGATGGCAGAAGCAAATCAGAACTCGCTGAACGATCCTTCAAATTTTTTTACATAATCCGCTATGCTCTAGACCAGGGGTCCCCAATCCTGTGCCCGCGAGCACCATGGTGCCCGCCGACCCTTTTGCGTGTGCTCGCCACTGACTGACTACGATTGATAAGTTTTATTTAAATTTTAATAAAATGTTAAGTATGTTACATATTTTAAATATTTAGTTACTAAATATTTAAAATATGTAACATACTTAACATTTTATTAAATTTTAGTAGTTAATTACAGAAACAGATGATCATTTATTTGATAATAATTATTTCTTTATAAATAAATTAAGTTATCGTTTTGATAATTTTTCTAAGATTCTTAGTTAGCCCATTCTTGTTTTTTTTCTGTATTATGTTCATTATTTTACAAAGGAATTAAATGTTTTTTTTTGTGTATTATGTTCATTATTTTAAATAGGAATTAAATGTTTTTTGTGTATTATGTTCATTATTAAGTCGAACTATAAATTTGCCTTGAAAAAGTAAATGGTGCCCGCCGCACTACCGGTAGTCTTGAATGTGCTCTTCGGCACAAAAAGGTTGGGGACCCCTGCTCTAGACCAACGAAACCAACAGATGGAGCAAGAGCAACATAGGCGTCATCCCCGTGAACGGACTATAATCATCGGTATGCGATGTTACCTAAAGAGCGTGAAACCGTTAAGTGCTCATCGCAAATTATACCCAAAATGGGATGGCCCATATAGGATTATGAAAAACCTCGGAAAGAACCGTTACGAAATCCTCGACCTCCGGGATCATTCCAAACTAAAGATTATTCACGCTGATAATTTGAAGATAGCTGCCGAACAACACCTTCCCAAAAAACATCTGCCAGGCGTTCGAGCCGCCTCTCCTGCGATAGATCAAGGTATTAACAAATCGAACAGGGATAAAAAAATTGAAGTGGTCACAGAGGGAACCACTACCCGTGACGAAGATTGGTACCTCGTAATACCACCAGTACTCGAGCCAATCTCTGAACAAGAGGAGGCCCCAGAACCAAGAGCCCCATCGGACCCAGACCATGGAAAAACCCCTTCTAGAGGATCACTCAGTGGAACTCCGCCATCTCCTCCAACTCCACCATCTCCTCTGTCACCACCCTCACCGACTGATGATCGACGCACGGACCCTACATACCGCCCGCAAATGCATCAACCACGTGAACTAGAACCTTCACATAAGAAACGAACTCGCTCAGAATCAGAGCTTAACGGTCGACCTCCATTGCCACCAAGACTAGGCCGACCACTTCTCCCACAAACACCAGTATCCACACGGCTA
This sequence comes from Bathynomus jamesi, assembly GCA_023014485.1. Taxonomy (NCBI): domain Eukaryota; kingdom Metazoa; phylum Arthropoda; class Malacostraca; order Isopoda; family Cirolanidae; genus Bathynomus; species Bathynomus jamesi. The sequence continues at coordinate 135,982 of JAJOZX010008003.1, read as the reverse complement.
CCCCCAGCTCCGTATAATCTAAGACGTAGAAATGAACAAAATTGTCCCCCTTATAATTTTCCAAATTATTTACTCTTGTAGCCCTAGCATTAAAATTTCTACCGGAGTTGTTATAGAAAAGCTTGCAGAAGGTAAATTTTTGAAAGGACACGCAGACCTTTTTATCAATTTGCAACCCCCTGCTAGAATCAAAATCAATCTCCTTCAGATACAAACCCGATTAAAAACGTTTGAAAGTAAAGTTCAGGGTTCTGTTAAAAATATCCCGGGAACAGATCAGATTAGTCGCGTTCTGTTAAAAAATACCTTCGAAAATATTCGATTCGAACTACAGCACGCACCCTATCAGAAACATTAGCATTACCATGGATACAAACTGAAACTCAAAACTCAAAAAATTTAATCAAAGAAATAAAAGGGGACTGATAGATATAGGACGAAAAATATTCAAGGGTTTATTCGGATTAGCAATCGAAGAAGATACTAAAAGAATTGAACTCAAATTGAATCTCTTCGCGCGAAATCGGCAGTATAATGGACACATGTTAGAACAAACTATTAGGAGGTCACTACACGAAAACAATCGCTTCCTCCACGCCCTTTCGGACAGATTCACATACCTTGAATCCCTGTTACCTCAATACAAAGAACACAAAAGATATCTAGAATTAATAGAAATAATTAACCTACAAGTAACCCTAATCGGTAAATATTTACAGCAAATAATTACGATTCATTCCAAGGTTTTGCGTGCAACCCAGCTAGCCCTAGAAAAATCACTCTTTCCACACTAATACCATGGGATACACTTCAGTCCTTAATTCACACCGCCCAGACACAATTAAAATTATCACCCATATTCCCACTCAACCATACTAATTACTCCCAATTTCTAGAATACACCTGGACTGTACATAGACCACGCCCCTATATGTACCTCAAAATTGTACCATTTTTCGATGTCCTCACTTATGACGTATATAAATCTCACCCTTTCCCAACACCCTACCAAAACAATTCTAATGTCTATCGATGGTGTCTACCCATAGTACCACCTTACCTATTCCTCAGCCTATTCTATGATGTCAGATAGCGACGTCTGGCATTGCCGATTCCTGCAAACAAATAAACAACTCGTTTTCCCTCCACTCAAACCAGTCATTCTTCCAACTACTAGGTCTTGCGTTATCGACTTAATTCGCGACCGTCATGCCACGGTATGTTCGTTTACAAAATTTAATTCCTCTAAAACCGTCCAACTTCGAATTGGACCAGACATCTGGGTTTCTTTCGCGAAAAGAACTACCGCTACCTTCGAGTGCCCATCAAATTATTCCCTCATCACAATACCTATGGTTTTTCGGCTACCAATTGGCTGTTCCTTGCGTTCGAAAACCTCCCAAATATACAACCCTTACAAGGTTAGCATTAATGACTCATATCCCTTCCCGTCGCAGATTAAATTTAAACCCGTTGTAGAAATCTTAAATCTCTCCATGAAATCTGTAACCATCCTACCCGAACTCCATGCCCCCAAATGGAATGATCAATTGAGTCGTTTTAAAATTTCAGATGATAACCAGAATAACCTCTTACAAATACTACAACCTGTAACAATTTTTTCAACATCTGCCCTTAGTATCATTATTGTATGCGCTATTATCCTCGTTATATTTGTGGTGTAAAGATCGTTCTGGGAACAAAGGAACACAAGAGACACCGAACAACGTGAAACTATTTATGCACGACCAAGAATGCGTGCCCAGGCCACGTGAACTAGACTTAACCACCCGACTTATGTTGTGTATATAAATCTGTATTATAAAACTCATAGTTATCATCTAGTTAGCATCAGTTAGGATGTTATATTATTGTATTAATATCATTCTAGAGGAAAGAGCCCTGTAAAAATGAACCATGAATAATTCCTATATTCCTATACTATCTTATTCATTCGCGTAATTCTTATATTCATTTATACAGTTCTTGGATCCATTTGTAAAATTCATGTGTTTATATGGCTCATGTATTTATATAATTATATATATTCGTATATATTAACTTCATATAATAGCTATATTTATATGTTTGTAGGTGTATGTATTCATTTTTACATGAGGACCAAAATCACCTAATGCATGCGAGTTTGGATAAAATTTTTGATTTGCTTTCTACTTTGCCAAATAATTGGTGACTTGTTCTTTTTAAAATTTCTTAATAATTTTTTTTAGATTTAGCTTAATAATGAATCGTGCTTAAGTTTCGCAATGTTCATGTTTTGTATATGTTCTCTCTTCATTATAAAAGATGAAGTCATGTCTTGCCTAAGCATTTATTTGTAAATCTTAAACCTTTCATTTTTACTCAGGCATATTTTAGTGTAAAAATGCATTGTTCATTTTCCACTTTTAGTTAACTTGGCAGATCATGATAACATCAGATCTGAAAATACGCCAGTTTAAGATAAAAATATGGCTTCATCTTCAAATATCTTGTTTATTCGTTTAAACATTACCACAGCTAAAAGATTTATTTATTTGCAAATATTGTGCAAAAATAATGCAGCCTTTTCAACATTTAATAATAATGATGTTACCAATTTATGGGTATGTAAACGCACAAAAATTCTCCCATGTTCATTCAGAATTAGACTCAAAGGCTGAGCTCTACTTGTACATTTTAGCAGTAAATTACAATAAGAAAAAGTCTTTATCTTCTTCTTCGAGCCTTGCTCTCTTCAGAGAATTTAGTTATTAAAATCTCCCGATACGTTACAAGAAGAATCGGGGAACCTTCAGAAAGCTCTAGAGAATCCTCCGATCCACTATAAGAAGAACTCGGAGTAATATAGAAGAAACTACTGAAAGTAACAAATCCGTTGCTGCCACCTAACCAGAACCCCCGTCGACTTCGAACCAACCCAGGACACAGACGGAGGGGTTAACATATACAGGGCGTCCCAAAAAAATGTATACACACTTTAAATACTTATAAAGGCAGTGTTTATTAAAATACATCTACAGACATTATTTAATTGTTTTGTCAACGCCTGTTTTCAAACTGACGTCCGTTCTGGTCCAGGCACTGCTGATAACGCGAAGCAATGGAATCGCAAACATCACGAAACATTTCGTTTGGTATTTGTGTGCATTCTCGTTCAATGGCTGCTCTCAATTCAGCGACTGTTGCAGGTTTTATAGCGTACACTTTGTCTTTTAAGTATCCCCATAAAAAAAGTCTAGTGGTGTGAGGTCTGGTGAACGCGGAGGGTATTCTACGAAACCCCTTCGTCCAATCCACATCCACATCGTGCCAAGTACCACTCGCAATACTCCACTCTTCGGTCCGGATCATCTTCATTAATAGCATGGACTAATCTTGGAATGTAACTTTTCCATTGACAGCGCTTCAAAATGCGTTGGACAGATGATTCTGAAATTCCTACCTCACGACTCGCTTGCCGCACAGATTTTCTTGGACTTTGGTGATACGTTTCCAGTACTCTTTCTTGCTTTGTGGGGCTTGTCGATGTCCGTGGTCTTCCGGAACGCTTCTTGTGGACATTCTGAACAGTTCCATCGGCTTCAAACTTATCTCTAATTCGAGTGATGGTAAGTCGCGTTGGTGGATCTGTTTGAAACTCCCTCCTAAACTGTCTTTGCACTTCGACTGCGTTTTCACACTTCCAGTAGCATTCTAGAATGAATTTCCTTTGTTCAAAGCTTAGTCTGACTGCTATTATTAATTCTAATGGGTTTAACTTGGAAAGAAAGAAACATCAATTGAGCTATCAGCTGTTAAAGTGTGTATACTTTTTTTTGGGACGCCCTGTATATATATGTGTATATATATATATATATATATATATATATATATATATATATATATATATATATACAGAACATACCATGTATCCTAACTTAATTGGAATTATCACAAATATATACAAGGAAAATGTCCAAAAAAAATTCTTTAGTAGGTATCAACACGAAAACAAGATCAGAATATTAGCCGTCATTCTTTTGGCAGGCATATCTGGCAACTATCTCCACTAGTTAGTGCAAAAGTTGCCAGCGAGGGCTTTAAGACAGCAACAGCATTGTCTAAACATTCTTTATAAAGACCCGGAAATTATTTGTATGCCTTTGAATTTATGAAAATCATTTTAGATTCAGGGGATGGCTATAATTTACTTATTTACTGTAGGTTTAGTATCAGGGCTCGCAAGATAAGCACAACATCCATATGCTTCATACATATTTTGTTTAAAAAATAAACCTAAAAAGATTAAGTAAAGCCAAAAACCCTTCTTTTGACATGTTTTAGGATCATATTAAATCTAACTGGTGAAGATACAAGATGTCCAAGAAATAGTGGTGCAAAAATAATTTATTTGTCATTTTACTTATTAATCAAAATGACCAATTAATTATGGGATCCAGTGAACATCGTATCCAGTGAACTACTTCTTTGACAGAGTTCTGCCAGGTTACCGGGTTTGTCACAATACATTTATTTTAACAACCATTAAATAAAAAATCCAAACGGAACTTGTTTGGTCTACCCGCCAGATGATTTGTATAAGAACGTAGCCTACAGTTGTTTTGACTAACTTAATTGGCATTACCTGATTGACAAGGATTTCATGGCACCTGATGCAAACTACAGTAATTACTGAACAATATAAATGTTAGAAAATCTAGAAGAGGAAGAGCCATTGTTGTCCCAAGGGGATATGATGACTAAGCTGATTGATGCAGCATTGCTTGTATATATTAAGTTAAGGTGTATATGTATTCATCTCAAAATTGTAAGGTTAGTGAAAAATTCACTTAATTTAGAGCTAGCATTTTTGGGCTCTTGTGGCATCATTGTTTGGGCACTCTTGTGGCATCATTTTTTTGGAGCACTGCTCGTACTTCCTACTTGTTTGTTGAATGCGGCACTTACAGGACGTGGTCTTATAGAGAGCTCTCTTGCAATTCAGTTTGGTTGTTTAGATACAAGATTGTTGCATCGTGCAATGGTGCAAGTTGTGTGTTGTTGCAAGGTTTAGAAAGAAGACCATAAATAGTGCCCCTTTTGTTTTTTATCTTAATTTTATGCAACTGAGGCCTAAGGTAGGCCCACATCGAGTCACAACCCTGAGGTAGGACCTAATAGGACCTTTAAGTCCGTAAGTTTTAGTCTAGCTTAACTTGGGCTGTAGGTTGAACTGGCCCTTCAGAGCTTGGAAGTTCACGGCTCAGCTGGGATTCTGAACCCAATAAAATAAAAATATAACATGGTCCTTCGAAACCGGATTCTTCCCCAAAACTGAGTCAGTGACTATTTTCCGGCAAAGTTCTGATTGTGCAAATTGTAACCCAAGTTAGGCCTGGACGGGTTGAGCATAATTGAGTTAAGGTCCCAGGGTAGAAAGTTTGGTCGCCCAATTGCGAAACTTGGCTGCTAGTCTGTCGTTGTTTTGGGCCTACATTTTTACCGGTTTGGTTAATTTTGGTTTATTGTTTGTAGGCAAAGGTTGCAGCTTCAGTGCGCCAGTTACTTGGGTGGAAAATTTGGTATTCCATACTGGTGGTGGTCAGTACCTCAACCAAGCAGTTAAGTTTATTTGAAAAAAGCAAAATTTGAGTTTGATCAGTTTGGTTAAGTATTTTTGCCAATTCAGCTTATTTGGCATTGAACCAAATTGTTGTTTGCATTGAAGATGAGTGCAGCTGAACTGAACAAGTTTAAAAAAAGGAGAAGCACCTACAAAGGTCTAATTACAAAGGTCATTGCCACTATAGATTCTGCCATAGAGCAAGAGGATTTAAGCTTAGTGACTGCGCAGCTTTCCATATTAGAAACTGAAAAGGTTGCTCTAAGAGAAGTAAATGTTAAAATTGAGGCTCTTATAGAAAAGGATGAAATAGAAAATAACATAATTTACTTTGAAGAGATTACTGATGACATAATTAAAGTATGCCACAGAGCAAAAGAGTTTAGCAGCTCAGTACAGTTAGAGACCAGGTCTAATAATGAAACACAACCCTCAACAAATGGTGTTTGTGAAGTTAAGGTTACCAGATCTGCAGTTCAATTACCGTGGCTTGTACTTAAAACATTTTCTGGGAGTATTCAGGAATAGCAAGGATGGGCAGACAGTTTTCAATCAGCAGTTCATTCTAGTCAAGTGTTAAGTGCGGTGGAGAAGTTTAATTATTTGCAGTCCCTCTTGGAAGGGGAGGCAGGAAAGACAATAGCAGGATTAGCATTAACAGAGGCTAATTATAATGTGGTTTGGGATATATTAAAGAAACGGTTTGGTAAGCCAGAGATCTTAATTAAAAGCCACCTCCGCGAACTTTTAGTTATACCTCCTGTTAATAATCCCAATAGTGTCAAGGAGTTACGGCAGTTATATGATGAATTTGAAGTTAGAACTAGGTCCCTGGACAACTTGGGTGTAGGAATGGAAAGGTATGGTATAATGTTGGTCAATATACTGGAGTCTAAATTACCTAGCTCAATTTTGCTTGAATTAAGTAGGGGACACTCTACAGAACATGTGTACATCCCCCTTCAGCATATGTTTAGTCTTTTAGGCACAGAATTAGCAAGACGAGAGAGAATTGAGTTTGCACAGTGGGATGTTAAACAAGGGGACAAAGGCAGGCACAGCACCAAAGTTTCTACAAAAAGGAATAGCCCAGGTACAGTGTCAGCTCTACATGTATCCTCTGATAATAAATTAAAGGGAATCAAGGAATGCATATTTTGCGAAGGCAACCACAAGTGAAATAAATGTGAGGTGGCTGAGGCTTTACCTTTTGAGGAGAGAAAGGACAGGGTAACTAAGTCCACAGCATGTTTTAAATGTTTTTTGAAACGTCACAGAGCAAGGTTTTGTAAGTTTAAAATTTTGTGCAAAAAATGCCATTACCGGCATCAGCCATTATTGTGTGAAAACACTCCTAGTAGGCCTACCCCAGAAGTAGGGACATCAGTGGCACATTAGGGCATATCATACTCTTGGTTCAGGGTTGAAATTTTGGAAAAACAAAACTGCGATTTTCTGATTTGAAGGCTGCCAAACGCAGCCTCAGGGCACCCAAACCAAAGCGCGCAGCTGTTCTGCATATGATTTAGTCTAAAAGCTGCTTTTCTGACCTCATCCTTGCTTTCTTGCGTGTTTCAACACCTCTGGGTGCTGAAAATTTTTTTAGATTTCACGTAAAACTTAAGAATTTTAAGTTTTTCTTCAAAGAATAGGCGCGGCTCACCAGCTCTACTCTGATCGAGTAGCGGGAGACTTGCCACCTCCAGGTATAGGTTTACACGCCTGTTCTTCCTGGATCCCTGAAAAGCGTGGCCTCATAAGATCTTATATTATGATCTTATGAGGACTTTCAGCTCTTATGAGCATTAACGATGGCTTCAGCCTCTTCATCAGCCACTCGAACCTGAAAAGCTCTTAAGTATGTCCTGCTTCGATCTGAACACTGGGAGCATTTCTCGATGGTCTATCCTGACTCTCACCCACCCATCTCTCCTCTCGTGACCGTACACAGCTTGGGAATCAGTTGAGACTTCCTGTACAGCTCTCTCGCAGGACTGAGTATGAACAGAGAAAGCGTCCACTTTGAGTGGTTTTCCTGAGATCCTCGTGCTCAGTGAAGGTCATCTTGCAGGTGAAAATAGGCTCGTAAATATTCTCTGATTCCCAGTTGATGAGATCCTCAGGTGAAGTGGCTTGCAGATTGACTTTGGGATTTTTATGGGGTCTCACTGTCGTATCACCAAAGTTTCTTCCTTCTCTGGTCTTCTCTATCTGGCTCATAGCAAAAGCTCTCTGATGCTCATCCTCACTGCACAGGAATGAAGCCAAGATGTTCTCAGGATGTGCGTGGTAAGCTCCTCTTATCACTGCAGCAGAGATGATTTTCCTGACCTCGGTAGTCTGGTTCCTCTGCAGCCTCAGGCTTGAAAAAACGTGTGCAGGACCAAATTTGAGGTGGTGCTTCACTTTGATGTCGTAGTACATTTTGAAGTAGAAGTTAAGGCAGAACTTCACGAGGACCTCGAACCTCCTCAACACCTCCCCCCTTCAGTCAGTGCTCCTCATCCACAACAGCAAGATGGCCTGTGCAGTAGTGAGCCACCTGGATTGGTTCAGAGGTCCGCACTTGAGACCAGCCAACTGTGGACTGAGACTTCCAGACTTGATGGCTTTGATCAGAAGATAGCAGTTGTGCTGGTCTGTGGAGAGAGATTTGACTATCTCTACTGGGAGCTCTAGGATATCTTCAATTCCTTCCACTGGTTTGAAGTTGAAGTTGACCTCAAGTTCATTCACTTTCTCAAGAAGTTTTCCAATAGGCCCAATGAAGCCTGACCGGGGAGTTACAGGGCCGTTCAGCTTGATGATTAAGTGCCTCAGAGGGAGCTCGTTCACATGGAGCTGACAGATCATCCAGTGGCACTTGCGACCCAGCATCTTCTCCAATAGGGCTATGGCGCCTCCAGACCACCCCGTGTTGGTGTTAGTAGAGTCTCCTCCAATCATTACAAGGCTCTCGTCAGCTCCGTGATTCAGAAGCCACTCATGCAGGCCCCGAGTGATCTGATGAGCAGGTTTTTCTCCTTCCTCAGGTTCCTCGGGAGTGAAATGGAAGAGGTACTTCCCTTAAGGCTCCCACGTGATAGTGTAATGCTCCTCGATCACTTTGCCAGGATGAAGTCTCCCTGTCACTTCGTCATATTTCAACACCTTTGTGTTCCTATCCTGCTTGCCATCAAAGAATATCCCAGAGATCTTCTCCTCCTCTGACCTCTGCGTGAGAGCTTCAACTGATGAGGCCATTACTTTTTCCTTGGCCTTCCACATTTTCATGCCATCTATGGCCAAGTAAGCCTTATCTTTGGAAAGATGACCGGCCTTGATGAGATCGTTCAGGAAGCCAGTGGCAACTGCAGCTGCCGGAACATTTGCCACCCTGTACCTCAAAGCTGCTGAAGCTGTCCGTTGGATCTTCATGTAGTTTCGTGAAGCAGAAGTTGGAGTTTCGGCAGGTACTTCAGCGGGAACGTCCATAGGAGCTTCAGTAGCCTCAGCATTGCCAGAGGCTTCTTTTGCCGCTTCTTCCAAGTTTGGCTCTTCGTCCTCCTCAAAGTCTTTCATGAGAAGCTCCTCATTAGTAGCCTCTTTCTTCTTCCTCTTCACAGCAGAAGCTTCTTCAGCCTCCTTCCTCTTCGCTGCTTTGATCTGTCTCCTGCTGTCTTCGAAGTCTACAGAAGACATCTGGATTCCTGAAGCTTCGGAAGTCTTCACTCTCTGGTAGTACAGCCACTGAAGGTCCAGTTTAGGAATCTTCACCTCCAATGGACAGTTACAGTTGACATGGGCCTTGAGGGGAGCATCTTGAGCATCCACTCCCCTCTGAGCCGCACAAGAAGATCTGATGCTTGCAAACGCAGACTTCACAGAGTTTATCCAAATCAGCCATCCTCTTCTCCTGGGTAGCAGACCTAACTCTCCCGTTCACAACGTCTGTCATCTCCTTCCATTTCAAAAAGATCTTATATGAGAGCGATTTTTCCGTGATTGTCACAGGCGGGGAGAACTTTACATTCGACTTCCTCCACTGAGTCATCACGAGTGAAGCCAGCTCGTCAGTCATCTCTCGGATAGGTTATTTAGACCTTTGGCTGTCATGAATGAGGAACTTTTCCTCCTGAAATTATAACTGGCGTAATTGCTCAGAGCCATCTATTGAGAGAATGTTGAACTTCGCCTTCTGCGTCCAAATGGTTACAAAGATTCAAATGGAGTAGATTTTTTTTCTTATGTATGTATGTATTAAACCTGTGTAAGAGTTAAGCAAAGTTAATGTGTCTAAATCAGGGCCGGATTAAGACCTTTAGAGGCCCTAAGCACTTAAAAGATTTTGGTGCCCCATATATATGTAATTCAAAATATAAACAAAAATAAACCATAAAATAAAATTTTATTTTTTGAAATGAAACAAAACTTACAGTAAGATGGAAAATAATGTTTATTTTTGTATACTTCCACTTCATTTATATTTGAAAAGTTTTCTCCTACTTTTTTTAATTGCAAAGTCTTTGATCAGATCCTCAAAACTAATCTTACGTAACACATCTGCTTCTATACTTAGTAGAGATAAGGCATCCAGCCTGCCTTGTTGCATAGTTGTTCTGTTGGTATTTTTAATATACTTCAACTGAGAAAATGAACGCTCAGCTGAACAATTTGTGACCATTAATGTTAAAAATATACGAAAGGCAATTTCTACATTTGGGAAGGCACACTCAATATTGTCTTCTACAATTATTTTATAAAGTTCAGCATGACTGAATCTTGTTTTTACATTTTTTTTTGCACTGAACTTATGGCACACATATGAGTGAAACTGCTGAAGCTCAGCAGAGAAATTAGTGTTCAAGTCCTCTGGGTAAGCATCAATCATCTTTTTACAACCCTGAGAATACCTTTCAATTTCAGTAGATGATGAAGTGGTGACATTATGTGGCACATCACTTAGAAAAGAAAATCTCCTGCTATTTCTTTGTATATCTCTCCTCTCTTCTCATCTCAGTTTCAAGTTTGTCAACAATTGTGTAAAAGGTGGTGATAAGAAATTTATCTCTGGCATTCAGATATACTTCTGGTGCATCTCCGTCATTGGGTACCTTCTTTCTGATACGTTTGCGAGTTTGAGCTGCCTTGTAATCAACATCTGGTAGCATTTCCTTTGTAGCTGCTTCATATCTTTCAAATTCATCTCGTGAAGTGCACAGTTGGTCAGCTAATGATCCATACAGATCTGCACATGTTTTTAAGTTCACATCCTTATTCTGTAGAACTTTGCTTACTCTATGAAAATTTTGCAAAATCTCATCCCAAAAATTCAACATAAAAACGAATTCTAGCTCTTGCATCTTATTTGCAATATTATTTGCTTCTCTTCTAGTGTCTCCCTTTTGTGACTGGTCTTCAGCTATACATTCTAACGCTTCTAAAATTTTAAGGAAAGATTTCAAAATTGCTGCTGTTGCCATAGCATGTGCCTCCCATCTGGTATCAGAGAGGGATTTTAAGACATTTTCATTTCCAATACAACCTTTAAGAATTTCCCACCTGCTGGTTGAGGCTAAAAAAAAGGTATAGAGCAACTGCACTGTAGAGAAGAAATTAACCGCCTCTTGACAGCAGTCAACAGCACTTCGGCCTACCAGATTTAGTGAATGGGCTGCACAGGGCACATATATAGCAAACTTGTTTGTTTCTAAAATTTTTGCTGCATCCCCTTATAACGCCCAGACATGTTGGCAGCGTTGTCGTAAGATTGACCCTACATTTTGAAAAGTTTAGCTTACAAACTTCACGTAAGTACTGCAACACCTGATTTGCCATTTCCTCACCAGTATGGCTTTTCATTTTCAGAAAGGTTAAAAAGCGTTCAATAGGCTGTCCATCTTTTAAGTACCTAAGTACAACACTTAACTGATCGATATGTGATAGATATGGTGTTGAATCAACTGACAAACTAAAATAACCAGAAGATTTTACTTCGTCAACAATGAGTGCGTGGACCTTTTGAGCCATTAGTTGAATGAGTTCCTCACAGGTGGTTTTGGACAGGTAAGAAGGATTTCCTTTGCCAGAATTTCCATATTTCAAAATGTGACCTGCTAAAAATGGATCAAACCGGCTTATGAGCTCAAGCAGCCCTAAAAAATTCCCATTCTGCAATGATCCAAATCTTTCTTCTGTTCCTCGAAAAGACAAGCCACGTTCAGCTAACGTACAAATAACAGCTATGACACGCCTCAAGACATGTTCCCAGTAATCACACTCTTCCTGAATTTGTTTTTCCAACTGTTGTCCCAACCCCGCACCTTGTCTGCGAGTTAAGTATGTTAGCATAGAGTCTCGGTGAGTAGTGCTTTTTTCATGATGATCAATTACAATAGTATTTCGCCAGTCACTGAACCCTTCTCTTATAACAAAATGTGAGACATTTTTAGGAGCAAACAGTTTACAAACATAACAGTAAACTGATCCTGTTGATGGTGAATACAATAACCACTCTCTCTTGTATTTCTCACCATTGGCTTTTGTTTCAACGAAAAGTTTTGTGAACAGTATCTTGCTGGTTTGCCACTACTGAAATGCCGGTAAGACTTGTCAAATGGCCCATTGTGGTGTTGACAGTCACTGGGTCCACAAGCAATCCAAAAGCCACATCATCAGCAGAGAAATCAAGCCACAACCCTGGATCTTTTGCTATATTTACTTCATCTTCTGCAAACTGATTCATTTCACCACCATCACCATGGTCCACTAAACTTTCATTTTCAGCAATTATTTCAACCCCAGAATGTCTTGTAAAGCAACTTGAATCAACATTTGCAGTAGAGGTATCAAGAGAATTTACAGGCAAAGTGAGATCAGTAGTGAGACATGTGGTAGATGAACCTGCTTGTGACACCTCGGTGATTCCAACGTCATCATATTTTGATTTTGAAGTGATCAAAGTGGTATTTGTGTCCACTTCTGATGACGGAGATTGGTTTTGATTCAGAATCGGTATATCATGTTGACGTTGTGGTCGTGGAACTTGTGTGAAGAAATCAGTCAGCTTTGCAGTCTTGGACTCTAAATCCAAAGTCTTCTCTTGTTTCTCTTTTGATAGTTTTCGCTTTTGTGCACCACTTAACTGAACACGTTTCATCTTGGTTCTTGGGGTCTGTAAAATACAGAAATAAAAAGAATATTTTATTTGTATATTATGTGGCAATCAACACAGTTACACATATCACAATCTTGGCTTTGTTCTTTTATTCTCAGAAAGACAAAATGGGAACCGTACACAACCAAAGTGGCAATTTAAATATAAGTGGCAATTAAATATAACTCAACCGAAATATCAACTCGAAATGTTGAATACAAATCAAATCGAAAGAAGGAACCAAAAGAAGGAACCGAAAGAAGGAACCGAAACCTATAAAATAAAAATACTTAACATTAGAATTAATAATACGCAATCTATAAAAATATCAATATTAACATTTCACTATTAACGAGCCACATTTTATATTTACATTTATTTATTTATTTAAAACAATATTTAATTATAGGAAATATGAACATTTGCTTCGGGCCTAAATTGTCCTAACTACGTTTGATGTTATATATACATTACAAATTATTCACTCTGGTTATTACAATCTAAATTCTTTTATACTGTTATGACAATAGATAAATAAATTATAAAATAAAGATACGTGTATGATAAAATATTGTTATATATACAAATAAAGTACACTTCATAGACTTACCCTAGAGAAGAAGAGAGAGCAACAGATAAACTTCTTCAACGCTAATTAACTTAGGTCAGTATATCTTATTATTATAATGGCCGTGATAAACATCACTTGATACAACAGCAATATAGAGAGTTTATAGTTTCTTTTATTTTAATATTAATTTATATTACAATCCTATAAACTTAAATCTTTCTGTAAAACAATACCAAATGATTATGTAAAATATATATTTAATATTATATGCACAAATCACACGTTCAGAATAACTTCCTATAGCACACGAAAATATTGAATCTATATGTATTTTTAATATGGCGCTCAAAGATTTGATATAAACAAAATAATAACGCAAAGCGTAAAGTGTGTGATTACAACGAAATATATTTATTCTCTCAAAAGGGTTGTTGTTCACTACAAATTCAAACAATGAAAAAAAAAAAATACTATATATGAATATATATAATTCAGTTTTCAACAGCTTATAGGCTATAAGCCGCGATTATACTAGTATAATAAATCCATGGTAAATCCGACAATGGAAAATTTCTGTGGTGCCCCCCTTCCCTTGATGCCCTAAGCACGGGCTTATTTTGCTTAATGGTTAATCCGGCCCTGGTCTAAATGGCAACAAATTACGACAAAGCGTTAAAAATATGAGGTTGTGTTCAATTGAATATTCAGTATTTCAACATAGAACAGAAAACCGCAATTTTGAACATGATAACGCGATTTTTCGGAAAAGTTGCAGAAAAGAAACCCCTCTTAGAATTAAATTTTACATAAAAATACATATTAGCCAGAGTGAAATTCGGACTCGGAAAAGTATGATATGCCCTAGTGTCACATGCCACTGATATGAAAGGGAGTAAAAGTAAAGGGGAATTATTGCAAACAGCTGCAGCATTATTAATTGGGAATGATGGAGAAGCTACTGTAAGAGTGTTGTTTGATAGTGGTAGCCAGTGTAGCTTTATTAAGACCAGAATTTCCAGAAAATTGAAGTTTAAAGAACTTAAGGGGGAAAATTTAAGAATTTCTGGGTTTGGGGGTTCCGTTCAAAACCGAACCAAAGTTACGAAGGTAGAAGTTCTGGTTAAGGGGTTGTTACCACAAAGTCCCACTATCAAGATCCAAGCTGTAGAGATTGAGGAACTTTGTGCTCCAGTCACTACTTGTTTAGATATGGCATGTGCCCAAGAATTGCAAGTTAAAGGAATTAATTTAGGCAATAATAAGTTTGAAGGAACAGGAGATATTAGTCTTTTGATTGGAGCTGACTATTACTGGGACTTCATCACTGGTAATATTGTCCGCACATCTCGAGGTCCGGTAGCTATTGAAAGTAAGCTAGGCTGGATGCTACATGGTAGCTATTGCAATGAAATGGAGGTTAAAGCTCTTTTTGTTAAGATTGAGGCGAACAGCCATGGTTTGGAAAGGCATTTGAAAGCCTTTTGGGAATTTGAATCCATTGGCATAAAGGACAAACAGGAGAAGCAGGCGAGTACAGTGAACAGTGATGTTTTAGAGAAATTTGAAAAATGGATTGGGTTTAGAGATGGTTGCTATGAAGTTGGCCTCCCTTGGAAGGATTCTTGCAAACCCATTTCAAACCTTCAGCTAGCTAATCGGAGGTTGGAGACTTCATTGCACAGGCTAAGAAAAAATGAGTTGTTAATTGAATACAATGAGGCCATCCTAAGCTATGTAAAGGAGAGCTATGCTGAAAGGGTGCAAGGTGAGCTAGTGAGCCAGGAGACACATTATCTGCCACACCATACAGTGGTACGGCGAGACAAAACTACCACCAAACTGACGGTAGTTTTTGATGGTTCAGCCAAGGGCAAAGGTGGTGTGTCCTTGAATGACTGTTTGGATGCTGGGCCAAATTTAAATGCAGATTTATTTTCCTTGCTACTGAGATTCAGGTTTGGTAGAGTAGCATTGACTGCAGATGTGAAGCAAGTAGGTATGACGTAGGAGGTAGACTACATGTTTCTGGGCTTCGAGAGGAGAAAAGACATCCAATTTTGCTACCTTCTGGGGGGGCACTTTGTGGAACTCTTGATCCTGGATGCGCATCATACGTTGTTACATGCTGGAGTTAGAGAAGTGATAATAGAGATCAGACAACAGTTTTGGATTCTCAAAATTAGACAAGTAGTAAAAAAGGTATTGCATAAATGTGTGGTTTGCAAGCGTTGGAGTGCCAAGAGAACGGTGTGTCTATACTGCGCCATTTAATGTAGTGGGAGTAGACTTCGCAGGTCCAGTCTATGCGTATGAGCAAGGGGAGTCTAACAAAGGTTATATATGTCTTTTCACATGTGCTACCACCAGAGCCATCCATTTGGAGTTGGTAAGAAACTTTAGTAGTGATGTATTTCTTTTGGCCTTTAAAAGGTTTGTGAACAGAAGGGGTTTCCCAAACAAAATCATATCGGATAATGCAAAAACCTTAAAAAAGGCTGCAAAGGAACTCCAAGAAGTTTGGTCCTTGCTAAAAGAGGAGGGATTCCAATCCTACTTTTCACACTATTGGGTACAGTGGGAGTTTATTGTTGAGAGAGCACCATGGTGGGGAGGATTTTGGGAAAGGCTAGTGAGAAGTGTAAAGTGTCCATTAAAGAAACTTTTAGCTAATGCTCATTTGAGCAAAGAAGAATTCTGCACTGTTTTGTGTGAAGTAGAAGTAATGGTGAACAGTAGGCCTATCACCTTCGTTTATAACAGTATGCAGGATGCAGAGCCATTGACACCAAATCATTTTCTTTGTGGTAAACGATTAACATCAAGTCCCAGTTTGCCAGAAGACTTACAGCCTATCCAGAGCACTCAAGAAGAGTTAACCAGAAGGTTCAAGTACCTTAAAGAGTTACAAGATCAGTTATGTGGCAGATGGAATACTTGCCAGAACTCAATTATTACCCATCAGGCAATGTAAAGGGCTCCAATGCAAATTGTATGACGGTGCTTTAGAAATCAGCAAAAACATGGATAGTCAAGATGAAACATTTGAGTTACAGCCTCATGGAGAAGGCTTGGCTAAACTTGCAGAAGGTAATGACAACAATGCCTCTTCGGTGGAGACTGTTAGAAAATCTAGAAGAGGAAGAGCCATTGTTGTCCCAAGGCGATGATGACTAAGCTGATTGATGCAGCATTGCTTGTATATATTAACCTTTGGTTAGCTTCCGCCAGAATTGTTCATTCTGACGAAGGTCAAGCTTTTCACTCCACCTTAGACCTACAGTTTAACGTGGAATCCGAACCACGCCCCATCAGCAGCCCAGCTTCTTAACCACTAGGCCACCTACGGTACCCATTTATCTACCAACCACTTTCTTTATTGTGTGGGAGGATGAACAGCTGGGTTTTGCTGCGCGCCGGCTGCCGTCGGTTCTCGAACCGGGGCCGATGGATTCGTAGTCAGCGACGCTAACCACAACACCACCGAGGTTAAGGTGTATATATATATATATATATCCATCTCATAATTGTAAGATTAGTGAAAAATTCACTTAATTTAGAGCTAGCATTTTTGGGCTCTTGTGGCATCATTTTTTGAGCACTCTTGTGGCATAATTTTTTTAGAGCACTGCGCGTACTTTCTACTCGTTTGTTGAATGCGGCACTTACAGGGCGTGGTCTTATAGAGAGCTCTCTTGCAATTCAGTTCGGTTGTTTAGATACAAGATTATTGCATCGTGCAATAGTGCAGGTTGTGTGTTGCAAGGTTTAGAAAGAAGACCATAAATAGTGCCCCTTTTGTTTTTTTCTTAATTTTATGCAACTGAGGCCTAAGGTAGTCCCACAGCGAGTCAGCAACCCTGAGGTAGGACCAAAGAGGACCTTCAAGTCCGTAAGTTTCAGTCTAGCTTAACTTGGGCTGTAGGTTGAACTGGCCCTTCAGAGCTTGGAAGTTCACGGCTCAGCTGGGATTCTGAACCCAATAAAATAAAAATATAACAATAAAAAGCCGACGAACAGCAGACAATTAATTTCATAACTGAATACATGGATATATATATATATATATATATATATATAAAGGGGAAATATATACCGGGAAAATATATAAATACATTTCTTTAATAGGTATCAACACGAAAGCAAGAGAAGAATATTAGCCGTCATTCTTTTGCCAGGCATATCTGGCAACTATCTCCACCAGCTAGCGCAAAAGTTGATAGCGAGGCCTTTAAGTCAGTAACAACATTGGCTAAAATTTCTTTATAAAGACACAGAAATTTATTTATATGCTTCTGAATTTATGTAAATCAATTTAGATACATGGGATGGCTATAATTTACCTATTTACTGACCTTAGTTTATATTACACCCTTTCAGCAGTTTCCCAACAGCTGACGGAAAAGTTGTCACATGCATCAATACACAGTACCCATCTAACAACTTTATTTATGATGTACAGTTATTTACAAATACCAATTCATTTTAGCATATAGGCTGGTAAAATTCACTAAATTTTACCTAGAGAAAGCTGTAATCATTTTATTCATCAAGCCGATGACATGAAAGGTCGTTCAATAAAACACACACACACACACACACATATAAATCCATCGGATACACAGATGTGTTCATAACGAATTTAAATAATGGATAAATCTGGAAACTAAATGCCAATCCGACAAGAAATAATGGGCTTAATTTAGGACCTCTATCATACATTTATTAATTTATTTACACGAAACACAAAGCTATCTTCCTCTCTTGCCCTCTACCTATCTATCTATCCATCTACCTCTCTGTCTATCTAGCTATATATATATATATATAATATATATACCCACTTCATATTTATTAGGGTGTGTCAATTTTGTCAACTTTTTTCAAATCAATTTTGGTAGTGAAAATATAGTGTCTTTTCATGTCAAAACTTGAAATTGGCCAACCAAAATTAAATTAAATAACCCTTACCTACATCAATTTTACCTTAAAGTTTCAGAAATTGACTCTTTTACTAAATAATAGGACATAAATTGATTAACTATTCATCTGTCACAGAATTATCCCACTGATCGCATATGGAGTGTTTTCAAGGTCATATAGTTGTTGTACAATGTATAAGTCACAACATAAATAGAAGTGTCCCTCACTCTCAGTCCTCAGTTGCCTCTTAGATGTCATAGACGGTGGTTTGCTGTTATTGCTCTTGTACCTACTTCAGAGTTATTCTATGTACTAGACAAATACTACAGTTTAACTGTAAGTATGGATTATTGATTATTACAATTATTTATTATTACCATATTCTTCTGTCTAATTATGTTGTAATCCTATGAAATATTTTTTTATTGAATTTTAGAACATCGAATGACTAAACTTTGAAACATCGTAATTGATGTAAAATACTTAAATGTTTTTCTTTCTTTTCAGATATTCCTAAGATGCCAAAATTGAAGACAAGAGGTCAGTCGTCATGCCACTTGAGCCTGTTAGTCGGTACAGGCAAAGAGCTTCCCGTATCAGAACTACCAACAGTGCGAGACATGCTGAGACTAGGGTTACTCCTTCGTGAACAAAATACAAAGGATAGAAGGAACTACACAGAGAAAGAGCTCATAAGGGACATGATTCCCCCTCTTCTGCATCAGTGGGAAAAAGCTAATGTGTTATTCAAACTACCTGTACTCAATCAGTATAGAACTATTGAGCTAAAATTAACAAAGCTGTGGCACAAAGCAGTTGAGACATCACTTGGTAAAGGAAAACTAGCAAAGAAAAATAAATTTCTGCACACACTTGATACTCTTCTTGACATTTTTAACTGCCAGTGTCCCATAGAGTTTTGTTCTGAAGCCAATTGTTCTCCCTCATGCAGAAGAGAACCTCACCCTCACATTGATTGTCGCTGTTTTCGTGAGAAGAAGATCCCTGTTTTGAAGCTGGCTTTCATAAAGGCGCAGAGAACAAAGGCAGGAGGCCAAGGAAGTATGCAGATTGGTTCGGCAGATTATTCAGAAACCAAAAAACAGATTGTTATTGCTAAGAAAAAAGAGAAAATCCGAGAGAGGGAAGAAAGGAAGAAAAAGAAGAGTGAAAAAGCCACCCAAAGAGATGAAGAGCTCTATGAAGAGGTTTCTCACTTCTTTGAAAGCTCTTCAGATGAACAGAAAGAAGCAACATCAGATGATAGCTCCAAAATGCCATCTGAACCTTCGCCGAAGAGAATGAAATACAACACTAAAGACATCTCAAACATTGCCCTTGCCAGTATTCGCCACCATACGGGGCTACGAGAGACTGCAGAGAGTGCCACTGCCGCTTGGATAGATGCAGGCCTCATCAGCCGAGAGGATACATCCTTAGTGATAGATCATAATAAGATAAGAAGAGCACAAGAAAAAATAATGAAGGAAATATCTGATCAGCATGAAAAAGATTTGAAGGAGGAAGGTCTCTCTTGCCTTTTGTTTGAGGGAAGAAGAGATGACACAAAAGTTCTCCTAGAGGTAGAGGGAATGGACAGAAAGTTTCCCGGTCTCATCAAAGAAGAACACTACTCTGTGTGTTCCGAACCTGGTGGCCGCTATTTGTTTCACTTTGTTCCTGAAGCAAAAGTAGAAGGCAAGAAACATGCAGAGGCAATTGCTGATCAAATAATATGTTGGCTTCAAGAAAGAAGACTTGACAGTTCACTGCAGGCCGTTGGTGGAGACTCAACTGCGATGAACACTGGATGGCCGGGCGGTGTTATGACGCATTTAGAGAAAAAACTTGGAAGAAGGCTTGTTTGGATTGTATGTGATTTGCGCACAGGGGAACTTCCTCTTCGTCGTCTCATCCAGGAACTTGATGGTCCTACAAAGAGCAACAACAAGTGGTCAGGCCAGCTTGGCAACATGCTAGATGAAGCAACGGAATTAGAAATAAATACAAAATTTCCAAAGGTCGAAGTAGGCCCTCCCCTTCCAGTGTTGTCTGAAGAAGTTATCAAAGACCTCAGCACGGATCAATCTTACGCTTATCGTATTGTTCAAGCAATCAGATCAAGAGAGTTGCCTCAAAATCTGGCTCTCTTGGAGATTGGACCCGTAAGTCACAGTCGATGGTTAACTACAGCGATTCGTTTCTGCAGGATTTGGGTTTCCAAACATGCACTGAAGGGCAAAATGCTACAGAATTTGATGTTGATTGTTGAATTTATTTTTGGGTTTTATCTTCCTCACTGGTTCAATGTAAAACTTAATCCAATGTGGATGGAGGAGCCCAACCACATCTTGTTTCAATTATAGCTACTGAGAACCCAAAGGAAAGTAGTGGTGACATCGTGTTACCTGTGGTGAGAAGGTCCGCTTGGTATGCTAGGCCAGAGGCAGTTTTGCAAGCAATACTCTGCAGCCAATGTACCAAAGAGCGAACTGAGGCTGTGGAAATCATTCTAAAGCTTAGAGGAACATCACTAGATGATGACCAGCTGGGAGACTGCTCTGTTCAGACAAGGAAGGTACCTCCGATAAACGTCAATGCCACGAAATTGTCAGAATTAGTTAACTTGAGTTCGGAAGTTTTGGAGCCACCACTGACAACATGTACAAACAAACAAAGATTTAACACAACTTAAAGAGGCCCCAATGCAAGTGCCAAAGTGGCCTTCTCACACTCAGAGTGTGGAGAGATGTGTGAAAATGGTCACAGAAGCAGCTACTCAAGTTTACAGTCACGAGAGGCGAGAAGGCTACATCAAAGGGCAAGTAGCAAGCCGAATGCTGATGTCAAGGAACCGCAGCAAAAAGGACATGACTGCATTGGTTACTTTCAAATAAAGACTCTGAATGATGTCTTATTGCCACTTTAAATGTTGATAGGATGTTGGCGCACATTTGTTATTTTGTTACGGATTTACGGAAAAATGGAATTTTTTAATTAAAATTGATGTAGGTAGGAGTTATTTTTTATTGTTTTTGAAGCAAGGATATTATTTTGTATGCCAAATGATTACATTAAATTGCTACCAAATCACATGATTTTCAATTTAGTCATTTCACCCTCAAAATTGACACACCCTAATACTTATACTTCATACTTCATATATACTTAATACTTCTTACTTCAGCTCCCAGGTAGGCTAGTTAACCTGTCAGTAGAACCAGCCTCCTTCGCCACTCCGCCCTGTCCAACAGCACTCCCGTTTCCCCGAGCTCTTGCATGCTGGGAAAGTCGTATCTTCGCAAGCTCTCCTCCACTTCGTCCATCCATCTCCTTCTCGGTCTTCCCCGCGGTCTTCTGCCATTCCCTAGTCTCCACTCCCAGCACCTCCTCGCAGTTCTCCCCTCCTCCATTCTCTCCAAGTGGCTGGCCCAACCATCTCAATTTGGCAACGTCGATTTTTCTCAAAATCGGCGTTACTCCCACATTGGCTCTTATTTCTTCATTTCTTATCCTATCTCTTCGCGTTTTTCTCAGAATAGTCCTCAGCGGTCTCATTTATGCAGCCTGAATTGTACTTCGATCTGCCATGCGCATTTTCCAGTGTTCCGACCTATAAATCAGTATTGGTGTTAAAACTCTTTCGAAGATTATTCTCTTAGTCCCAAGGGGCATATGTTCATCTGTCAGTAGCGGGTATAACATTCCGACATTTTTACTAAACTTTGCAATTCTTTCAGTTATTTCTTGCATATTACCACTTTCTTTAGTAAACATACTCCCTAAATATTTAAATTTTTCAACATTTCTTATTTCCTTATCTCCTATTTGAACTCCAAATTCTCCTTCTCTTCGACATACACTTAATATTTCTGTCTTTTCTACATTCATTTCCATACCCCCCTCCTTCAAACATTCATTCCAATCAATTGAAGCTTGTTCTATATCTTCTCTCTCTATCGTCCAGAATGCTATGTCATCTACAGACTACATATGCCATTATTCCATTATTATTATTCATTTCATAACGTCGCTTAAACTTGCAAGGACTATGTCCATGAAGGCTATAAACAGGAGTGGTGATATAACACTGCCCTGCTTCACCCCTCTTCTAACTTCAAGCCACTCATCATTTTTGTGTCCAGTCCTTACTTTGCATTCGCTAACCTGATATAACCTTTTCAAAGCCCTAAGAAGTGTCCCCCTTACCCCATAAATCTCCTCCAAACATCTCCACATTCTTACTCTGGGCACTGTATCGAATGCTTTTTTAAAGATCTAGGAATATTACATGATGTTATTATTAAATTCCCATGCCTTTTCTATAATAGAACTGAGGCCAGAAATAAGATCTACCGTACTTCTATCTTTTCGATAACCATGCTGTTCCTCTCCCAACCTTGCTTCAATTATTTGTCTTGCTCTTTTTTCTATTATTCTTTCGTAAAGTTTTGTTATATGATTAATAAGCGATATTCCACTATAATTCTCACATCTTCCTGAGTCACCCTTTCCTTTATATATTGGAATGATGATTGTTTTTCCCCAATCACCAGGGACTTGACCTTCTCTCCAATATTTATTCAACAGGTTTCGAATTTTTTCTTTCATGGCTTCGCCTCCCTTCTTTATAAGTTCAATCGGAAACTCGTCCACTCCCGTTGACTTTCCATCCTTCATTTTATTAACACCCTCTTCCATTTCTTCTCTGTTAATAATTACCTGTTCTGCTAATTTCTGGTATATTCCATCCGCGTCCTCCACTTCTTCTTCTGGATCTCCATTCACTACATCTTTAAAATAAGCTGACCATCGTCTATTAATTTCTCCAGCTTCCACTATCACATTTCCCACTTCATTTTTAATACTGTATACTTTTTTCGTTTCCTTCGTATAAGATTTTGCAAGGCTATAAATCAGTTTTTTGTTTCCTTTCTCATCTTCTCTCAACTTTTCTCCCAATTCCCTCGTTGCCATTTGTTTTGCCCTTTTCTTCTCCCTCTCAGCTTCATTTCTTGCTTGCACATATTCCCGTCTTGATTCCTGTGTACGTTGCCTCAACCACTCCCTATGTTTTATAGTTTTCTGTTTTACTGCGCCTCTCACTATATCTGTCCAACCATGGTGTATGTCTTCTTCTTCCTCCCTCCACCCACTCAGTTCCCAAAATCTCCTCCGCAACCATCTTAGCACAATCTCTCACGGTTTCCCATTCATTGTTTTCCTCCATCTCAGCTATATTTCTTTCAAGCTCCTCCCTGAATCTGACTCTAATGTTCTCATCCTGCAGGTCCTTTATCTTAATTACCTTCCTCTTCTCCTCTTTTGTTGCTACATTTTTCTGCATTTTCAAATCTGCAATCAGTAATCTGTGGTCGGAGTCTAACGTAACCCCAGGTATCACCTTGACGTTTCCAACAATTCTCTTATCGAAGCATATAAAGCAGTGGCGGCTCGTGACTAAGAATTCTAGGGGTGCTGTCTCTAAGAATGGGTTGAAATAATTACTGAAATAAATGGATGAGCATTGAGCAATGAATAAAAGTTTCAAAAGTTATTGAAAAAGTTATTCAGTGAGCTCATCCTTATATTGTTCTTAATTACTACAATTGTAAATAAAAAATTTAGGGGTGCTGCAGTTCCGCAGTGTCTACCGACGAGCCGCCACTGAATTATAAAGTAATCTATGATGGATTTTTGGTCAAAGTTTCCTGTCACTTGGTTCCACCTGTATCTCGTAAACTTATGGGTCTCCTGGTGTTTGAAAAATCCGTTCATAATCTTTAGTTCGTTCCTTACGCAGAAATCTATTAGTTTCTCTCCCTCTGCATTTCGGTTCTGTTTTCCGAAAGGTCCAATTACCTGCTCCACTCCCTCCCTCTCCATTCCCACTCTACCATTGAAATCTCCCATAAGCAGTCCCACCTCCTCTCCTCCCACTTCATAATTGTCATCTAATAGTTCCATGAAGTTGGTCTTCTCCTCTTCACTCTGCCCCTGTTGTGGCGCATAAACCTGGTAGAGAATATATGTTTTATTCCTAATTATCAACTTACATTTCATTAGTCTTTTGCTTATTAATTCTACAGTCTGTATGTTTGGGGACAATCTCGGTCCAATAATCATTGCCACTCTGTGTATCCTCCTCTTACCCTCCTCCACTCCTCTGTACATGAGCACATATCCATCCCCCAAGTCCCTTCCCAGTTCTCCACCCATATGCCTTGTTTCTGCCATTCCCAAGATGTCGATTTTCCGTTCTCTCATAATGTCCAAAATTTCATCTTCTTTCCCCCTATAAGTTGCTATGTTAATCGTCGTTCCGCATCTAATCATGAGTGTGTTCATTTTTCATCTCCAGTTTCGTTTCCTTGTACGTGATCTGTTTATCAATCCTGGTCCCAAGGCTGGTTCTTGAGTTTCTCGAGCAATAAGGTTTTTACACCACCGGCTTGCTAGGCCTGTCGTGGCAACCCTCCTCTTTTGTCCGGGCTTCGGACAGGCATGGGATTCCATATGTCATTTCCCATATATATATATATATATATATATATTATATATATATATATATATATATATATACTCCAATGAAGCGGAGTATTTTGTCGTTGTAACTTAGGTGTAGGTTTTTGCTTTACCGTTTCTGTACCCTCATGTATGGCATTTTGTCGTTTCAACTTATGCTTTCCGCAGGTTGTCTTGTGGTATTTTAGGTGAGAGCAGTTGCTGGCCACAAATTTGCAAACGTGGCACATGTACACCCTTTTATTCTTTGGCGTAACAGTCACATGTCTAGTTGTGTGTTATGTTTTGTTTGTGTCACTCACTTACACATTTTATTTTTTTACGTGATTTACATTAACCCACTCATCGATCATCATTCCTCGAAAGTGTAAAAGTCACCCCGACAATTTCTCTTAAATGTGCGGCTCGTTCGCGACTAAATCACAACGGCGTACAATCACGAGGGATCTTCAGAAAACTTATCGGTTATACTTCGGCAGTCCACTAGGCGACCAAGATAAGGCGGCCACATGTTATCTGTACAGCTTGTTCGAATGGATTACGTGACTGGTTGAACCAAAGGAAAAAGTCGATGCTGTTCGCTGTACCCATGATATGGAGGGAGCCGAGAGACCATCATGGTGATTGTTACTTTTGCAACGTTAACATAACTGGATTCTCCGTGCAGAACAAGCATAACATCGTTTATCTGAAAGTAGACCCCGCGATCAAACCGATCCCTCCCGATGACACGATGCCGATACCGGTACCTCCACAGCATGGACACGATTTTTTAGAAGACGAAAGGGAATCCGACGGAGGTGCGATTGGCGGAGATGCGGGACCTTCGGCCGATCTTGAATACACACCTGACGAAGAGCAATCGGAGCCGGAGAGGCTTACCCAAAACAGTTGAATGACATCATTAGAGACCTAGCCCTCTCCAAAGAGAAATCAGAACTTCTCTCCTCGAGACTGAGGCAGAAACACTTACTTGAGAAGAACGTCCGAGTGTGTCACTATTTAAAACGAAACCATGATTTGGCGACATTCTTTACAGTAGACGGTCCGCTCTGCTATTGCCATGATATCAATGGACCTTTCGAGACCTTGTCACAGGTATACACACCATCTGAGTGGCGCCTCTTCATTGATTCCTCACAGAAAAGCTTGAAAGCGGTTCTCCTGCATAATGGGAACTTAAAGCCGTCCATCCCAATCGCCTACTCCGTTCATCTAAAGGAGACGCACGATAACATGAATATACTACTCGAAGCAATCCAATACAGCGCCCATAAATGGAATATCTGTGGTGATCTCAAAGTCATTGGTATGTGAATGGGCATGCAAGGAGGGTTCACGAAATACTGTGCTTTCCTATGCCTATAGGACAGCCGTGCTACCGCGGATCATTACATCAGACGTGACTGGCATCAAAGAAGCACATACGAGCTAGGAACGGGCAGTGTCCAGTGAGTTCCTTTAGTTGATCCAAAGAAGATTTTCCTGCCACGTCTCCACATTAAGCTCGGCTTAATGAAAAATTTTGTGAAAGCGATGGGTAAGGCGAATTCGAGAGGGTTTCGATACCTTGTTAAGAAACTGTGCCGCGAAATTGAAGGAAGAAATCTTTTGGACTTTGCAAGTGGTGTAAAGCTATATGCTGTAATGCCGTATGCTGTGTAGAGGAATTTCAATACAAAAATATATAATTGCATAGCAATAATTACCTTACTATATCCTATCAGGGTTATCGAAGCTACATTTTATTATAATAATAAAATCTTGATTTTCAATCACAAACTCATTAGCTGTGTTGGGTAAATATGACCAGATGCACTGTAAGAAGCAATGTTATATCTTTCCAAATAACTAATGAAGGGTTAAAGGATGGGTATAAAAAAATGATAACTAACCCCTACTTGTCTCAGACATATGACATGCTAACAACTGTAGTACATCAACAACTGAGACACCACATTATTATACATTTTTGAAGTAGCCTACCGGAATTTAAGACATTATTTTTGAAAATAATACAATAAACTGCCGTATTTCCTATTCAGATTAAAATTAAATAAGAAAACTGCAATAATAACTATATAGAAACTTACTTATTCTAGAAGTTTATTGTACTTTAGTTGTTTGAGTTTTAAAAGTAGTCTTTAGTTCTTCTTTGGACTGAGTTTTGGTATGTCTTTGCTATTAACTATGGATAAAACTTTGCTTGTTTCGTAAATTCATAGTACTGTGGGAAATTCAGACCTTAGTTCATGTCCAAAGCTGAGACATGGCTGTTGTTAATATCCCATAAATCTAAGGCCTACTCTCATACGAGATAGACTCGCTGTAGGCGCTTTGGTAACTCCAAAATAATACAACTCTTCCACATACGCTGATAGGCCTAACCTAGGTTGGTTTAAGAATAAGTGAGCTATTACTACCAATTCTGTAATCATAATCTGACTAAGGTCCTCATTATTATTTCACAGACTTGCGCGCGCGCGCGCGCGTGTGTGTGTGTGTGTGTGTGTGTGTATGTGTGTGTGTGTGTGTAATTATGATAAAGTTGTTGGGGTCAGCGCTTCACTGAAAACAGTTATTCAGTTTTTTGTAGCCTGTAGGCCTAATGTTAATTTAAAGTCTATTTTATATATTTAAAAATATGATTTATAGGTTTTTACAACATATAAACAACAATTTCTTTTTTAAACTATATAGCTACTTATTTTCTCTGTAAATGACTTTTCTTAAAAAATTGATTTATAGGTCTTTACAACATAAAAAATAATTTTTTTTTAAACAATATATCTACTTATTTTCAATGTACATGGCTTTACTATTGGATAAAGGGAGGTGAAAAAGCATGAAAAACAAATTTTTGGCACCGCTGTAAATTAGCAAGCACCTACAGCTACATACATTTTAAGTCCAAGAAACGAAAGCCTAAGCTACACTTGAACTCAACAAGAAAATACACTCATTTCGTTTGAGATTATCTGAAGTTAGGCTCCATATGGTATTGTGTAAATAATCAATCCAAAAACACAATAATTAGCCATACATCCTTAACTGTTTTAAAATGAGTGGTTGGTCACTTAGCCACAGAGCGCCTAATGTGATGAAAACAACGGTGGAAGTTCCATCTGATGATGTAAAGCTTTTCCTTCAATAAACAATGACTCTGCGCCACCCATACTCAAAGGCAGGTTCCTGAGGGCTATAAAATACTTTAAATTTATATACATGTCAAAACTACGATCTTTATACATCAAAACTATGTCACTATTATGATCATTATCATACAAATGTGTAACAATTAGTAATTTCTAATTTGACAATTTCAGTAAATAGCTATTCTATGTTGAAGACAAAACATATTTTAGTATAACTAGAAATCTGACTTAACACAAGACCTTTCTGACTTAATATTAAATTCATCTGAACTCAGATGTACTTAAAAACCTATTTAAATGGAAATAAAATGATTAAGTGTCAATTAATACTACATTGTATAACTTGAAGCATGTCTATGGTGTGTAGGCCTACAAAACAATATATTTAAATACAATGTTACTACATACTCCCAAGCAGATATTATCATACCTGTATAGTAGGCTTTTATTAAATGCTTCAAAGAATTTAAAAAAAGACACAGCTAGCTACCTATTGTGTGTGTATATATATATATATATATACATTGTGTATACATATTGTAGAAAAATATGTCTAAGCGTTGAACTGTCGTAATAAGAAAGTAATCAGGTAAGTTTTAAAGAGGTAGGTGTGAAATAAACCAAACTCTTTGCTATAAGCATTATGGGGTAGGCCTATCCAACTTTATAAGTGGAACTGCAAGGTGGCAAATTCACAGATTTGAAGTAAGAGTCATTAAAAAAATTTAACATCATATTATAATTTTAAAGAATGAAATAAATAGGAATCTGTTCGCAATGATTATCTAGATCCCTACTTTGGAAAAGGTGACTTTCAGAAGCCTGAAAAAAATGTGAATGGTTATAACCAGTAAGGTGGGATACAGATTCGGCCAATAAAATGTTATTCTCTTTTTTGCTGGATTCAAAAAAATTTTAAAGGCTATACAGCATAGTTGGTCCACTTTAGAGCTACTAGGGATAACAAAACTAGTGAACCTTTGTAATGGAATAAGGAAACAGTTAAAATTATTAAAAATAAATTTGTGCTTAGTCAACTTATTATTAGTAATAGTCATGTGGACGGGCTCGTGAACCTGAAATTTTCTACAGAATCCATCTCTAACACGTCACACTCCTAAGTGGAACATTTACAAAATATAATAAAATTTTAAGTGATGTTCCTCATATACTACAGTCTTGTCTTTCTTCTTCCCCAGAACCGTGAATGATGATGAGGGTGAGGTACTGTGCAAGCAACATGTTCCCATCATCGATATTGCAGACGATGCCGATGACAGTGTAGTTGTTGAAGCTACAGACTCCACTCCCGCTGCGAACCTCCACCAGCGACACCTGTACCACCCCCAAGCGACAGTTCGAGGAGAAAGTGGGGGCATGATGAAGTTGATGATTCGCCTTCCATGTCAGGAATAAATCGTGCCAGGAGTTGTTAGATCCCCAGTAATAGAGCCCCAGACTTCTACGTCTTACGACAGCCCCCACATTAGTTCCTTCTAGAAATAAAATTGTGCCTCTTTATTCCTGTTCAATTCCGGTCGTACCCTCCACAGCAGCAGCATCTCATTCTGTAGAGAGTAGCATTACATTCGAGGTGGTGCGCATCGCTACAACCTCACCCCAGCCAGACTAGAAACCGGATCGTAGTCACGGTCGACCCGCGAACCATATGTAGCAACGGTGTTGAACATGGACTGCTGCGCGTAATTGAACGTATTGTGGAGTTTACCCTTCAGAACAGCGACGGACGTGAAGTCAGGACGCGGCTGTCCTTCGGGTTCGGGTCAGATGACGGAGATAGAGGTGATATTTGGGGAGTAATACCCTACAGGCGCTTGGCTGCTCTAGAATATAGAATATATTATGGGTCGTATAATGCAGTCCTCTCAAAGTAGCATCGCCTTCAACATGGACAACTTTACGATAGATGTTGACCACGTGTTCCGTGAGCGGGACATACGGCCACACCTTATACTCTTAACTTCAATTCTCATGCTATTTACAGACAGCATATAAGCACCGACCGTGGTTGCGGCTTTATAGCAATACTCTTGGCTCATATGTTTACTGTACTAAATACAAGTGCCCATAAAATTTGGTTGTGCCTATGGTTGTGCAGCGTGCCCGTAAACTGGCAGCAGACCGCAAGCTCGAGTTTGACTTTAATATGGGACCTGAAGTGCTGAGAAGGGTAGAGCAGAAAATGAATGTTCGTATAGTTGTATATGGAATGGATGATCGTCGTCGGACTGTGTGTTTTTAAAAGCAGTGTGAGATGTAAGCCAGAATATAGAATATATTATGGGTCGTATAATGCAGTCCTCTCAAAGTAGCATCGCCTTCAACATGGACAACTTTACGATAGATGTTGACCACGTGTTCCGTGAGCGGGACATACGGCCACACCTTATACTCTTAACTTCAATTCTCATGCTATTTACAGACAGCATATAAGCACCGACCGTGGTTGCGGCTTTATAGCAATACTCTTGGCTCATATGTTTACTGTACTAAATACAAGTGCCCATAAAATTTGGTTGTGCCTATGGTTGTGCAGCGTGCCCGTAAACTGGCAGCAGACCGCAAGCTCGAGTTTGACTTTAATATGGGACCTGAAGTGCTGAGAAGGGTAGAGCAGAAAATGAATGTTCGTATAGTTGTATATGGAATGGATGATCGTCGTCGGACTGTGTGTTTTTAAAAGCAGTGTGAGATGTAAGCCAGACTATCTGCAATGAGTGCATGGAAGTCGAGTGTGATGAGTGTCGCAAATGTGGTAAACGAATAAACATTTTTAAAACGATCGCACACGACAACCCTGTGAAACTCTTTATATCCTATATTGTCAAGTTAGCGGGCAAGTTAAAAAAAATTACTGTGTATATTCTTGCCCATAACGGCACAAAATTTGACAGATAATTCCTTTATAAGGAACTGCTTGAACAAAAATCATCGGAGATATGTTCAAAAACAACTTCATGCCTAAAGACACACTAGCCGTCATTCCCCGAAACAACCCACGCAGTTATGGGCATAAGGCTATTTACTGGCTCATATACCTACCGCAACAGACCGATGTATGCATAAAACATGATCGCAACACGGCGAAAGTTGCCATTAAGGTCAATGGTCGTGTTTTCTAGGTGGATGGTCTAAGCAAAGACCGTGCCACTGGTGAGAATACAGCGTACTTTTAACGGTTGTTGGTAGCATGGATGCCCACGTCCTTAGTGTGGAATCGTAGGAGATATCCATGGTAGATCTCCTGCCGACATTCTCGCATGGACCCGGACCCACGATCAGCTTATAAGCTCCGAGTTCACTCACAAGGTCTTGTGGGAGCACGAATATGATACACGGATAGAGACAGATGGGCAGTACCACGAAGAAATAAACACCATCAAACACTGAATGGTGTTGGACCCTCTGAAACACGGCGATAGCTTGTTCGGTGGACGTACAAACCCCTTGAAACTATACTTTCCACTTGCGGAGTACGTGAAACTCCATTACTACAACTTCTGTTCTTTATACCCCTACGTGATGAAGAACAATCCGTACCCGTAGTAGCACCTGAAAAACTGGTGGGTCCCGCCCTGCCTACCACCGAAGAGTTCACAGCTAATTTGAGGGAGCACTATTTCAACCTCTCTTTCGTAGATGTGGTCCCTCCTAGCGACTTATGGATGCCGATCTTACCCGTCGTTATAGACCGCAAACTCATATTTCCCCTGTGCGTGAAGTGCGCAGAGGAGAAAAATGGGGCCTGTAATCACACATCCAACCAACGCAAGATCCGAGGCATATATACAAGTCCTGAGCTATCCCTTGACTATAGCCACAGTTATAGAATATTGAGGATATATGAGGTGTGGAGGTTTCAGAAACTCCTAAACCTTTTCACATCATATATAAACACTTTTTTGAAGGATAAGGTAGAAGCATCAGGATAACCGCGAGGAGTTAAGACCGAAAATGATAAATCGGCGTATATTCAGCGCTACCGTGATTGTGAAGGGATACAACTTGAACGGGCCCAAATTGTAAAGAACCCAGGCAAGCGCTTTAGTGCAAAGTTGTGCCTAAATAGTCTTTGGGGGAAATTTGCTCAGAATAGAGACAAGGGAAACGTCCTTCTAGCCCAAAGTTATCACGCTTTGTGGGATTACGTCAACGTTCTCGATAAAGAGGTCATGGAGATCGTAAATGTGGGTAATACGTACATAATAAAGTACAACAGAACTGAATTGGCTACAGATACATCACGTGTTACAAACATACCTCTCGCCAGCTTCACAACAGCATACGCTCACATCAAACTTTGGGGTCTACTGCATTCTCTTGGGCGGAGGGTTCTGTACGCAGACACAGATAGTGTGATATTCACGGAGAGGGAGGGTGAATACATGCCACCTATTGGGGAATTCCTCGGAGAGTTGACTGTTGAGATCAAGGATGAGTATGGAGATAGTGCATACGCTTATTCTTTTGTTTCAATAGATCCAAAAACTTACGGGGTACGGGTGAGGGTGGGGACGAAGTGAGATATATCGTGAAGGCGAAAGGCATCACGTTTAACCAAGCCAACCGGCGGATCGTTAACTTTGATTCGCTGAAGGAGCTAGTGAGTTTAGAAGATGAGGGTGACCAACAACCCCAACTGACTGTAGGGACTCACAATTTTCGGGCACAGAAACTGGGGGTCGTGAAGGAACTTAGGGGGACGAAATTGTGTCGTAAAATATATAGGAAACGCTACTAGGTGCCTGGCACCTATGTTACTGTTCCCTTTCGATACTGCGAGGTGTGAATGTTGCTGTCATGTTAGCGCATATTTACTTATTGACGATATGTTTATTTATTTATTACTTGTATTTGAATATATGCCATGAATTAGAGACTATTTATTTGTTGAAGATATGTTTATTTAAAATAAATCATGTTTCAATTAGCGTTTCATTTTGTCTGTGTGTGTATGTGTGTGTACATGAAAAAAGCTAAGCACCGCCCAGTGTATGGCGAAATCTAATCAAAGGGGTCACGTGACTCTTGCTACTAGCTGGTCATATCTCTTCCCTGCGTGCTCAGTTGACCTCAAGAAGCCCTGGATTCAGACGTGTATTTTACCTGTTTTAGAATTCTCACGTAGCCGTAAAATAGTTATAGCAACCTTTGATATTGCGTGCTCGACATTCATGAAGTGGTATTCGATAAAGTCTACAGATGTGGTGAACACTCAAAGAATTCCTAGTCCTCCCTCCTTTGAGGCTTTTAAGGCCACATTGAACGACGAGAAGCGTGAGGAGCAGGAGGTACAAATACTCTACCGGTATTCTGGCGAGAGCATTGTGGGCTGTCGTGGCTCAAACGATGTAATGGACTACGTCATAGGACTAAACTGCGTAAAGGCGCACATACACCGCGAAGTGGAAGAAGCAACGCGTGCAGAAGAGAAGCAACGGGTGTGGGTTTTGATCCTTGTTGACGATTGCTGTAACAAGCGGTATTATTTCATGTTACATCACACCGAGTACGCATATCCTTGCGGCAGAGAATATAAATCTTGTGATTATGGATAACCTAAAATATTTTTATCATTACGTTCATATATATCATGTTGAGGTTCGCAGTGAGGTTGTAGCTAAAGGCTTGTTTGAGTTTTTAATAGAGTTTAGGGATGAGTATCGCTTGTTAATGAAAAAGGATAGATATGGACACATGTTTCAAATAGAACCACGGAGTGTTAATAAAACGTGTGGAGAAAATAAATGAAGGTGTATGGTGTGCGTTCCGGGGAGTGATAAAATATTAAAGCCGTTATTACTTCATGTATCGGAAAAGTTCTGTAAACAAATGTCAGGTATAATGGGTTACAAATATTCATATGATTCTTTCATGTTGGAACAACCCCGTGCAAGAATCACTAACGCTTGTTATGATGCGCCCGTGTGACTCATCCCCCCCACCTCCCGCCGAGCCAAACCGCGCACCGCCTGCTCATAGTCACTTCAGAGCTTGACTCGACTGGAAGTGCGCTCCTCACAATAGAAAACCAATATACGATGGAGCTTCCGTTGAGAGTATCCTCAATGCCGTATACAATGTGTCCTTGACGAAATCAGTGAGTGTGTTCAGGCGTAAAACCGGTGCTGTTAATTATGTACTTGAGACGGTGTGCAGAAAATCAAGCTCTGGTAAGTGTTGAGACGATGAACAGAATCTTCGTGGCGGTTGAGAAGTGGGGCGAGGACCGTTATAAATTACATGCAGGTGTAGGCACAAAAAGAGAGCAGATTAGAGATGCACCCTCGTACGCTGTTATTTGTACGTTGTGTATAAAACGAGAACATCCATGCATTGATATACGGTTTATGTGGAAGAATGCAGCTGACATTAACGTCCTTATCCCCACGCGAAACCGTTTTATTCTCGGCAGAATGTTTGAAATCGTCGGTTTCCGCAAGCTAAAGCCTATATTATACCTGCGTGTTACCGATATGCTTTATTTAGACACGGTTCTTGAATACGCGTACACCGCTGTGGTCGATGGCTTTACCGAGTGCAGGACCGAACAAGGCGAGAATGGATTGGAACTGGATGCGTATTTAAAAGGTGTTGACTCTTGGAAATATCTTGAACTTTGGTACAAAGGACTTGAGCGGTACAGGGCTGAGCTCACCTACACTGTTCACCCTTAAGAACTATTTCTTTATATAATGGGCAGCTGTCGGTACGATTTAGAAGATTACTTCAATTGCTAAAATGCGTTGTGAAGAAGAGTGCACGGTTTCAAAGCTCAGATTGGAAAGAATAAACCCTCGTTTGGAAAGGAGTGTTTATAAACTTGAATTTAATAATGATGTTGTGGCAAACGATGCCCTCTTTGTGCGTGATTTTGAATTTATTCTATTCGTGTTTATAGAGAGTGATACCTTGCCAAACAATTGTAAAGTGAGTACAAAACGATCTGAAAGTCCTTTATTTTGAATATAGATATCCACATACTTTGAGTGGTGAAATGATGTTAAATCATATTTGTTGTGTAGTACAAAGGAACGAGGATGTAACTGGAGACTCAATTACATGAGAGTTTTGTATTTTAGTTAAGCGCAGTAGAACATAAAGCGCGTGTATTTTGATATATATATATATATATATATATATATAATATATATATATATATATATATATATATATACACACACATATATATATATATATATATTCCATGTATTGGAATTCTTCTGCACTATTATTTTTTAAGTTTATATATAAGTGTATTTTTGGTTGCGCGTACATGTATTAAATGTGTATATAGATTTATCCTGTACTATTATTATTTTGATGCTTATATATAAATGTGTAGTTGCACTTACATATATTAAACGTGTATATAGAGTTCTACTGTACTATTATTATTTATGAATGTATATATGTTCCTCGCCTAAATTGTGTATTTTTTGGTGTATATAGATTTCTTCTTCTATTATTATTTTTTATTGTATATTTTTCTCCTATATATTCCCCGAGCTGAATAAGTGTATGTTAAATAAATGATTCCATGTTAAATAATTCGTTTTGCGACTAAATAAACAGAATGTTGTAGTTGTGTTTTATTATTCAAAGTTATAAATGATATTATTTGATTTAATTACACTGGTCTACAAATTTAGAAAAAGTTTGTGCTTCGGAGGTAAAATGTGTTTCCTATTATGGATTTTTGGGTGCTGAAAACGAATATGACCATAAAAACAGTCGATTGGCTACAGTTTCCAAGAAAATTTAAGTTACACATTTTGCGTATATGTATACCATATATTAGTAACATACCTGTATAATGCAGTCACTTATATTGATTCAACCCGTCGCTTCTTTGCTTGTCTCTTGTATTCAACTTCTGGAGCATCTCTTGTTATTGTCCAACAGTAGTCTGCTAACAATGATGGACTCCATTTCCCCTGGTAGCGTTTCTCCATCGCTGAGATGTCCTGGTGGAAACGTTCACCATGTTCATCGCTGACTGCTCCGCAGTTGGCCGGAAAAAATTCCAGGTACGAATGGAGGAAGTGTATCTTTAAAGACATATTGCAGCCCATTTTTTGATAGGACAACAGCAGGTTTTCCACCAGCTCCCTGTAATTGTCAGCTTTGGTATTTCCAAGAAAATTGGTTGCTACTAACCGGAAAGCATTCCACGCTGTCTTCTCCTCACCACCTAGGATACGGTCGAACTCCTCATCTCTAAGAAGCTCGCGGATCTGTGGACCAACAAATACACCCTCCTTGATTTTTGCTTCACTGAGCTTTGGGAATTTACCACCGAGGTACTTAAAAGCTGTCCCCGTTTTATCCATAGCCTTAACAAAATTTTTCATGACGCCCAATTTGATGTGTAAGGGTGGTAACAAAATCTTGCTCGATTCTACAAGTGGAGGATATTGAACATTTTTTGTTCCAGGTTCCAATGAGTGTCGGAGAGGCCAATCCTTCTTGATGTAATGAGAAGTCCTAGCCCGACTATCCCATTCACACAGAAAACAGCAATATTTAGTGTAGCCCGGCTGCAGTCCAAGCACGATAGCAACAACTTTCAAGTCACCACAAAACTGCCACTGATGTTTGTCATAGATTATGCAGTTCAAAAGTTGCTTCATGTTGTCATATGTTTCCTTCATGTGGACTGCATGACCAACTGGAATTGATGGCAATACGTTGCCAACATGCAACAAAACAGCTTTAAGACTCAACTTCGATGAATCAATAAACAGTCTCCACTCATCAGGATTGTGAACAATGTTGAGAGCTGCCATCAGACCATCGATGTCGTTGCAAGCTACAAGGTCACCTTCCATGATGAAGAATGGGACAAAATTTTTTTGACGGTCACGAAACTTACACACTAACATTTTCAGCGAGGAGATTCCACTGCTGCAATCTGGAGCCCAACAGCTCTGCCTTACTCTTTGGCAGTTCTAAATCTCTGATAAGGTCGTTTAATTCATTCTGAGTTATCATGTGGGGTTTGGAAGATGTCAAGTTATAAACAAATTCAGGGTCTCGTGAAGTTGAAGGCTCACAAGTTTCGCAGGTTCCTTCATTTCCTCGTCCTCTGACCCCAGGGAGAATGAGTGTGGGGGCTCAGGGACGGGTAGTCCTTTGCCGTGAGGTACCGGGCGTATAGCAGAGGGTTTATTCGGCTATTGTAAAATCCACTTTTTCTTCTTGCCAATAACTTTCTTGACTTGAGGCACCATGCAGAAGTAACAATTGCTGATATGATCTGTTGGTTCCCTCCACACCACTGGCACTGCAAAAGGCATAGATTTCCTTTTCCGATTCAACCACTGGTAAAGGTTTGTTGCACAAGTATTGCAGCATATGTGTGGGGCCCAGCTCTTTTCCTGATCTCCAATCTTACAGCCAAAATAAAGGTGATAGGCTTTCCTAATCACGGCGGTTATAGCACGCTTTTGTGATGCAAAAGTCAATTCACCACAAACATAACGGAAGTTATCTACACTGTTCACGCAATTACGAGGCATCTTTGTTCAAATTAGGCTGAAAAAAATTCAGTTTCAAAAGCAAACACTAAAAAGAGTTTGACAAGGGTGCACTGTATGACTTCCGCGAATGAACTGATGCTGTGGCGTAATATGCAGAAGCCTGTGATACATCGACCCCTTGACTCTACTGCGCATGCGCGTAGTTATATTTTTTTATTTTAATAAATTAA
Source organism: Bathynomus jamesi (assembly GCA_023014485.1). Taxonomy (NCBI): domain Eukaryota; kingdom Metazoa; phylum Arthropoda; class Malacostraca; order Isopoda; family Cirolanidae; genus Bathynomus; species Bathynomus jamesi. The sequence continues at coordinate 98,338 of JAJOZX010008003.1, read as the reverse complement.
TGTAATTACATTGCATTTTAATAATTTTAAATTAGGTAAGGTTAAGTTAGGTTAGTATTCCATTTATATTAATATAAAAACATTATGGGAAGCAATATGTTAAAATGATCCAATCTATTTTTTAATAAATAATTTACAAATACATAATGTAATAGATAAATTTAAAATTACGTTTTATTGTATATATATGTTTATATTTACATTAATTTATTAAAATAAAATATAACTACGCGCATGCGCAGTAGAGTCAATTCGTCGATGTGTCACAGGCGTCTACGTATTACGCGACAGATGCAGTCCAGTTAGTAGGGTGCAGAGTTGCCTGATATCTTTATAAATAGAGCCAATTGGCAATTTTAGGCATCATTTTGGTATTCAGTGACCCAAAATTAGTAAAGATTGACTACTTTTATTCCGAAGCATTTTGGCTGTAGACCAGTGTTATTCTACGTCAAAATTAACGGCACTACCATAGTTATTAATATATAATATATATATATATATATATAATATATATATATATATATATTGCTCTCTAAGCCGACTGGGGCTGTCAAGAACTTCATTATACGTTGAGCCGAGAATATCTCCTCTCCATCAATATGTATATATATATATACACATATATACACAAATTAAGTAAATAGCGCAATCTGGCAACTATTCTTATGGTTTGCTTCGGTTATATATTCTAAACAAGTCAGCTGGCTGATTAAGCCTTCTAAGTCAATCACGGATTCTAAGCCAGATTACCCGTTCTAATCTAGCTGAGGAAGTCAAGAACTTCAGTATGCGACGAGGCATGCCAGCGAAAAGATCTCTTTCCTTCTCCTCCTCT
>JAJOZX010008003.1:47500-95000 GCA_023014485.1 Bathynomus jamesi | reverse complement strand
AAGAATAAAAATTAAAATTATAAAGCAGAAACAGGTATAAGCCAAAATCAAATCGAAAGTAAAAATTATATAAATGACAAAAATATACGAGTGATAAAAATAAAACTTAAAACTAAAGACATTGAAACGTAAAAGTGTTAAAAACTTTACTAATAAAAAGTTAAACGGGATAAAAAGATAAACGAAAAATCACAAGAGTAAACCAACATACCATGCTCACTTGACAGCCACAAAAAAAAAAATGAAGCGAAAAGGAGACAGGGTCACAAGGGGAAAGTTAGCATGTAGTTATTCTAATTAATATAAAGGGGGGAACAGCTAGAATCAATACTTAAACTAGAGTTCAAATATTTAATACACAAAAATTCGTAAATATGGAGGGAGGACGGGCATTTTAATGATTTAAGAATTTTAAAATTGTAAACAAAAATGTCAACCTTACACTTGATAGAATGACTTCTAATAGCAGACTGTTCCTTTTTCGACAAAACTTTCCATGTCCTATGGCTAATACCCATATGGGAGCAAAATCTCGCCTGCAAAGAACGAACTGTACTGCCAACGTAGTTCCCCTGGGAACACCCAGGGCAGGTGAACAAATAAACAACAGAACAACTCATCGCAGGGGGGATTTTGTCCTTACATCGGAGAAAACATTCAAGGGTATTATTATTTACAAAAGCAATCTTAAAATCAGTGTGAAAATAAAATTTCCTCACAACCCTCAACAAATGTTTCTTCACAAAAGTGTTAAAATGGTAGATATCAGGTAAAACAAGATACCGTATTTACAATTCTTAGGAACATCATACATTGGGACAAGGTTGGGGGAATATACATTATTAAGAAATTTACCAATAACACCTCCTACAAGATCCCATGGAAAACCATTTAAAAAAAAAAAATCAGTAAGGAATTCAAACTCATTACGGTGGAGAGCGCAAGAAAGTAACTCGCTCCTCCACCAGGCCAGACCTAGAGGCGGGGCTACCAGCTTGACCTCCGTGTGAAGAGAGACCAACACACGAAACAACATAAGGTTCATAAGGTTCATAAGGTTCATTATGAAGCAGAGCAAAGTTCGAGCAAATATTATAAGCTCTATCCACCAATGTGCGAATGGAACTTAATTTGTAATTAAAGTCGCAAAAACTATAAAAATTAAAACCCAAACCCGTAAACGTAACCTTCCGGTATGTAGAAGTTAAAACGGCCCAGTAGCCTTAAACGCGTTCAGTTTGTCTATTCTATCGGCAACGTCTGTTGCGAAACACCGAACACTATCCAGGCCAGCACCGTCGTGCCTGACGCCTGATTCGGGGATGATGCGGGTGTCCTCCCTAGTGAACACTCCCACAAAGTATTCATTCAGCACATTAGCGATGTCCGCGTCGGAGGTCCGCAGAGCGCCGCTTCTAATGGGCTTTCTACTGTTAACATAACTGAAGAATTCCTTAGGGTTACCCTTGCAGAGGCTTGCCACCCTGAGTTCTTCGTTACGCTTGGCTAGCCTAACCTTCGCCTTCACGTCCCTGCACAGGCGGACATACGCCTTAAGGTTCTCGTGGGAACGATTGACCTTCGCCATCCTATACGCAGCTTTCCTATTTCGGATAGCCGAAGCGATGTCCCGACAGAACCACTTAGGCTGCGTTAAAGCATGGGTGATCGGTTTTGAGGGTATGGCAGCAGACTGCAGCACCATAAACTCGTCCCGGAATGCACTCCACACTCTCTTAACATCGCCCCCAACGTCTAACCCCATTTCACTACTGCCTCTCGAGTTATTACGCCTCACTCGAGAGACGCAGACACAGAACCTAATCAGATGGTGATCTCTCCCACCCAACGATTCGACAACGGTAAGGCCAGTAACGAGGTTGTCTTCGGTCGTGAATACTAAGTCTAGAACGCTTTCACCTCGTATAGGCTCACTGACCTACTGAGTCAGGAAGTTCTCATTAGCAAAGTCAACTAGCCTCCTCCCCTCGGCATCAGCAGTCCTGTCTTCACAGTTTATGCCGCAACAGTTGAAGTCTCCTATAGCTATACACACCCTGTCCCCTAGCAGGCTACGGAGTTCGGTGTACAGGGCTGTATTCTCCTCGAGGAGGAGATGCGGAGGTCTGTACACGAAGATTAACCTATAGTTCGTCCCTCCCTCCCACATACCTATCGGAACTGGCAGCCAACCGGACTCAACGTGTCCCTGACGTATATTAGTACCCCTCCTCCCTCGCCAAAGGTGCGGTCCTTGTGAAGCATTGTATACCCGGGAATCTCGAACTCCCCAACGTAGTCCCTACGATCAGTAGGAATCCACGACTCGGTGATAGCAACGATATCCTGGTATATTGATGCTAAGAGCGCCCGTAACTCGCAAAACTTATTCCTAATCGACCAAGCATTAAAAAGCACTGCACGGAGGGAGCCTTCCCTATTCTGACCGCCCCCTAGCACGATCCTTTTCCCGAACAGCCAAGGCTGTCGGGAGTTGAAGAGCCCCTTACCACCAGGGTAGAGAGAGAGAGAGAGAGAGAGAGAGAGAGATTAGGAAAGGCTGTATACATCATGCGTTTTATGAATAAATTAATTACTTTAGATATACTGTTATGCCATGTTATTTTTGTCAATTTTTAAACTTAAGGCATGAGCGCATATTATTGTGCTCTTCGTTTGATCTGATTGAAATACGAAACAGCATTATTTTATACTGTTTTTACATCTGGGGAAAAATTTAGCGCAGTGCCTGGATGTTCTAAGGTGGAGTGACAAGTTTGCTCTTTGCCTCGAAAGCATAAACCTAGATAACCAAGACAATGCAGATATGTGATTAAATATAATATTGTTTTGATCCTAAGTAGAATGGGCGCAAAATGGACGATGCAATGAAATGATGCAATGCTGCAAAAATGGAAGGGGAAATGTTGCAAGATGTTATGCAACAAAGGGAGGAAGTGGACGTTGCAAGAGGTTATGCATCAAATGGGGAGGGGTCTTGCAACAAGTTAATGTTGCAAAGGGGGTATGCAACAAGGGGGAGGGGTTATCCTCCAAGCTGCAATTAAGGGGGGGAGGGAGCTTTGGGGAGAGAAGGGAGGATGATCTCACCAAAGGGGTAACCTTAACCTAAAAGAGGGAGAGAAATGAGGAGGAGGGTCTTTGAGGGAGAAGGTGGGATTTACTCAACCCCCAAAGGGAAACCTAACCTAAGCCTTAACATAAGAAGGAGAGAGGGGTGTTCGCCTGGCTCCATCCAGACGCATAATGATAGTTCATCCAAACGTCCGCTGTCCTATAAGGTCCTAATCAGCCAGTCGGCTTAGTAGACTTAATCTGGCTTAGGAGGCGTAAATGGTTTGTTCAGGTGTACATTATTAGGGTTGAGTTGCCAGATTGCACTATTTATTTAATTAATGCATATATTCTTGACAGTTGGCTTAGAAATCCGTCAGTCGGTTTAGAAGGCGTAACCAGCCATTTGGTATACATATAATTAAATAATATCGTTTATAAGCACACCGGACAAAAAATTAGTCACCCCTCTCAGAATGTACCTAATAACGTGTGACGGCGCCTCTGGCCTTGATAACCGCACGAATCCGGCGAGGCAGAGACTCTACGAGGTTGTGCATGTACTGAACATCGATTTGCTGCCACTCGTTCATCAGCCGGTCCCGAAGTTCCGCCAGAGTCCGTGGTGTCTATTCCTGCGCTTCACTTTCTGTTTCCAGCCTGAACAACACCTTCGACGCATTCAGGATTAAAGGCTTCATTGGACCTGCGATGTACTCGTCGCCTCCCATCATTGGAGAACAAACAAAAACGGGACTCATCGGACCAAATTACACGTTTCCAATCTGCCGCAGTCCAGTTTTTGTGCCTCTGAGCCCATTTATAACGTGCCAATTTGTGACTTGCTGTTAACAGCGGCCTCTTCCGTGGTACCCTGCTCCAGATGTCCATCGCATGCAGTTCTCGTCGCAATGTCCGTTCGGAAATTGGTCGCTGGAGAACCTCATTGGTTTCTTGGAGCAATTGTTCTCTGGTTTGAAAACGATTTGCAGTTACTAGACGAGAAACATGGCGGCGGCCCCAATTGTCGAGAATTGTTTTCCGGCCACAGTTACGCCGTCGATTATCAGTTGATTGCGAACTACACCACTCTTTGTAAACTCGCTGGACAGTACGCGTTGACACACCAACAAATTGGGCTACTTCAGACATTTTGTGTCCGTGGGCTCTGCCAAACACGATGGCTCCTTTTTGCCACTGAGTAACGTCTGCCTCACGACCCATTTTGCAGACTATATCCAACACACACTTTGTTCTTCACCACCTCACGAAACAGATCTGATCCTGTGTGCTACGTCACCGCTACTTGTCACTTAACAATGCTACATCAGCGCCCTCTGTGTGACCTTGAACTTCCTACTATCGGTGCTATTAGGGGTGACTAATTTTTTGTCCGGTGTGCTTATATACAACCAAAAAGAATGAAATAAAACACCATTACATCATTCTGTTTATATAGACGAATTATTGGAATCAACTTCACGAAATATATAGAAAATACATATACAATTCTATACAAACGATGAAATATATATGATAAAAAAAATAATAATAATAGTATGAGAAATACGAACGAGGAATATATATATAATAAAATAAAATAAAAAAATAATATAAGAAACACAAAACGATGGAGTATAACCATCAATATAATAAAACAGGATATATATATATATATACAGGGTGTCCCATAAGTCCGGCATCATAGGAAAAATTAATATTTTTCTATTTCTACAAACTATAATTCATATGCTCGGGATGCCAATTTCACGTCCACCATTCTGTTCAGTGACGAGGCAGTTTTTTATGGAAATGGTGAGGTAAATCGACAGAACACCCGCTACTGGTCTCAAAACAACCCTCACTGGTATACCTCTTCAAAGGAACAAGGTGCATCTCGGGTGATGGTATGGTGTGGCATTTGGAAGGATCGCATCATAGGCCCCCTCTTTTTCGATTAACATGTCACTGGAGGCACCTACCTACGTATGCTCAAGGAAGAAGCATTTCCCAGTGTCTTGAACGAAGAAGGAAATTTCCCAACATGGTTCCAGCAAGACGGCGCTCCTGCACATTACAACACCCAAGTAAGGGAATACCTTGGACAGGACGTCGATGGCCTGTGGAATGGCCAGCTAGAAGCCCGGATCTCACGCCACTAGATTTTTATCTCTGGGGCCACTTGAAAGCGCTGGTATACGCAGAGAAAATGAGGCGTGTTGAACATTTGCGGCAGCGCATTATTGGGGCATGTAACACCTGACATCATTCACCGTGTGCTTGCTGACTGGGTATCACGTCTGAATTTGTGTATTGAAAACAATGGTGGACATATTGAGCACGTTCTGTAAATAAAAGCTTTTGTTTTGCCTTTTTAATTATTTTTCCTATGATGCCGGACTTATGGGACACCGTGTATATATATATATATATATATATATATATATATATATATATATATATACACACACAATTATATTAAATAACTAAATATTTTGAAAATAAATATAGAGGGTGTCCATAAATGTTTACCCTGAAAACAGTATGCTCTCATGTTTTAATGACGAAGCTTACATCCGTTTTCTTTTTACAGGTGATCTCGTACACGCATAGAGTTTCTGTGCTGGTGTGTTTCGTCTACCGCATTCGCCGCTAGGAGCGCTGTAGTAGCTGTTCAGTTAAGATGGCGTCTGTGACAGAGAAGTCACAATTTGTTGTGTGGCTTGCAGAAACAAAATCTCCTGTCAGCGTTCAGCGAAGATTCAGAACAAAGTATGGAAAGAATCCACCTCATGTGAAGTTAATTAAGTCGTGGATGAAAAAATTCTTGGAAACTGGAAGCGTGGAAAAGGGGAAAGAGCAGTGGTAGACCATCAGTTTCCGATGGGACGGTGGAAAACATTCAAACTGCTTTCACACGGTCACCAAGGAAATCGGTGAGACAAGCTTCATGCCAACTAAAGATACCGAAGTCTACGGTGCACAAGGTGTTACACAAACGTTTGAAGTCACACGCCTACAATGTACAATTTTTTCAAGAACTGAAGCCTGATGACCGTCCAAAACGTGAACAATTCGCTATTGACATTTTGAGCAGCATTGACGAGGATAATTACTTCTTGTTACGTGTCTTCTTTTCAGACGAGGCTACGTTTCATCTTAGTGGTAGAGTCAACCGACACAATGTGCGTATTCGGGGATAGGAAAACCCACGTGCCGTAAGGGAGCATATTCGGGGCAGTCCGAAGATCAATGTCTGGTGTGGACTAATGCATGACCAGATAATTGGTCCTTTCTTCTTCGCTGAGAACACTGTTTCCGCAACTGTGTACCTGGATATGCTCACCAATTACGCCATCCCCCAGCTGCAGGACAGGCTGCCAACTGTCATCTTCCAATAAGATGGGGCACCCCCTCATTGGGCGCATGTTGTTCGTGAAACTCTCGACGCAACATTTCCAAATCGATGGATTGGCAGGGACGGGCCAATCCCATGGCCCCCAAGATCACCAGATATTACCCCGCTGGATTTCTTTCTCTGGAGTTATGTTAAAGATTTGGTTTATGCAATAGTTGTTCCAGATATCAGGACATTGCGAGAACGCATTACGGATGCAATTGCAACAGTTAATCCACAAATGTTGGAAAATGTGTGGCGTGAGTGTGAATACCGTTTAGACATTTTACGTGCCACTAGAAGTGCACATGTGGAAGCTTATTAAGTTCATTAACTATTTATCAAAACTTTGTATGTTTACCTACTTATGATTAAAACTGTGTTTGAATACGAGTGTTTATTTAAAAGTTATAGCAGCTTTAATCAGGGTAATCTTTTATGGACACCCTGTACATCCAAATACATACATTTTATGTTCTACAGTACAGCGCTTAACTAAAACACTAAAATCGCACGTGATCGAGTCTACATTCATATCAGTATTGCTTTGCACTACGCAGTAAATACGATTTAACATTATTTCACCGCTCAAGGTGTGCGGGCGCCTATAGTCGATGTAAATGGCCTTCATATCGTTCAATACTATTTTTGCGCCCACTTTACATTCGGTTGGTAAGTTATCTTTAAACACGGCTGAAATACATTCAAAAGCACGCGCAAAGAGGTCATCGTTAGCCACATCATTATTAAATAGAAATTTTTATAAACACTCCTTTCCAATCGATGGTTTATTCTCACCGATCTGAGGTTATCAACTGTGAACTCATCTTCACAATGTATAGCGGCAGTTAAAATAATCTAAGTTGTAACGACAGCTGCTCATTATATAAAGAAATAGTTCTTCAGGGTGAACGGTGTAGGTGAGCTCAGCCCTGTACCACTCAAGTGCTTTGTACCAAAGTTCGTGATATTTCAAAGACTCTAAACCTTTTAAATAAGCATCCAGCTCTAGACCATTCTCGCCTTGTTCATTCCTACACTCGGTAAACCTGTCGAGCAGAGCGGTGTATGCGTATTCAAGAACTGTATCAAAATAAAGCATATCCGTAACACGCGCGTCTAATATAGGCTTCAGTTTGCGGAAACGAACGATTTCAAAAATTCTGTCGAGGATGAAACGGTTTCGCGTAGGGACAAGAACGTTATTATCAGAAGCATTTTTCCACATCAGTTGTATATCAATGCATGGCTGATCATCATTTATACACAATGTACAAACAATGGCATATAAGGGGGTATCACTAATCTGCTCTCTTCTTGTACCTACACCTACAGGAATTTTATAACGATCCTCACTCCACTTCTCAACTACCACAAAGACTCTATTCATCTCCTCAACACTTAAATAAACAACATTCCGTTTACCAGAGTTTGTTTGTCTACAAGTCGTTTCTAGTACATAGTTAATGGCACCGGTTTCACGCCTGAACACGCGCAACGACTTCGTCACGGACACATCGTACACGGCATTGAGAATGCTTCTCAAAGGAAGTTCCATCGTATTCGAGGAGTGCACGTCCAGTCGGTTCAAGCTCTGAGATGACTATGAGCCACAGGCGAACGGATCGGCTCGACGGGAGGAGTGAGTCACACCATAAGCTGATGTATCGTGTACGGCGTTGTTCCAACGTGAATACTTGAAAACCAATTATAGTGGGTAGGTGTTTTGAGAAATTTTCCGACACATGAAGCAATACCGGTTTGATTGTTTTATCACTCCCACTCCCCAGGATAGGTACCAGACATTTTTGTTCAGGGGGATTTTAACGAACTAAACACATTTTATTCACACTCCGGCGCACTAGTATTAGAGAGAAACATATGACCATATTTTTCCTTTTTGCTTAGTAGGCCATACTCGCCTCCAAATTATGTTAAAAACTCAGGCATGCCTTCAGCCACAACCTCACTACAAACCTCGTCATGATATATATTAATGTAGTGGTAAAAATGCTTCAGAGTCTCCATGATGACAAGATTTACATTCTCAGTCGCAGGGTACGAGTACTCAGTATGAGGCAACATGATATACTATCGCTTTTCGCACCACTCATCAGCAAGACTCATTAACCATAACCGTTGCTTCTCTTCTTCACTGTTGTTTCTTCCACTTCACGGTATATGTAAGCTTTTATAAAGTTTAGTCCTACAACGTAGTTCAATACATCGTTTGTACCACGAAATCCTGGAATACTCTCGCCAGAGTAGCCGTACAGTATTTGTACCGCTTGTTCCTTCGCACGATTCAATGTAGCCTAAAAAGTGTCAAAGGAGGGTGGAATAGGGAGCCATTCAGTAACCTTATCTTCATACGTTGCCGAATACCACTTCATAAACTTCGAACACGCAATATTACTATTTTTCGTCTACGTCAGAAAATACACGTCTGAGATCCAGGGCGTGCAGCGGTCAACTGAGCACGCAGGGAAGAGATATGCCCAGGTAGTAGCAGGAGTCACGTGGCCGATCACACAGGGGGCGAAGCTTAGAACTTCCTCCTGTACACACACACACAAAAAGGAGAAAGTGAAGCGCTAATTGAAACATGATTTATTTAATAAACGAATTATTCAAGGTGTGTATATATATATATTTACAAATACGTGTAATAAATAAACATATCGTTAACAATAGACATATATAACAATCAAAGAATATGGTATCCAAAGGGCACCTGGAAACGTTTCCTGTAGGTGCTCCGGCACACTTTCGTACCCCTAAGTTTCTTCACGCCACCCAGCTTCTGCACCCGAAAATTGTGAGTCCCTACAGTTAGTTGGGGCGGCGGGTCGCCCTCATCATCATCCAAGCACACTAGATCCTTCAACAAATCAAAGTTAACGACCCGTCGATTCGCCTGGTTGAGCGTGATACCCTTAGCCTTCACGATATATTTCATATCCTCTCACATCCTCACCCGTACCTCATAAGTTTTTGGTCCTGTTGAGACAAAAGAGTCGGCGATTGCGATGTCTCCATACTCATCCTTGATCTCATCAGTCAACTCTCCGAGGAATTCACCAATAGGAGGCATGTATTCACCCACCCTCGCTGTGAATACTATCTGTAACGGCGTACAAAACAACCTCCGACCAAGAGAATGCAATAAACCCCAAAGTTTGATGCGTGCGTAGGCCGTTGTGAAGCTGGCTACAGGTATGTTTGTAACCCGTGAGGTATCTGTGGCCAATTCGGTATTGATTTATTTTATTATGTAAGTATTACCTACATTCACGATCTCCATGACCTCTTTATCGGGAGCGTTCGGCAGGAGATCTACCGTGGATATCTCCTACGGTTCCACACTCAGGATTGGGGCATCCGTGCCACTAGCAACCGTTAAAGGAGTACACAGTCTTCTCACCCGTTGCACGGTTTTCGCTTAGAGCCTTAGACCATCAACCCAAAAAACATGACCATTAACCTTAATGGGTACTTCCAAAATGTTGCGGGCATGTTTTATGTATACATCTGTCTGCTGCTGTAGGTGTATGAGCCAGTAAATAGCATTGTGCCCATAACTGTGGGGATTGTTTCTGTGAATGACGGCTAAGGTGTCTTTACGCATGAAGTTATTCTTGAACACCGTAAAACATAATGAGGCGATCGTGGTTGCGACTTGCAACGGATTGCATTTGAAACGATCTATGTACATTAGGCAGGGTCGAAATTTTATATTGAAAAGGCACATTTTTGTGAGGGGGTTTGAATGGAACACAGAAACCTCCTCATAAATTATTTTCGCTGTTTAAAGCCTTTTACCCCCGTCACAATTTTTCACTTTTTGACCTATATTGAAGAATATTCCATTTATACGAGACTTACTCTACATTCACGTTTTTTGATGACATAACTCTTTATTAACGTATAATATTTTATTTGATAATGTACAGTATTAGGAAAATTAATTAAGTACAACAATATATTCAGAAAAAAAATTAGAGGCATAATAAATGTGCTAAAATTCAATTCACTTTTTCATTTTTCCTTATCACATCAAATGGAAGAAATTTTCAATATCATTAGGAAATTTTATTTCATATGTTTCTTACTCATTCCATTGGGCCTTCCATTCAAACTTGGGCAGTTTTCGCCTTCATTCTAATGAGTTTAAGATAAACTTTTGACGGTTGTCATATCCTATTCTTTCCTGACATGCCTTTGTTACTAGGTTCACTACCCTTTCTACACTTTACTGTAGCATGGAAAAGAAGCTATCTCCAGTGGCTTACATTGAGCTTGTAGTAACTCATCGTCGCTAAAATTGTTTAGCAGCGGTGGTGGAGTAATGATCTCTTTTTGCCAATCGATCATCTGGGTGTAGTCAGTGGGTTGGAAATTGAGGGTTCGAGGCAACTCAAAGTTTCTGGTACCTGAAAATCCTGTTCTTGAAGGGATGATTTTCTGAATAGCTTGCTCCCTAATTTCTAGTCTCTTGTCAGTTACCATTGATATGAGTGTATTTTCTGGGTGGGCAAAGTAGGCGTTATTCTTTAATATTGGTTCTATGATTGATCTATGTTGTTCATTTAAATTTCGAAGCAAGCACATTAAATACCAAAAGTTATATGCACCATCAGTTGCATTAGGATGAGATTTTATCCAAAACCACCCTGGACCATAGAACTGCCTAATAATCTTGACTATATCTTGAAGGTTTTTATCGGGATTTGGCGTTGAGATATATAATCGAAGGACCCTGTTGGCTAGAATTAGCCAGCGAGCATGGTGAAGGGTACCTGGGGATCGAGTGGACAGATCTTGAGAAGTGTCTCCAGTTTGCACTGCCAGACACATATCATAGAGATATCTTTGTTCACTGCTTAACTCCTTCACAACATTTGTTGGAGTTTCTTTAATGTTTCCCTTCACGCGAGAATATTTGACTACCTCCAATTTTGTTAAATCTGTTTTCAGTTTATTCCCAATTGAACCCACAAAAGTATTTGGGCCTGTTGTTTTACCATCAATGGCTTCGTAGACGTGCATAAAAGGCAGTTCATTCAAATGCAAGAGGCACACCAACCACTGCACTGGTCTGTTAAGATGAATTTCAACCAGTTTTATGGCTCCACCAATTTTTCCTGTATTTAAAGGAGTACCATCACACAGTAAAGCTTTGATAGTGTCTGTGCTGTTCGAGTCTGTAATAATAGTTATCAACTCTTCTGCTATGCAGCGAGCAGTTCCATTATCTGGTGTGACATGGTCTACATAGATGCTTCCAGGTTCTTTCACAATAACATAGTGTTCTTATTTTATCTTTCCACTTTTAGTTAATGTGTTATCTTTCCTTCCATCAAATCCAAGGCACTCCATCTCCAGATTTTCGGATTTAGACCTAAAAGTATTTGTTTCACCCATGCGATTTCTTTCTCTTTCTAATTTCTTTCTGTCAAGCATGTTGGTGTGGTTAAGGATCCTCGTATCTTTTAAGGCTGCATTGACTATTGCAGCTGCAGCTCTACAACTTGACGGTTTTGTGCTTCTTGGGCTCTTGCTAAAGATCTCTTCTTTGTAGAACTAGCTATGTGATCAATTGGTCCTAACTGATTTTTTCTTTGTTTTTGACTCATAAAAGACTCCTATTCTGCCATTGGTATTTTATCCTTACACCTGCAAAATTTCCTATCAATTCCCTTATCATAGCATTCGCAAGAAGATATATCAAACATTTCATCATACTGAGCTACTTTTAAGGCAAAACTTTCATTTCTTCGATGTAACGTAACGGCACCGTGTTCAATTTTGAGGCTTCTTCTTTTTGTCGACTGACTTTAAGATAGATACGTTTGGTGTTAATCGTAGGAAAAGAAAATTTCATCCAAATGTCTTCAGTATCTTTTACAACAACCCTGTAACAATCATTAGCAGTTGCTGATCCTTTTGATTTAGCTTCTCCACGACGGCGCACAAAAAGGTAGTGTCTCACAACATTTCCTTTTGAAGGAGTCATGGCTGCTGGGAATTCCGTGCGATATCCAAAAGCTGCATTTGAGGAATTGCTTCTAGTAATCATAGTTTGTATTCGGAAGTAAAATCAAATTATATGTAATTTATAATTTATGATAATTCAAATTATAATTAAAGCAAATGCAAATTATTTCTATTTATCTGAAAAATTATTTCTATTTATCCGAAACAAAAATATCAAGCATTAAACAAACAACTTATCATGTAACATATAACAACATTAAACATATGCAAATATGAAGGTAAAAAAGGGAGGAGGGGCATGTGATAGGGGTAGTAGGGTAGCACATGCTTGATTTTTTAATATTTTGTTAAAGTGATAAAAAAAAACCTCACATAGTGTATTTTTTCCCATTTAAATTCAGAGAAGCACGAAAGCGATCGATCTCGGGATAATAATGACAGATGATGCGAAATTCGAAACACAAAATCAAATATCGATAAATAAAGCAAAAAGAGTCGCCGGACATGTACTAAGAACGTTCAAGAGAAGGGACAGGACAGTAATGATTCCCCTGCTAAAAACACTGATTATACCAAAACTTGAATACTGCTCAGTTTTGAAGTCCCCATATACAAAGGAAGAAACTAATAAACTAGAAGAAACGCAAAGGCATTTCACAGCCAAGATTGATGGCTGCAAAGAACTCAACTACTGGGAAAGACTATGTAAACTAAATCTGTACTCCCTGAAAAGAAGAAGAGAGAGGTACACCAAAATCTACATATGGAAAATGATCGAAAAACTGGTACCAAACCTAAAACTAAACCCAATTACCATTCAAACAACACTGGAAAATAGGAAATGCAGAATGTGTAGTGTTCCGAAATTAAACGCCCGACAAGAGACCTCTTCAACTCTGAAGGAAAATAGCTTGGTTGTCAGGGGGCCAAGACTTTTCAACCAGCTTCCAAAGGACCTCAGAAACGTAACGGGGGTCAAAGTTGAAGTCTTCAAGAGAAGACTGGATGCCTGGTTCAGGACGGTACCAGATGAGCCGGACGTGCATGGCTATGTACGGTGGAGAGCGCAAGAAAGCAACTCGCTCCTCCACAAAGCCAGACCTAGAGGTGGGGCCACCAGCTTGACCTCCGTGTGAAGAGAGACCAACGCACGAAACAACATAAGGTTCATAAGGTTCAATATATTCAAATATGAGAGTAAAAAAGGGGGTGGATGTGCTAGGGGTAGCAGGGGTTGCACATGCTTGATATTTTAATATTTTAAGATGATAAAATGAAACTTTTCACAAAGTGTACTTTTTAAGAAATAAAAAAAATTTCCCATTTTCGACCCGGCCTAATTACATCCTTCTAAAGACCTGCAAACATACTCTAAGCACGCGCACATCGTTCACGCAATAACGCTCACATACATCAACTATATTATAAGGATTAGATTCATGAAAACTGTTGTAGTAGCGGTCAAAATCTTCACGTTCATCTGTACTTATACATTTATAGTTAAAGTAATGTTTGGGTGAAGGTAGTCCTACGTAATTTAAAGTTTCGCTAGTGAGGAATGTGTAAGGGAAATATCCTTTTGAAACTTCAGCGGCTACACCCATGAGCTTGGGTAGCTTTGCTAATTAACAAGGTGTGAATAATAAGGTGTATTTAAACTCTACATTACCTCTTATTTTCATCTGTATAAGTTTGCTGCCTCTTTTCAAGGGGTCACCTGTAAATATCTCAGATTACTCGTGCTCAAGCAACTCCTTATAAAGGAACTGTGTGTCAAATTTTGCCCCGTTATTGGCAAGAATATACACAGTCATTTTTTTTAACTTGTCCGCTAACTTGACAATATAGACACAAAGAGTTTCACGAGACTGTCGTGTGTAATCGTTTTAAAAACATTTGTCCGTTTACCACATTTGTGATACTCATCACACTCGACATCCATGCACTCATCACAGATAGTCTGGCTTACAAGTAGATGTGGATTGACCTCTTTGGTTTCAGCATTCGTATATGTTTCTATATCGTAGTACACAGTTATACAAGGTCTATTTTTAGGCTTAGTGTCTTTCATATAACATATATGCTTTACTCCAACCGTCTTATATTTCTCATGACATGTAGAACAGTGAATTTCATCAAATTTATGCTTGAAATTCCCCCAATTATCCACCATATGAAACATACCACATTCACAGATTCTCATTTTCCTGCACGAACCAATTGACTTATGGAGCTCAAAACAGTTATTATTGAAAAATGTGCGTCTCCATATATCACAGTCCCTCTTCTCAGCTTCAACCACACGGCTTTCAAATTTGGAACTTTTACACTGCGCACATACCATGTGCCAATCCTTACAATGTTTCACTATATTTTCCGCAAACTCGAGACACCCCTTACACAAATTATAATGCCGTCCATATTTTCGACTTTTATCATAAGTCGCGTAATGGTCCCTTATGTTACGGATAGGGAGATACGTTGTTCCTGACAGTCTTGAAATAAGTAGGGGTCTTGTACGATCTCTCACACAGCTTTTAAAAACATACACAGTCCTACGACGATCATTCATTCGAAATACAACTATACGAACATTCATTTCCTGTTCTACCCTTCTCAGCTCCTCAGGGCCCATATTACACTCAAACTCAAGTTCACAGTCTACAGCTAGTTTTCGGGAACGCTCCACTACCGTAGGCAACCAAATGTTTTTGACTCGTGTATTTAGTACAGTAAACATACGGGCCAAGACTAGTGCTATAAAGCCGCATCCACGATCGGCTTTTAAATGCCGTCTATAAATAGCCTGAGAATTGAAGTTAAGCGTATAAGGTGTGGCACTATGACCCGCAACACGGAATACACGGTCAATAGTTACCGTGAAGTTGTCCATATTGAAGGCTATACTACTTTGAAAGGCCTGCATTATACGGCCTAATATATACTCTATATCTACAGCTGCCAAGCGTCTGAATGGTATTACTACCCAAAAATCATCTACATCTCCGTCATCTGACCCGAACTCGAAGGACAGCCTCGTCCTGACTTCACGTTCGTCGCGGTTCTGAAGGGCAAACTCCACAATACGTTCAACTACGCGCCGTAGTCCGTGTTCAACACCATTGCTATACATTATCTAGGATCAACCCTGACGATATACAGATTTCTAGTCAGGGCTGGGGTGGGGGTAGCGGTGCGCACAAACTCGAATGTTATACCATCCTCTACAGAACGAGAAGCTGCCTCTACTGCTGTGGAGGATGTACCCGGAATTGAACAGGAATAAGGGGGTATATTTGAGAAATGTACTATTGTGTGGGTTGTGCCATAAGACGTAGAGGGTTGGGGCTCTATTACTGGGGTCTAACAACCGACGCAATCCTGGTACGCTTTACACCTGACGTGGAGGGCTCTTCATCATGCCTCCGCTTTGAATTGTCGCGTGCTACAGGTATCGTTGGTGTGGGCTCGTTAGCGTGTTGGAGTCTGTGACAATAACTACACTGTAGTCGGGGTCATCTGTAATATCGATGATGGGGTGCTGTACATCGTCGTTATTCACAGTTCTGTGGAAGAAGAGGAAAAACAAGCCTGTAGAATATAAGGATCACCACTTAAATTTTATTATATTTTGTAAATAACCCACTTAGGAGTGTGACGTGTTAAAGATGTATTCTGTAGAAAAATTCAGGTTCACGAGCCCATCCATATGTATTACACTGGTATGCATATGAAATTGTTTTGTCTGCTGTGAGGGTTTTTTCAACTCATATTATATAATTCGACCATGCTGAATTCGAAAATGACATTGGTTTTCCTCAATCAGGTCAGGTGTTTTCTCTATTGGCCATTTATTATAAGTCCAATTTTATCCCCAAATTTATTGATTTTTTTAGCTTAAACACTGTAGATACGAGTAATATTATAAGAACACTCGTGAAAAATGAAAACATTGTGTGAATAAATACTTTTATTCATACAATGAATATGGAAAAAAGTTTATTGAGGAAGGAATGAAGTTTTTTTGGCTTTCCGTCTGTGTTTTTCTTCGGGCACGTCTCGCTTCAAACACCAGCAATAGTCCGCCAGCATATTGATATCCCAGTTTCCCTGGTACCTCTCTTCCATTATTTTGATATCTTGGTGAAATCGTTCACCCTGTTCCTCACTATAATCCCCGCAATTTTCAGGAAAATAGTCCAAGTGGGACCACAAAAAGTGCATTTTTATGGACATGCGCGACCCATGAGCTTTGAAAGCTTCCATCAAGTTTTCGACAACGGACTCGTATTCTGGACTTCTACGCTTGCCAAGAAAATCAGTGACAACTGATTTGAATGCCTGCCAGGCATTCTTCTCAGTTGGAGTCATTGCGTTTTCGAACTGAGTATCCTTGATCAAAGTTCGAATTTGAGGACCATCAAAAACCCCAGCATTTAGTTTAGCATCAGATATATGAGGAAATTTACTTTCGAGATATCGGAATGCTGAACCCTCCTTATTCATTGATTTGATGAAATTTTTCATCAAGCCCAGCTTAATATGAAGTGGTGGGAGCAAACTTTTTGTTGGTGGTACAAGGGCACTGAAACGACATTATGCGACCCAGGTTCAAAATTCTCTCTGGATGCCCATTCACGCTGTGCATAGTGCTTCTCATCCGCTCGGCTATCCATTTGCAGAGGAAACATGAGTATTTCGTGTATCCCCCTTGCATTCCCAATACAAATGCCACAATCTGAAAAAAATGAAAATATTTAAAGAATTTAGAGAATTTGTTCTATCAGATAAAAAATCTATGCATTGGACTGTATCACTTCTGTGAGGAAATTAAGTGTTCTTATACGCTCTCAAATAACCTTTGGAAAACAACATAGTCAATAGCAATAGTTTACTTATGATATTAGTATTACCTTCAAATCTCCACAGATCCTCCAGTTATGTTGGTCGTATACGAGAGCATCCAGTAAAATTTTCATGTTATCGTAGCTCTCAGTAAGTTGTACGGAATGTGCTACAGGGACTGATGCAACCCTATTCCCAATGTTGAGAAGTACTGCTTTCAAACTTCGTTTAGACGAGTCTATAAATAGCCTCCATTCTGATGCGTTATATGGCAGGCCCAAGGATTCGATTAGCCCCTCAACATTGCAGCAGTACACTAAGGAAGAGGTATTTTCGTGCACTGCAAAAAACTTGCGGAATTCTTCCTCTCGTTTCCTATACCAGGAGAATGTTGTTCCCGGAGCCAGCAAGATATGAAATAGGTCGATGGAGTCTGAATATTTTCTTTCTTTTTCATTCATATTGTCCCTTCGGGGACAATATGAATGAAAAAGAAAGAAAATATACAATCATTGTATATGTAAATGTAACTTGAATAACAATATGTATGTGTAAATGTATTTTCTATAACAATATGTATATGTAAATGTATGATTACCATTATGGTGAATATTATGCTATATATGGTGAATATTATGCTATATATGGTGAATATTATGTCAAGTTTCATACGAGGATTTCAAAATATTTAAGAAAAATAAATTTATAAGCCCACCTTGGAGGTTTGTCATGCAGAAATAGCAATCTGTCACGTGATCCTTTCCTTCTCTCCAAATCATGGGAATTCCAAAAGGCAAAGATTTCGCTCTGCCTTTGCTCCATCTTCTCAAATTTTCAATGCACGTCTTGCAGCACATATGAGGGGCGAAATTTTTGTCCTGGTTCCCTAGCTTAATTCCAAAGTATGCTCTATACATTGTCTTCACAAATTTAGTGATTTGGGACTGGTTATTTGGCATGGTAACCGTCCCACATATGTAGCAGAATCTATTGGGATCATTTTTACACGCTCTATTCGTTTGAAATATTTTATCTATATGCCTGAAAAGTAAAAAAAGATATTATACAAGTGAAACAAGTGATGATAGATGTTACTGTTCCAATTCCGCTTTGACAAAATCACGAAAAATTCTATTTTACTTATGAGGCGATAGCCGGATAACCTGAGCTGATTGAGAAAAACGGATTGCAGATTCGAAATCAGCAGGAAAAACTCTATAAGAATCACTTACAAAACCCTTGACAGCAAAATTGATGCATACCAGTGTTATATCTGGCCCTACAGGATCTGGTAAAACGGTGTTTATGCTTAGAATCATTAAAGAAAAGGGAGAAATCTTCTAAAAATTTGTGCATAAAGTTATATGGTGCTATTCAACGTATCAAACAGAGTTCAACGAGTACCAAGATGATATTATGTTCCACAAAGGTGTATTTGACGTAAATTCGTTAAAGGGAAATGAGCATACAGTTACTGTAATTGACGATCTCATGTTGGAGATGGATAAAACGTTTGCCGAGACATTTACAGTATTCTTCTACCATCTTTACATAAGCGTGTTCTTCATCAATCAGAATCTATTTTTCAAAAATAGATACATGTGCGATGTGTCATTAAATACACAATATCTAGTCTTATTCGTGCAAAGTAGAGATGTATCACAAATTGGGTATCAGCCAATCAAATGTTCCCGAATTAGCGTAAGGAGTTTTTGGAAGTTTATAAAGAATCTACAAGTCAACATTACGGATATTTGCTTTGTGACCTTCACCCGCGAAACACGTTTAGGGTGCTTCTAAGAACGAATATATTTCCAAACAAGCCTGAAAAGGTGTATATTCCAGAATGACAAAGAGGCTAAAGAAATACCATGAATTAATAAAATCTAACATCGACTGCCCCGGGCAATGAATCCAACAGATGTTTGCAAAAAATATCGACTGCGACTTTTTAAAATGCATCTGTGAGATCTGTCTTAACGTTATAAATTGTAATGTATCATTGAAACCCCTCAGAAGGCTCGCCTACGCCGTTGCAAGAACATAATACGTGCACTCGCTCGTAAAAGTCAAACTGTGGGGAAGAAAAAACGAATTATTGTACAAAGAGGAGGGTCATTCCTCCCCAGCTTATTTTCAGTTTTGGTTACTTTAGTGACTAGATTAATATAGTGAAGAAAGTGGTAGTGATTCCACACGAGGTGTCTGCTTCACTGCAAGTTCAAAGAATCCAGACACGGTTCGAAAACCCCATAAAAGTAGGCTTAAAAGAATGGAAAGCGAATTGTTAGCTCTATTAAACAGTGAAAAAACACCTGATGAGAAAAGAATCTTACACCAAGAGGTTTTGCAGAAATTTCTTTACGAGTACGAAAATTATAAGAATCCGACAGAGATCCCCGTGGTTATTAGGCACACCACGGACAACGATGGGCATGGTGACATAGGGTCTGTGGCCGACGATAGAGCTCACCAACCAAAGATTAACTGGTCGGCCCCACACCATATCGAGCATGTATTAAAAAGCACCCTCCCACATACATTGAGGAATAAAGGTTTAAGTCTTTATAATCTATTGAAAGAGGATCCCAACATACAATGGACCGATACAGGTGAGATCAATGTGGAAGGATCAAAGGTACCAGGGATCGAATATCGTAGACATCATCCATGATCTGGTGAGAAAGTGGAATAGGCCTTCACCGTCAGAATTGGAGCATATTAAAGCAAGACTACAAAAGATAAATATCCCCAAAGCAATGATAGGAAATTTGAACAGGTTAAAAGACTTGGAACATGCATCGCACGTGCCACAGTTGAAAACGCCATCACCCCCGGCGGTAACACCTCTGAAGAGGTTAAACAACGGTCAACCCTACCCACGTGCCTCAAAAGTATGCAAATGGCTAACATATTAAGAAGACACTCTTATGGCATTTCTAGTCCAGCCTCCTACGGAGGCGTAGATAGACTGTACAGAAGTGTTTACAATGATGGAGTAGGGAAAAAAGATGTTGAGAAGTTTTTGCGGGAGCAGGACGCTTATACACTTCATAAGCCTATGAGAAAAAGGTTTAAAAGAGCCAAGACAACAGCGGCATCGATTGACTCTATTTGTCAAGCAGATTTAACAGACATGCGAAGATATTCAGTGTATAACGATAATTCATAATAGATGTATTCTCTAGATATCTGTGGCTAATTCCTCTGAAAAATAAATAGCCTGAAACAGTTGTTAAAGCTACCAAAACGTTGATGTTGAAAGAAAACAGGGTTCCTGGCTATTTTTGTACGGATATGGGGAAAGAATTTATAGGCTGAGCTTTACAGAACATGTTGACCGAGTTTAATATCAGCTACTACACTAGCAATTCTATACATAAGGGCTCTTTAGCTCAAAGAGTTCAACGTACCATAAAGGAACGCATGCACCGATATTTTACAAATAAAAATACATACAGATATGTAGACATTCTGGAATCATTGGCCTCATCATACAACTGCTCACACCATCGCACGATTGGGACAACACCAAACGAGATTTAGAAAGAGGTACGCGCACAGAGTCCGATGTGAGAAGAGATGGAACACCACTACCACACTCTGCGCGTTTCAAAATCAATGATTACGTAAGGCTGTCGCGTTCAGGAAATAAATTCGTGAAGGAATTTGACCAAGGCTGGACACGTGACATTTTTAAAGGTATGGCTATGAAATCTAAAAGCGAGAGAATGTATTACGTCAAAGATTTGAATGGGGAAGAAATCGCGGGAGGCTTTTACCAAGAGGAGCTTCAGAAAGTAACATTTATTGTAATTTAGGAAAAATTGTTTAAAATTGAAAAAATTTTAGGAAGCAAAGGTTCAGGAAAGAGAAAAATGTACGTGGTGAAAAAGCTAGGGTACCCAGAAAGCTCCAACACATATAAAACCTGATGCAATAATGAAGCTGAAATAGTATGCAACATGGCGCCTAACCATTTCTGTCAAACTACCGTCCTCCTCGTCCCTCTCTGTACATCCTAACAACACCCTGGCCAACTTTGTAACAGAAGTCCATGGACCCATTGAATTGGGTCGTGATTCGTATGAGGTGGGGATATGCGAAATTCAGCTGGACACCCTCTTTTTAAATATTGATTATAAAGATCCCGTTTTTACGATTCTTAGAGACCTTGATGAATGTGAAAAAGCCGGGCTAACTCGGGATGAAACTATACGTATCGCCCCGACTGGGGATGCACGGTATAGCAGTAGAGTAGTAACACTAGGTCCCTGCCGTTATGATGCGGCTGAGGATGTTGTGAGAGACTGAAACGTAAGTTTAAAAAACTCAAATCTTACGGCTGATTTAGTATACGAAATCTTAAAAAAAGAAAACCCTGCATACACTCTAATCCTAAAATCAAAGGCTAACAGAAATATTAAAGAGAAAGGGCTGTTCCAAATTATAACCTAGGGCCGATATCGATCAGCCTTGCAAAGAGATACCTTTCACGAGGTACAACATGACTTGTCCAGCCTAATGTATCAGATGAAATTGGAGAAATTGGTTGCTGGCTATACACCCTCAGACCAGGGGCAAGCTATATACCCTCCTGAACTCTGTAGGGATATGGCTATGAGCAAGCATGGCTGACAAGAGCAAGTGTGTATATATATATATATATATATATATATAGATAGTATATATTAGTGATGGATCGAATAACCGCAACCGCAACCGCAACCGCACTACAACCGCACAAAAATTCACAACCGCAACCGTAACCGCAACCGCCGTTCCATAAGTGCGGTTGCGGTTGTAAAAGCTTAGTTAATTTTAATGGCTGTATTGCAAGAACATATCTTGCTTGCCCTTCAAGTAGCATTCCAAGCGAGCAGCTCTTTAGTGGAGCGGGAACGTTGTACGATGAGAGGCGTTGCCGCTTGAAAGGTGAAAATGCAGCAAAAATATTATTCTTGAAATTCACACTGCCAGTCATTAAGTTTGACATCAGTTTTTCAAATGAATAATAATCCATAACTTTCCAATGGGTGGAGGCTGGGAAAGTGGTAGGTGGGATGAACAGTGCGATGGGTCCTCGTCCCTCATCCTGGTAACACACTTAGTGCAAAATATGGTTTTAATTAATTTGACCTATTCTTTCATAATAGCTATATAAGTTTAGAATATACTTTATTTAAATAGTATTTATTTAGTAAATACCTTATGTTGAACACAAGTTTTGCAACACACAAATAGCGGTAGCGGTGTATTGCAAAACTTGTGTTCAACATAAGGTATTTACTAAATAAATACTATTTAGTATATATTATGTACCAAGTGTGGCTAAATCACACTATAGTGGCTAAATCCAGTTAATAATTACGCATTTTTCCTAGTATATGATAACCGCAACCGCAACCGCGGTTGGAAAAAAATTCGACGACCGCAAACACAACCGCAACCGCGGTTGTGAAAAACCGACCACTCGATCCATCACTAGTATATATATATATATATATATATGTATAGAAACGACGTAAGTATAGAGGAGTGTTCTACACACGAGGAAGAGAAATAACGAACAAATGAAAAATGAGGTAACCGCCCGGGAATCGAACCCAGGATCTTCCGATTGCCAGTCAGATATGCTATCCACTACACCACGGGCCTCGATCAGTCAGAAGTCGTAATTCTCCTACATAGGGCAGAAACCAATGCCTTGAGAGGGCACCCTCGCAAATCGTGAATATGTACATTTAACTGCAATGACCACGCAGTATATTAATGTATAGAAACGACGTAAGTATAGAGGAGTGTTCTGCACACGAGGAAGAGAAATAAAGAACAAATGAAAAATGAGGTAACCGCCAGGGAATCGAACCCAGGATCTTTCGATTGCCGGTTAGATATGCTATCCACTACACCACGGCCTCGATCAGTCAGAAGTCGTAATTCTCCTACATAGGGCAGAAACCAATGCCTTGAGAGGGCACCCTCGCAAATCGTGAATATGTACATTTAACTGCAATGACCACGCAGTATTAATGTATAGAAACGACGTAAGTATAGAGGAGTGTTCTGCACACGAGGAAGAGAAATGACGAACAAATGAAAAATGAGGTAACCACCCGGGAATCGAACCCAGGATCTTCCGATTGCCGGTCAGATATGCTATCCACTACACCACGGGCCTCGATCAGTCAGAAGTCGTAATTCTCCTACATAGGGCAGAAACCAATGCCTTGAGAGGGCACCCTCGCAAATCGTGAATATGTACATTTAACTGCAATGACCACATATTCACGATTTGCGGGGGTGCCCTCTCAAGGCATTGGTTTCTGCCCTATGTACTAGAATTACGATCTGACTGATCGAGGCCCGTGGTGTAGTGGATAGCATATCTGACTGGCAATCGGAAGATCCTGGGTTCGATTCCCGGGCGGTTACCTCATTTTCATTTGTTCGTTATTTCTCTTCCTCGTGTGCAGAACACTCCTCTATACTTACGTCGTTTCTATACATTAATATACTGCGTGGTCATTGCAGTTAAATGTACATATTCACGATTTGCGAGGGTGCCCTCTCAAGGCATTGGTTTCTGCCCTATGTAGGAGAATTACGACTTCTGACTGATCGAGGCCCGTGGTGTAGTGGATAGCATATCTAACCGGCAATCGAAAGATCCTGGGTTCGATTCCCGGGCGGTTACCTCATTTTTCATTTGTTCTTTATTTCTCTTCCTCGTGTGCAGAACACTCCTCTATACTTACGTCGTTTCTATACATTAATATACTGCGTGGTCATTGCAGTTAAATGTACATATTCACGATTTGCGAGGGTGCCCTCTCAAGGCTTTGGTTTCTGCCCTATGTAGGAGAATTACGACTTCTGACTGATCGAGGCCCGTGGTGTAGTGGATAGCATATCTGACTGGCAATCGGAAGATCCTGGGTTCGATTCCCGGGCGGTTACCTCATTTTTCATTTGTTCGTTATTTCTTTTCTTCGTGTGTAGAACACTCCTCTATACTTACGTCGTTTCTATACATATATATATATATATATATATACTAGTGATGGATCGAGTGGTCGGTTTTTCACAACCGCGGTTGCGGTTGTGTTTGCGGTTGTCGAATTTTTTTCCAACCGCGGTTGCGGTTGCGGTTATCATATACAAGGAAAAATGCGTAATTATTAACT
Organism: Bathynomus jamesi; assembly: GCA_023014485.1. NCBI lineage: Eukaryota > Metazoa > Arthropoda > Malacostraca > Isopoda > Cirolanidae > Bathynomus > Bathynomus jamesi. Next base: position 70,499 of record JAJOZX010008003.1, on the reverse strand, counting down.
GGATTTAGCCACTATTGTGCGATTTAGCCACACTTGGTACATAATATATACTAAATAGTATTTATTTAGTAAATACCTTATGTTGAACACAAGTTTTGCAATACACCGCTACCGCTATTTGTGTGTTGCAAAACTTGTGTTCAACATAAAGTATTTACTAAATAAATACTATTTAAATGAAGTATATTCTAAACTTATATAGCTATTATGAAAGAATAGGTCAAATTAATTAAAACCATATTTTGCACTAAGTGTGTTACCAGGATGAGGGACGAGGACCCATCGCACTGTTCATCCCACCTACCACTTTCCCCAGCCTCCACCCATTGGAAAGTTATGGATTATTATTCATTTGAAAAACTGATGTCAAACTTAATGACTGGCAGTGTGAATTTCAAGAATAATATTTTTGCTGCATTTTCACCTTTCAAGCGGCAACGCCTCTCATCGTACAACGTTCCCGCTCCACTGAAGAGCTGCTCGCTTGGAATGCTACTTGAAGGGCAAGCAAGATATGTTCTTGCAATCAGCCAATTAAAATTAACTAAGCTTTTACAACCGCAACCGCACTTATGGAACGGCGGTTGCGGTTACGGTTGCGGTTGTGAATTTTTGTGCGGTTGTAGTGCGGTTGCGGTTGCGGTTGCGGTTATTCGATCCATCACTAATATATACTATATATAATATATATATATATATATATATATATATACTCTATGTGTATATATATATATATATATATATATATACACACTTGCTCTTGTCAGCCATGCTTGCTCATAGCCATATCCCTACAGAGTTCAGGAGGGTATATAGCTTGCCCCTGGTCAAAAATAAATATGGAGACATTCTGTTCAGCAATAATTACAGGCCTATTGCTGCCGCTTCCTGCTTCTCGAAACTACTAGAAAAACTCTTGTTACTTCAATTAAATGATTACCTATGGACATCTCCTAATCAGTTTGGTTTTAAAAGGTCCCACTCAACTGACCTTTGTATCTACGTACTTAAAGAAACAATATCTAAACGCATTGACAGTAACTCAAATATTTATAGCTGTTTCCTAGATATAAGTAAGGCATATGATAGAGTGAACTATAATATTTTATTTAAAAAACTAGACGACAGGAAGCTTCCCATGTACATATTAAATTTATTGAAATTTTGGTATTCACAATCTTTTACCGTTAGGTGGAGCAATGTACTATCCGAATGTTTTGGCTCCTCTTGCGGGGTAAGACAAGGCTCCTTGCTCTCCCCTGTGCTGTTTAATGTGCATATTGACAGATTAATTGCTTCACTTAATGAGGCAACAGTTGGATGTTGTATAGATAACACAAGGATAAAGAACTTAGTTTATGCCAATGAGATGGTGTTAAAAAGTCCCTATGTTAAAGATCTGGATCGGCTACTAAAAGTCTGCGAAGTGTATTCGTAGAAACATAATATTCCTTTTAATGTTACAAAAACTAAGGTTATGCAATTAAATCCTAAAAGCTGTAACCAGCCGACTGACATTAAGCTTAAAATGAAAGGTGAAGTAATTGAGGAAGTACAAGAGTTTAAGTATTTGGGACAAACTATTACCAGCTCCTTGAATGATGACTCGGATATAAGAAAACAATCTCGAAGCCTTTTTGCTGAAGCGAATATGATTATAAGGAACTTTCAGTTCTGTACAAGTGAAGCTAAAAAGACATTCTTTCGTACTTTCTGCAGTAATATATACGGGCAGCAGCTCTGGGTAAATTATAAAAAAGGTTCTGGCAGAACACTAAATTTGTTGTACAAAAAGTGTTTTAGATTCCTACATAAATTATCCCCCGAGATGCTTCCCTTCGTAAATGTTTGCTACCCGCATTGTCCCGAGCTTCCCGGAGGTAACAAGACGTGCTCAATACAGTCTAATGCAAAGAATTAAAAAATCAACCAACCCGATTACCCAAGCTATCCATGAGTCCTGCCTTTTATCCTCTAAGGCCTAAGCTATGGACTTATTGGTACGAAAACGTCTGTCTGTAGCTCCACTTAAATTTGACATTACTGTATTATTTCTAATCCACTGTGTATATATACATCTATCCTCAGTATGTGAACTGTCATTGTATTAATGACATTTGTCATATGGACTACAATCTGCCAATAAACCTTTTAATTTTCATTTCATATATATATGAAGCAATTAAAGAAAAAATTCGTTTATTTTATTTCGTAGGCTACGAGCATTTAGGGATAGAACCTTCAAATTGTTTGTAACTGCGAAACCTTCGCGAGCGCAGGGGAAATTTGTGGAATTTACGCTGGGGCCGTTCGAGTTACGGCAGCCTGAAAAGAAGAGTTCCAAAGTCATTAAGATGAGGTCCATCTTTGAGGAAGAAGTTCCTCCTGCCGTAGAAACTGTTCCAAAAATTCGCAAAATGCACTCCTTCCTGTTGGCAAAGAGACTTTAGGTTATGGTTAAGATAGGTCGCCTTGCTGTAGAAATCGTTTCGTTATAATTCGAGGAAGTATTCCTGTTAAGACAATCTTATTAGTTTTCTCCTTTCTTTAGTTGCTCTAGTAAGTCCCTGTATCTAGCCAGCAGTTCTTCCGATCTAGAATTTAAAACGTTAGTAGTACCGACATGAATAACATACGTTGTGTCCTCGGCGGTACCGTCTGTAAAATGGTCAACACTATTAGTTATATCCTCCACCCTTGCACCAGGGTAGCAGTAACGGCGCCTACGACGAGGGTTTCTCCCACAGAATTCATCGAGCTGCCCTCGAACAATGGAATCGCCAACGAGTCGTATTTCCGGTTCATCAGCATCTTCGAAACTTAAAACAGAAAACTTATTGCTTGTTATTACTGGTAGACAAGTCTTAGGTTTTCTCAATGGGGCTCCATTACGCACTCGAACGAAGGGTTGGGAACTAGGGGAAGAGAGAGGGTTATTAATACTATTTATATATTATAGAAACTGAGGCAGGAGGGGTCGTAACTGGGTCTCCAGGGATTCTAATTTTGCCCTCAGGAGCATCACGCTTTCTTCAAGCCTCACCCTTTCCTCCCTCTCACGTTCTAACTCGTTCCTCAGGACTTCCATGCTTGAGCACCACCTGAAAACTAACTTTTCATTATTATTAGCCATTGTAAACGCGTAAGCGGAAAATTTCCCTTCACAGCGACTGCAAGTACTTGACGGGGGTGCAATGCTTTTAATTAGTTTAAAACAAAAAAAAAAAAAACCAGCGTTTGGAAATTAATAAATTACAACGTAGGTCTACCGCGTGCTTATTGTGCCGTCACCTGCGAAAACCCGCAAAAATGTTCTTGAAACGCAGAAACAGGTTCTTGTAACACAATTTTATGCTAAATGAATATATAATTAAGCTACCTACGAAAGATCTGTTAAAGAAAAAGTATTAAATGAAACTTATCTGACCGCTGTTCGGCCGACTTAATTCCTTTTATCCCACGGTGGGTGACCCTTCGGGAGGTCAGGTAGAGTGTGAAGGGAAAATGAACCTTAAGAAACCTCGTTTCTGATAATTTGAAAAACTACAAAGGCAAACCAAGGGAATTTCAACCTTATGAAACCTCGTGTAGTAACAGATTCGGAACAAACAAGGAACTAGCCTTGGTTTAGTCAAGTAATATAGTAATGAATAAATTCAATAAATGAAATATATTCGTTAATGAATGATTAGTAACACGAAGTAATTTAGTTAAGAATGTACCAAACACTATTTTTTTTTTAAGACACTTGAACGAAAACTACTTATTCACTTGGTAACACTGGACACTCGATAAAACAAGTCTGTTCACAATGAAAGACTGATCACGTCAGGGAAGGAGTTAGCAAGCGTAGAGCAGGAAAAAGATTTAGGAGTTATAGTCACTGGTGATTTAAAAGTAGCGAAACAAACTACAGCAACGGTCAATAAAGTGAGCAAAGGTTTTATATCTCGGAATTTTTAGTACAAATCGCGCGATATTAATGTTCCTCTTTATAAATCATAAGTTAGACCCCATTTGGAGTTCCCAATCCAATTTTGGAATCTGCATATGCGAAAAGATATAGACAAAATTGAAAGAGTTCAAAGACGAGCAACTTAGATGATTCCGTCACTTGGGTCGAAGTTGTACGAGGATATTCTTAAAGAGTTAAAATTGATTACACTTGAGACTAGGAGGGTAAGTGGTGATCTAATCCAGGTTTTTAAAATTATGAATGGGTTCGATAACGTAGATAGCGATAGCTTTTTAGAAATATCTCAATATAATAGGACAAGAAATAACGGGTGTAAGTTCACAAGTAGAAGGTTTGAGAGAGCAGTTGCCAAAAACTTTTTTACACATAGCTGGAATAGTTTGCCGGTAGAAGTAATTAGTAGCACGTCTATAAACATGCTTAAAAATCGATTAGACGAATATGTTGATAGATTGGGTATAATTTAAGGTAGTAAAATTAAGGCCTTGTGGTACAAAACCCACGTAAAATTGTAGATTCTCTCCGCCACCACGGAGGACTTGCACAATACACAATTACGAACACAGGTAGACCAGCCATGATTGGATCCTAGGGTCTTTGTTGGTCTGAAACATTATAACATTATAACATTATATATATATATATATATATATATGCGCCTCGGGATGTAGTGGTTAGCGTCGCTGACTATGAATCCATCGGCCCGGGTTCGAGACCCGACGGCAGCGTCGCGCAGCAAAACCAATCTGTTCATCCTTCCACACAATAAAGAACGTGGTTCATAGATAAATGGGTACCCTAGGTGGCCTAGTGTTTAAGACGCTGGGTTGCTGATGGGACGTGGTTCGGATTCCACGCTAAACTGTAGGTCTAAGGTGGAGTGAAAAGCTTATAGTACTGGTGGGGAAATCTGAATTTATTTCTACTGTGGAAACAGTTCCTATTTTCTGATTTGAAGTTTATTCGATAGGGATTTTTCCTTTGTTTAAACAAACAACAGGGATAGATGAATTCTGACTCTGACTAAGGACTTAAGCAAAAAGAACATCTCTTTTGAAATTACTTTTCTCTTTAATCAGAGTACTATCTGACTCTAATAGTTTTCCTTGACAGTTTACTACTCTTGCTAGGAAACAGTTCTTCTCATTAGGTGGTACTGTTATATGCTCTGTAGGGCATATGAAAAATTGTGAATCTGACTCTGGATCGGCGAATAAAATTTGCCTTATTGGCTGAAAAATCGTTTCAGTTGTATTTCGAATCTCAACTGCTGAGTTAATTGAAACTGGCTGAACTGAAACTGACTGACTGGAAACTGACTGTGTTGATCCTACTGGATTCAACAACTGGAACTGATTACTCTAGGAGCTGATTTCTCGAGCGGTTGTCCCTCTGGATGCAACCGATTGACTTGAACTGCTCTCAAGTGGAGTGGGTTTCCTATTTCTTTCGGAAATCCGAACTGAACTAATTCTATTAGCATTAAGCTGTCTATTATTCTTATGGAGAGGGTGTGTCCTTTTTCGACACTTCACTAACTTTCCGGCTGGATAAATTTCCCATTGATTCCGGTTGAAAAATCAATACCTAGTAGAATATCTGTCTGAAAGGTGGCTACTGTGTATACTATACAACATTTTACAGGGTATACCGCTTTTCCAACTTCTAAATCTAATTCAATTTCTCCGTATGTAGATATGGGTGTGCCTGTAACTCCTCTGAGTTGGCAGGAAGGTGCCTTAATTTCATATTTGTAATCTGTACTCTCTAGTAACTCACTCATCTACACATTGTTTCGTAATTAACGTCGCGTGTGCTCCTGTATCTAGGAGAGTGGTTAAATCATGGTTATCAGTGATACAATTTATTATTATATCTAGGAGGTTCGCACCTATTATCCTGGTGGAGAGTTTGTCTTTGTATTTGGGTGCATTTCTGCTCTTTAGGAGGGAGGAGGTTGAACTACCGCCTCCAAACTAGGGTCTAAAAAAGGGCTTGAATTGTCTTCTATGGGAGGACCTGGGTCATATTCTACGGGATCACCATACACTGGAGGGTTTTCTTGAAAACTATTCTCTGGGGAAATTGATTCCTCCGCGGGTACTTCTACGTACCCAACTATCCGACCTTGCTGATTGTACTGGGGTTTGTGCATTGGGTAATAGTGTGATTGACCCTGTGGTCGTAATCTATTTGGTTGGTGGTTCGGTTGAGTCTGGGAATTGACTGGTTTCTGGGGATTGGAGGGTTTTCGGGAAAGTATGTGATTCGATTTCTGGAAGTGGGGCCCATACACTGTAGGGGCTTTATCAGAACATTTTTTCGATCGCCACGGCGATGCCCATGTTCATGACAGTGGGAGCAATAAGGGGATAATTGCACTGACTTATCATGTGCCCAAAGCTATCGCAGTTAAAACACTGTGGAGGAGGGCGTGCATTCTGGGTTTGGAGGGCTTGTTTCTGGGATGGTGTTCCCTGCATCGGCCTCGATTTATAGGGTTGTTGTTGTGTGTTGGTTTTGTGGTTGCTGCTGCTGAATGTAGTGTATGGGGGTTTCTCTACCCTTTCGGTAGTTCTGGTTTGCTAAATCTGGGTAATGTTCCCGTGTTTTATTTATGGCTACACTTACTGGTTTGTCAATATTTATAAACTCTTGAAATTTCTTTTTAGGTGCTCCGGGCAGGTTTTGGTAAATGGTCGCTGCTACTGTTAGGTTTCTTTGTTTTGAAGTGAAAGTAATGCCACACGCATTTTCTGCGGCTCGGAGGGCTTCTCCTACGAGTTTATGTGTTCGTGTAATAAAATTATTTAAATCTTCATGTTCCTCTTTCTTCCATTTAGCTTGGAAGACAGCTTCTAACGTGACTAAGGGTTGTGCAAGTGTTATTTCTTTAAAAAATTCTAATAAGTTTTGTTTAAAATTGTCCCATGTTGTAGCTAATGGATGGGACGTAGGCGACTGTGTCATGGGCATTCCCTTCTTTAGGTTCGATAAACCTTTTAGCTTCCCTAATCTTTATATCATCATCGGTGATGTTTTCGCGTAAGAAATGTTGTTCTAAAGACTCAATCGAAGGTCTTACGCGTGGTTCAACAAAGTGATTATCTATTGTCCCTTTAAAAATTAGAACAGTATGGGGAAGATTTACCCGTCTACCTAAGTTAATGTATGCTGGGGCGGTGGTTTCAGACATATTGGCTTGTGCTTGATCTGAAGTTTGTGTGTTTGGGAACATGTTTGAAGGGCGCGGGATAGGTGGAAAAATGGGTGTAGGGGATTTTCGATGTCAGAAAGCGCACCGTCTGAATCGCTCATATGTGAAGGTACTATTAATGTGTTCTAATTTGGTCTGCTTGATCGATCTTAATCTATGGAATGATCACTAGTGGTTTTCGTAACAACTTTATCGAAGAAATAAACATTAAATAAATGCACAACAATTTGTCTAACTAGGGAAAAATTTGAAAAGATTATAAACAAAATAATAAAAAAAAAATGTAAACAAAATTTCACTCGAATGTTATAATGTTATAATGTTTCAGACCAACAAAGACCCTAGGATCCACTCATGGCTGGTCTACCTAACTGTGTTCGTAATTGTGTATTGCGTAAGTCCTCCGTGGTGGCGGAGGGGACCTACAATTTTACGTGGGTTCCGAACCACAAGAACATAAGAAATTTTTCTAACAACTGCCTGTACATTCGCAACTACCAATTTTTGCAAAACTAAATAATTATCAATTAAAAACTAATTAATTATCGATTTAAAAATAAAGATAGAATCTCTGGATCCAGAGGATGAAGTCATAATAGACTACTATCCACAAATATGTTACACACTGTATCTATTTATAACCGACATGCAAATATATCAGATCCAAAGAATCCAGTCATTTTCATTACGGTATTCATCAATATTAGTACCTTGCCCAACGAAAAATAAGTCACGGTCCATATCGATTGCGGACCAAGTCAAAATTTACAACCAATATACATTACAATTATAAACTTAGGAGGAAAAGTGTAGGTATGGCTGTAAAGACTGTACAGTAATGTAGAAATGTGTGTGCACCCATTTTGGGTCTCCCATTTCAAGGTGTTTGTGGGGCTAGTGAAGATCATGAGTTTTTCAATACCTCACAGTACTATGGGGGGCACCGCTCGGCAGAGGAATCTCTTTAAATGGGGTGTGTGAGGACAGAGAGTATCCCCTAACCCAAGATGCTGCCTCCCTATATCCCACAACACTTGTGTTGAGCTGTGGGATCTATCACCACAAAACCTTAATTTTACTACCTTAAACTATACCCAATCTATCAACATATGCGTCCAATCGATTTTTAAACATGTTTATAGACGTGCTACTAATTACTTCTACCGGCAAACTATTCCAGCTATTTACTATTCTATGCGTAAAAAAGTTTTTCGCAACTGTTGTCTCGAACCTTTTACTTGTCAACTTACACCCGTTATTTCTAGTCCTATTATATTGAGATATTTCGAAAAAGCTATCTCTATCTACGTTATCGAACCCATTCATAATTTTGAAAACCTGGATTAGATCACCCCTTAGCCTCCTACTCTCGAGTGTTGTTAATTTTAACTCCTTAAGCCTATCCTCGTAAGACTTTGACCTAAGCGACGGAATCATCTTAGCTGCTCGTCTTTGAAGTCTTTCGATTTTATCTATATCTTTGCGCATATGCGGATTCCAAAATTGGACCGCGTACTCCAAATGGGGTCTCACTAATGATTTATAAAGTGGAACTATAATATCGCGCGATTTGTACTAAAAATTTCGAGCTATAAAACCTAACAATTTGTTCGCCTTATTGACCGCTGCTGTACTTTGTTTCGCTACTTTTAAATCATCAGTGACTATAACTCCTAAATCTTTTTCCTGCTCTACGCTTGTTAAAACTTTCCCTGACATACTATACGCAAAATTACCGTTACGTGAACCTAAATGCAAAATTTTGCACTTATCAACGTTAAATCTCATTTGCCATGTGACTGACGAATCAACGATTTTATTCAGATCTTCCTGGATTTTACCTCTATCTTCGTCATTAATCGCCCTACCACCCAGCTTCGTCTCATCCGCAAACTTTGAAACTGTACTGACTAGGCCGACATCTAAATCGTTAAAATATATAAGAAAAAGCAAGGGGCCCAACACGGAACCCTGAGGAAGGCCACTCTCTACATTAGCCCAAAACGACTCCGCTCCATCAACGACCACCCTCTGTTTTCTACCTCGCAACCACTCTTCTATCCAATTTATTACTACACCCCTGATTCAATGAGCCTTAGTTTTTTTCAATGAGTCTTTTGTGCGGCACGGTGCCAAACGCTTTTTGAAAATCTAAATACAATACATCAACCGCCCGATGTCTTTCGTAAACGTGAACTACGCTTTGGAAGAATTCTAAAAGATTAGTTAAGCATGATTTGTTTCGCCTAAAACCGTGCTGCGTATTTCTAACTAGTTTATGCACTTCTAAGTGTTCGACTATACGATCCCTAATTATTGATTCCAGTAGCTTACCTACAACAGACGTTAAACTGATTGGCCTATAATTTCCCGCAGCACCTTTATCGCCTTTCTTAAAGATAGGTGTTATGTTTGCTAACTTGAAATTATGTGGTACGGACCCCTCAGAAATAGACGCATTAAAAATCTTTGTTAGCGGCACAACAATGCTATCTTTTAATTCTTTTAGTTGTATGGGATATATGGAATCCGGCCCCGGTGATTTATGCGTTTTCATTTTATCAATATAGCGCATTACCTCCCCTTCACTAACCACGATATTATCCAAAATATTACCATTATCAAAAGGTATTATGTCTATGACCGTAGGGATATTCGTTACATCTTCTATAGTAAAAACTGACGTAAAAAATTCGTTTAGCAAGGTAGCCATTTCCTTGTTTTCAGAAACTAGATCTCCGTTTACATTTTTGAAAGGCCCCAAGACACTTTTTACTGGATTTCTATTATTGACGTATTGAAAGAATCGCTTGGGGTTTTCTTTACCCTCACGAGCTATGGAGATTTCAAATTCGCGTTTGGACTTTTTTATTACACTTTAACTTCACGCCTTAGAGATACGTAGTTGTTTCCTAACAACAGATTATCTTTATCGCACTTATATAGCCTATAAGCCCTATCTCTACTCTTTATAATGTCTCCTACTCTAGAAGTAAACCACAAGGGCTTGTTCTTTACTTTCGCACGCTTAATTTTGTACGGTACACATTCCTTATTTATAGTCCTAAATACTGTTTCGAACGATTCCCACATTAGTTTTGCGTTGGAGTGTGAAAATTTATTTCGAAATTTACTAAAGTCTGCGTGCTGGAAGTTAGGAATTTTAGTCGAGTTAGTTGGTTTCGAGTGACTTACTGAGAGGACAAACTCTACCATATCGTGATCGCTATTGCTCAACGGTTCTATTACTTGAAGATCAGTAATTAGCCTATCATTCGTAGTTATTACTAAATCTATAATACTGTCCAACCTCGTAGGTTCCCCAACCTTTTTAATAAGAAAGCTATCCTCGAGAAAATTAACTAAACGATTACCTTCCGCCTCTCCCTGCATTGTATCGTAATTCACGTAATGTACCGTTAAGGTACGGTATGGAATAGAATAGAATAGAATAACCTTTATTAATAATAAAAAAATAAATACATTTTTTCAATTTATAATGACATGAATAATTTTGAAGCTCGCCTATTTATTTTATTTAATTTGGCCCTTAAGCTTTAGGCTTTACTGGGCTCTTATTAAAAATAAGCAGCTAGTTGTATTAATTAATAATAATAAATAAATAAATAAGTAAATAAGTATTATTAATAGTTAAAACATGTACTACAATATTAAACAATATTAATGGACAATATTAAACATATTAATGGACAATATTAAACAATATTAGTGAACATTAATCCTAGATTTTTGTTAGTATGCCATTATTAATCGGGATTTCAACTTGGTTTTAAACAAATTTACATTCACAATATTTTTTATATCGGCATGCAAGTCATTCCATAGTTTCAATCCAATGAAAATGGGTAGTTTTTGAGATGAAGACAATCTAAACTGAGGTATAACAAGCTTTGATCTATTTCTGGTCTGATACGAGTGGATTTCTTGATGAGTTACAAAATATCTATTTACCCATTGCAAATTAATGATTTTGTTCTTACACTTGTAAATAAAAATAAAATGTGCCAGTTTGGTTATATCTTTGAGCTTTAGTAGGTTTAGCTCTTTAAATAATGCACTAGAGTGATCAAGGAAATCAGCATCAGATAATAACCTTATTGCTCGTTTTTGGATGACAAAGATACCATTTAATATGTTGTTAGCGGAGTTTCCTCAAACAAGGGTGCAGTATGTTATATAAGGAAGAACAAGAGTATGATAAAGAGTCAATAAAACTTGTTTAGGGACTACATTTCTAAGTTTAAACATTATAGCAACGCTCCTTGAAATCTTTTTCGCGATATAATTTACATGATCACTCCACTGCAAATTCTTATCTAGCACTGCACGAAGAAATTTTACAGTACACTTCTTTATGGCGATTTCATTAACATTAAGTTCATCAAGATAGGAAGAGTTTATTGGTGGTCAACCATTTCATTACACTGATGAATTCTGAATGAAATATATTCTTAGCTGTATTAACATCTTTGCAAGAAAAAGAGAGTTGTATCAACTGCAAACATTATGTAGTTCAGTATATCAGATGAACGTGGGAGGTCATTTATATATAATAAAAATAACAGTGGACCCAGAACTGATCCCCGTGGCACATCATGTTTGACAAGCGCTTTAGTTGAGTAAACCTTATTTACTGATACAAAATGATATCTATTGGACAAATAACTTTTAAACCAATCACTGATTGCTCCTCTAAAGCCGTAACAATATAATTTATTAAGTAGAATATTATGGTCTATTACATCAAACGCTTACTCAAATCCACAAATACTGATATCATTATTTCTTTGTTCTCCTTAGCTATATTTACATTTTCCATAAGATTTAAAATAGCCATTTCCGTTGTTTTATGATTACGGAAGCCATATTGATTTGGAAATATTAAATTGTAGGATTCTAAATATCGCTGCATTCTACTTTTTACAACTTTTTAAAAAACTTTGCTGAACACAGATAATGAACACACCGGCCTGTAATTTGTTGCTAGTGTAGGATCACCCCCTTCAAAAAGGGGTGTTATACAACCGGTAATATTATGATTAAGTAATAAGTTATTATGATTAAGGTATATTAAATAAAATTATTCTATACTAACTATAATAGTGAAAATAACTCGGTTTCAATAAAATGAAATGTATCACTGGTGTACGGATTGTTCACTGTGTTTTTTTGTTAATTCTGGCTTGATACTAATTATTAACTGTTAATAATACTGTCTCCTCAAATGTTTAGAGATTACTTTAATAAAGAGATCTGTACTTAACCAGATTCCTACGGCGAAATCCTTGGAGACGTGTCCTGAAGGCGTGTCTTGCTGGCCACTTGTTCTTGGATTAAGACTAGGCGTGGAGAACTTGGAGTCGTGACACATCGGTTCAACTTTTAATCAGTAAATTAAGGACACAATTTGGTTGTTACAAGATCAGTCAAAGTTCAGAAATATAAAGCAATCAAGTTCAATTGTATTTTAATTAAGACTTAAAGATAAAATTAATCAATTCAAAAATAAATATTGCTAGACCACTACTTCTCTCTCAGTAGTTAAGACGATTGGGCCACAATGTTCTCTCTCAATACTCAAACTCAATAATTCTCTCTCAAAGTTTAGTCTTTAACGAGCAAATTCCCTCTGGTCTTTACTCGGAGAACTGCTTGAACGCAACCCAGCTTTTCTCTCTTACTGACGGAGCGCAAGTTAGATTCTATCCTTGTATTTCTTCGTTTATAGGCCGCAATTTTTCTTCTACTTACGTCAGAGTCCAAGACACACAAAGGCGAATATCCTGTGACCGGAAGTTGCCACTTGTGTGAGGGGAGAGGCTCCAGCAGCGTCAGCCCCTAATTGAAGTGTCTTGATACGGGCATACTTAATTGGCGTCTCGATGCGGGCATATTCCACAAAGGCCTCAGGGTGTTGTCAGGGTCATGACCTAAAAAAGGAATAGAACCCCGATAGCCCCCCTCAGGGCATTGGTGTCTGCTCGTATGTAGGAGAATTACGACATCTGATTGATCGAGGTCCATTCCATGGTGTAGTGGATAGCATATCTGACCGGAAATCGGATGATCCCGAGTTCAATTCTCGGGTGGTACCTCATTTTTCATCTTGTGCGGAACGCTCTTCTACACAAGCGTCGTTCTTTACATTAATTATACTGTGTGTCGTTTGCAGTTAAAATGTATATATGTACGGCATGCGAAGGTGCCCCCTCAGGGCATTGGTTTCTGCTTGTATGTAGGAGAATTACGACTTCTGATTGATCGAGGTCCATGGTGTAGTGGATAGAATATCTGACCGGCAATCGGATGATTCCGGGTTCGACTCCCGGGTGGTACCTCATTTTTCATTTGTTCGTTCTCAGTCATCTTGTGCGGAACGCTCTTCTACACAAGCGTCGTTCTTTACATACATACATATATATATATATATATATATATATATATATAATGTTAAATTGTTATGTTTCAGACCAACAAAGACCCTAGGATCCACTCATGGCTGGTATACCTAACTCTGTTCGTAATTTTGTATTGTGCATGTCCTCCGTGCTGGCGGAGGGGACCTACAATTTTACGTGGGTTCCGAACCACAAGAACATAAGAACATGAGAAATTTTTATAGTGGGCACACTAGGGGCCACTTCGGACCATCGAGGTGGCTCCACTATGTAAAAACTGCCTGTACATTGGCAACAACCAATTTGTACAAAAATAAATAATTATCAACTTAAAACTAAAGATAGAATCTCTGGATCCAGAGGATCAAGGCATAATAGACTACTATCCACAAATATGTCACACTCTATATCTATTTATAAATGACATGCAAATATATCAGATCCAAAGAATCCAGTCAATTTCATTACGGTATTCATCAATACCAGTACCTTGCCAACCAAAAATAAGTCACGGTCCATATCAATTGCGGAGCAAGTCACAATTTACAACCATATACATTACAATATATATACTCAGGAGGAAAAGTGTAGGTGTGGCTGTAAAGACTGTACAGTAATGTAGAAATGTGTGTGTGCACCCATTATGGGTCTCCCATTTAAAAGTGTTTGTGGGGCAAGTGAAGATCATGAGTTTTTCAATACCTCACAGTACTATGGGGGGCACCGCGCGGCTGAGGAATCTCTTTAAATGGGGTGTGTAAGGACAGAGAGTATCCCCTAACCCAAGATGCTGCCTCCCTATATCCCACAACACTTGTAAAACTATGTTTTCTTAAATTTGTTCTACATCTTGGCTTAAATAATTTCATAGTATGACCTCTAGTCTGGTTATTGTGATCTTTAATGAAAAGAGAATCAAAATCTATCTTATCCAACCCTTAATTTTACTACCTTAAACTATACCCAATCTAGCAACATATGCATCTAATCGATTTTTAAACATGTTTATAGACGTGCTACTAATTACTTCTACCTGCAAACTATTCCAGCTATTTACTATTCTATGCGTAAAAAAGATTTTCGCAACTTCTGTCTCGAACCTTCTACTTGTCAACTTACACCCGTTATTTATAGTCCTATTATATTGAGATTTTTCGAAAAAGCTATCTCTATCTACGTTATCGAACCCATTCATAATTTTGAAACCTGGATTAGATCACCCCTTAGTCTCCGAGTCTCGAGTGTAGGCAATTTTAACTCCTTAAGCCTATCCTCGTACGACTTTGACCTAAGCGACGGAATCATCTTAGTTGTTTCGCTACTTTTAAATCAACAGTGACTATAACTCCTAAATCTTTTTCCTGCTCTACGCTTATCAACTCTTTCCCTGACATACTATACGCAAAATTACCGTTACGTGAACCTCTATGAAAAATTTTGCACTTATCGACATTAAATCTCATTTCCCACGTGACTGACCAATCAACGATTTTATTTAGATCATTCTGGATTTTACCCCTATCTTCGTCATTAATCGCCCTACCACCTAGCTTCGTGTCATCCGCAAACTTTGAAACTGTACTGGCTAGGCCGACATCTAAATCGTAATATATATAGAAAAAGGAAGGGCCCAATACAGAACCCTGAGGAACGCCACTCGCTACATTAGCCCAACACGACTCCGCTCCATCAACGACCACCCTCTGTTTCCTACCTCGCAACCACTCTAGCCAATTTATTACTACACCCCTGATTCCATGAGCCTTAGTTTTTTCAATGAGTCTTTTGTGCGGCACGGTGTCAAGCGCTTTTTGAAAATCTAAATACACTACATCAACCGCCCGATGTCTATCGTAAACGTCAACCACGCTTTGGAAAAATTCTAAAATATTAGTTAAGCATGATTTGTTTCGCCTAAAACCGTGCTGCTTATTTCTAACTGTTTATGCACTTCTAAGTGTTCGACTATACGATCCCTAATTATTGATTCCAGTAGCTTACCTACAACAGACGTTAAACTGATTGGCCTATAATTTCCCGCAGCACCTTTATCGCCTTTCTTAAAGATAGGTGTTACGTTTGCTAACTTGAATTATCTGGTACGGACCCCTCAGAAATAGACGCATTAAAAATCTTTGTTAGCGGCACAACAATGCTATCTTTTAATTCTTTTAGTTGTATGGGATATATGGAATCCTGCCCCGGTGATTTACGCGTTTTCATTTTAGCAATATAGCGCATTACCTCCCCTTCACTAACCACGATATTATCCAAAATATTACCATTATCAAATGGTATTATGTCTATGACCGTAGGGATATTCGTTACACCTTCCATAGTAAAAAACTGACGTATATACTATATATATATTATATATATATATTATATATATATATATGAATTATGCATTCCCATTTTATCAGTATAGCGCTTTATCTCCCTTTCACTAACCAAATTATTATCCAAACTATTACCATTATCAAAAGGTATTATATCTATGACCGTAGGGATACTCTTTACATCTTCTATAGTAAAAACTGAGGTAAAAAATTCGTTTAGCAAGGTAGCCATTTCCTTGTTTTCACAAACTAGATCTCCGTTAACATTTTTCAAACGGCCCAAAACACTTTTTACTGGATTCCTATTGTTGACATATTGAAAGAATCGCATGGGGTTTTCTTTACCGTCACGAGCTATGGAGATTTCAAATTCGCGCTTGGACTTTTTTATTACACTTTTCGCTTCGCGCCTTTGAGATATGTAGTTGTTTCGTAATCACAAATTGTCTTTATCGCACTTATGTAGCCTATAAGCCCTATCTCTACTCTTTATAATATCTCCTACTCTTGAAGTATACCACAAGGGCTTGTTGTTTACTTTCGCACGCTTAATTTTGTACGGTACACATTCCTCATTTATAGTCCTAAATACTGTTTCAATCGATTCCCACATTATTTTTGCGTTGGAGATCCCCATTAAGTTTTCCTAATTGACATGTGACAATTCATTTCTAAATTTACAAAAGTCTGCGTGCTGGAGGTTAGGAATTTTAGTCAAGTTAGCTATTTTCGAGTGACTTATTGAGAGGACAAAGTCAACGATATTTTGGTCGCTATTGCTTGACGGTTCTATTTCTTGAAGATCAGTGATTAGCCTATCATCCATAGATATTACTAAATCTACTGTAAAATACTGTCCAACGTCGTAGGATCCCCAACCTTTTGCATAAGAAAGCTATCCTCGAGAAAATTAACTAAACGATTACCTTCCACGTCTCCCTGCATTGTATCGTAATTCACGTTGTCAGGTGGGGTCCTTCATAACGGTGCGCCGGTATCTCCGCCACGCAGCCCGATCTCTTGCCAAATTCGTCATCTCTCTCACTGGGAGTCGTGCATTCGAGTTCCTCAAGCTTCGCCACCATGTTGTTCTACGTCTTCCCCTTGGTCTGTCACCGTGCATTCTTCCGTATAGTACGGTCCTCGGCCATCTTCCCGCATCCATTCTTTCGACATGACCACACCATCTCCTCTGTATGTCATTCACTCTCTGCACGATGTTCTGATTCAGCTCGGCCATCTCCCGCTCTCTTTCATTACTTATTCTCTGTTCCCACCTTACATTTAATATCCTCCTAAGGCAGTACATTTCAAATGCCAGCAATTTACGTTCTTCTTTCCGTTTCATCACCCAACACTCCGCTCCATACAATACAATAGGTATTACTACGCTATTCATGAGTCGAAACTTCAATATATATATATATATCTCTACATATATATAATATATATATATATATATATATATATAATATATATATATGAAAGACCAAGCAAATATAATTTTATTACTTTAGATATATTTACAAACTTACACGCTTACATTTAAAGGGACAAGGAGTGGGCACTCCTTTTAGCATCCCCATCCGTTCCCCTCTCCCGCCCTACCCCCATCATATACACTGCGTTTCCGTTTAATAGTAAAAGTTTTGACGGTGATCGCGGGAAATGTATGTTTCATTACGGTATAATCGTACAGTGACTCCGCGTGTATACTTTTTGTGTCATAGAAATAGTTACATAATTAATGTGAAAAGATGCCTGAACATCGAACCGTTGGTATCCGAGCATGATTTAAAGGGACGAAGTGGGACCCCTTTCGGCGTTCCCCCCATCCACCCCCAACCACCCCCACCAGCTACGCTCCCCCGCAAGCCGTTACAGATACAATGGGGTCGTCTGCTGTAAATCTTGTAGAAAATCCTTGTTATGTTTTATATTCGACAAAGTAGATCATATTAGGTCAGACCTTCTTGTATCTGTCTGTCATGATTTTTATGATTCAGAAGAAATAGAACATGCGAGGGTACAATTAAACACCCTGTTCGGTGCTACCCTCCAACTCGTAGAGGTAATTCTAGAAACGAGAATACCCTGAAAGACATTATAAATAAAGTGTCGACCCTCCGGGATAATGAGAACAATATTACCTTTTACGTTACTAACTACCATAGAATACCGGTAATCTCTATGGGTGACGTAGACGTCTCGATGCTCCTCAAACATTATAATGAGGTACAAAAGTCAACAATTGAACTGAAACACCAACACGTGGTGTCAAATCAGAAAAACGCGATTTCGCTAGAACAATTCCGTTCAGAGTTAGATGCGTTGAAAGAGACGCTCCTCCCAAAGCCTAGTTACTCGGAAGTAGTTCAGCAAGCCAGATCTCCAAGAAGCGCGTCGGGCAGCGAGGGAAACGAAATCCCCGTCTCCAACTCCCCCATGAAGGTGGGGTGGAAACGCAGCATGCAGGGGTAGCGGTCAACCCCCTCCCGCTCAGGAAAGGACCCCTGCTCCCGATTTCACAATGAGGAACAGGGACGGTCCAATACCGAGAGACGAGGCATCATTGCCCTCTTCCCTGCCTCCCACTGCAGAGGAGAGGTGTTCGATTACGCCTCGCTCGGTGCGCAGCTCCCCCCCCCTCCCACCGAAGAAGGAGGGGCACGCGCGGCCGTAAGGTTATAAATACCGCTAACAGACCCTGACCAAGCCACAGAGTAAGGGAAGGGCCTCCTATCCCCAAAGGTTGTGCGACCCATCCCCTAGGCAGGTGAACCCTGCCTCAGGGAGATCGAGGGAGGACGACGGGTGGGTAACTGTTAACAGGCGCCCTTCCCGAAGGTTTCCTCAACCGGTCTTCTCGGCGAGGCCACCGATGGGGAATCTCACCATCTTTGTGTCGCGAATTCAGCTCTCCAACGAGGCAAGCGATATTCGACACATGATGGAAGAAGTCATTGGTGAACACAGTATATTGTTAGTTAATAAACTAAACACGAAATCTTCGTATTATAACTCATTTAAAATAATAATTAAAGGTGTAAATGCGCATTCCAACACGTATAATATGAGTCAATGGCCAGACGGTATTATTGTTAAGGAGTTTATTCACTTTCCAAGACTTGATAACAGGCAAAATAATAATAATAATAATAATAATAATAGGCGCACTAACGGTAATGCCTGAAAGTTGTACTGTGTATAATAATAATAATCTTACTAATAATAAATTCTCTGTCAGTCATGGCGGATAACTTGTTGAAAATAGTCTCATATAATGTAAGGTCAGTGAGGAATTCAACTGTAGATGTTCATAAAATCTGCGACAGTGCAGATTTGATTCTCCTGCAGGAGCACTGGCTTCCTAAGCAAGAGCTAAAATTCCTCTCTACCATCCATGATGACTCTATGTACCATGCGTCATCAGCAGTAGACTTGTCAGATGAATTAATGTACGGTAGGCCTTTTGGTGGTGTTGCTTTCTTAATAAGGAAAAATTTGTCAAAACATATAAAATTTTTAACAAGCGATAATGTAAGGTTGTTAGGCATTGAATTACAAGTGAACAATGATTGCATATTAATTGTAAACTGCTATTTACTATACAACAACGGCAGTAATCTAGATGAATACATTGATTTGCTGTACAAAATTAAGTCATTATCAGATAACCCCAAATATTCTCACTGTATAATAATGGGGGACTTTAACGCACATGTGAACTCGGAATTCTTTGTAGAATTAGGTAACATGTGCGAGTCGGCCAATTTAAGTATAAGTGATGTAGATGTATTAGGGGGAGCCAGTGGTAATTTTACATACGTTAGTGATATGAGTGGTACCACCAGGTGGATTGATCATTGTCTCACTAGTAATAATCTAAAGGATCGAATTGTTAGAGTTCATATTCTGCATGATTTCCTTCTTTCTGATCATACACCATCAGAAATATTAATTAACGTTACCAATTTATGCGAACACGACTTAACAAGAAATCAATTAGGTAAGAATAATCGCGTCGATTGGTCCAATGTTAATATGCAGCAGAGAATAGAATACAAAGAGAGAACAAGTCACCTCTTTAATAATTTAGAAATTTTGCGCCTTGTCTGTAATAATCCTTGCTCAAATGATTCTCACTGTAAACTCATAGATAGGTATTATAGAAAGATAATATCCCTGTTAAGACAAGCAGGAAGCCCCCTGATTTAATCTTACAACTATCATACTAAGATTATTCCTGGATCGAATGATTTTACTGCCCCCCTGAAGAGGGAATCGAAAGACGCCTATGATTTGTGGTGCTTTCATGGTAGACCCAGATTAGGACCAGTATACTTGAATATGTGTAGAAGTAGGGGTCAGTATAATGCGGCCATAAAGCGATGTAAACAGGAAGAATAGTCTATTCGAGCATCAAAAGCCTGTGAAGCTCGCATAAATAACGACAATAACAAATTTTGGAAATTTGTTAAGAATCAAACGGGTGTCAAAAATGTCCTCCCTCCGACAATCGATGGGGTGTCGGGGGAGGATGAAATTGCAAAGCTGTGGAAAAAACACTATTCTAACATTCTTAACAGTGTGAGTAGGGATAATCTTAAGATAGATTGCAGCGAAACGACTGTGGGAGGGACAAGGGAAAATACTTTGATATCATTTTCTGAAGTAAAGAGGTTAATTAAAGAGTTAAAGACTGGTTCTGCGTCAGGTGCTCGAATGAGCACTTAAAATATGCAAATGACGTAGTATGTCTGCATATATCATTGCTCCTATCAGCCATGCTTGCTCATAACTACAGTATATCCCTGCAGAGTTCATGAGGGTATATATCTTGCTCCTTTTCAAAAATAAGAACAGGCCTATTGCTGTCGCTTCCTGCTTCTCGAAACTACTAGAAAAACTCTTGTTACGCCGATTAAATGATTTCATATGGACATCTAATCAGTTTGGCTTTAAAAGGTCCCACTCAACTGACCTGTGTATCTATGTACTTAAAGAAACAATATCTAATTACATTGACAGTAATTCAACTATTTATAGCTGTTTCCTAGATATAAGTAAGGCATATAGTAGGGTGAACCACAATATTTTATTTGCAAAACTAGAAGACAGGAAGGTTCCCATGTACATATTAAATTTATTGAAATTTTGGTATTCGCACTAATCTTTCACTGTTAGGTTGAACAATGTACTATCCGAGTGTTTTGGCTCCTCTTGCGGGGTGAAACAAGGCTCCTTGCTCCCCCCAATGCTGTTTAATGTGTATATCGACGGATTAATTGCTTCACTTAATGAGGCAACAGTGGGATGTTGTATAGATAACACAAGGATAAATAACTTAGTTTATGCCGATGATATGGTGTTAATAAGTCTCTCTGTTAAAGGTCTGGATCGTCTACTAAAAGTCTGCGAAGTGAATTCGCAGAAACATGATATTCTTTTTAATGTTACAAAAACTAAGGTTATGCAATTTCATCCTAAAATCTGTAATCAGCCAGCTGATATAAGGTTTAAAATGAATGGTGAAGTAATTGAGGAAGTACAAGAGTTTAAGTATTTGGGTCAAACTATTACCAGCTCCTTGAGTGATGACTCGGATATAAGAAAACAATCTCGAAGCCTGTGGGTTAAAGCGAATATGACCATAAGGAACTTTCGATTCTGTACAAGTGAAGCTAAAGACACTCTCTTTCGTACTTACTGCAGTAATATATACGGACAGCAACTCTGGGTGAATTATAAAAAAGGTTCTGGCAGAACTCTAAATTTGCTGTACAACAGGTGTTTTACTCTCTTACATAAATTACCCCCGAGATGCTCAGCTTCGCAAATGTTTGCTACCCACAATGTCCCGAGCTTCCCAGAGGTAAGAAGACGTGCTCAACACAGTCTAATGCAAAGAATTAAAAAATCAACCAACCCGATCACCCAAGCTATCCATGAGCAATGTTCCCTCTAATTTTTTTTAATCCGTGTGCGCAAGAAATTTTCGTTGTGCATACATTTAGATTCATGGTGAAAACTGCACTTTTCTGAGCGCTATTATCTTCAAAATGAAATATATATATATATATAAATATTAAATACTTAATAAATATTATTTCCATAAGGTGATAGCTTGATCATTACGGTACTATTAGATGGATATTAAAAAACTGTTTACAATATTATATATTCTCAAAAAAGAAAAGTTTTATCCATTCTAAAAATATGAATAAAATAAAAAATAGTAAATAAAATTCAACAAAATAAAGAAATAAAATAAAAATAACATTAATTGAAAATTACTATTTTAGTTATCATTTCTCAAAACAATTTTTAGCATTGAGCAATTTAAAATAGACTATCAAGATTAATACATGATTTTATCCATTCACAAAATAGGAATAAAATAAAAAATAATTTGTTTTTTGAATTATGAGATAATTACTATTCGTTTTATGCAAAAATAGGTTTATATTCATTGCGTTAATGTATAAAAGAAAAAAAAATGCAAATACATAGAGTAAAAAAATCTGTGTTGCGTAAATGCGCGGACGTTGGCGAAGTCGGGCGGAAGGGGTTAATATTTAAAAGAGCGACTGTAGAGTATGTTGATGCAAATGGTCAGACCTTGTGTGACGGTATATTTTTTAAATTACTTCATT
Organism: Bathynomus jamesi; assembly: GCA_023014485.1. NCBI lineage: Eukaryota > Metazoa > Arthropoda > Malacostraca > Isopoda > Cirolanidae > Bathynomus > Bathynomus jamesi. The sequence goes on along the minus strand of JAJOZX010008003.1, from coordinate 47,892 downwards.
TACTGTCGTGACTCATGATACGCTTGAGCCTGCGCGCATTTTATTTTGCTGTGTGCGCGGGTTTCACAACGCGTGTGCGCGCGCACACGCGCACACCTTAGAAGGGAACATTGTCCATGAGTCCTGTCATTTATCCTCTAAGCTATGGACTTCTTGGTACGAAAACGTCCGTCTGTAGCTCCACTTAACTTCGACATTACAGTATTATTTTTAATCAATTGTATATATTTCTATCCTTAGTATATGAACTGTCATTCTGTTAATGATATTTGTCATATGGACTATAGTCTGCCAATAAACCTTTTCATATGCATATATATATATAAATATATATATATATATATATATATATATGAAAAATTATTTCACGAAAGTGACACGTGAAAAGTATT
>JAJOZX010008003.1:0-42500 GCA_023014485.1 Bathynomus jamesi | reverse complement strand
TCTTCATCCAAGAACAAGTGGTCAGCAATACACGTCTTCAGGACACGTCTCCAAGGATTTCGCCGTAGGATTCTTGGTAAGTGCAAATATCTTTTTTAAAGTAATCTCTAAACATTTGAGAAGACAATATTATTAACAGTTAGTAATTACTATCAAGCCAGAATTAAAAAAAAACACAATTAACATTCCATACACCAGTGATACATTTCTTTTTATTGAAACGGAGTTATTTTCACAATTATAGTTTGTATAGAATAATTTTATTTAATATAGAAAATCATAATATTACCGTACCTTTACGTACATTCAAGTGAAATTTTGTTTACATTTTTTTTTATTATTTTGTTTACAATCTTTTCAAATTTTTCCATAGTTAGGCAAATTGTTGTGTATTTATTTAATGTGTATTTCTTAGATAAAGTAGTTAAGAAAACCATTCGTGATTATTCCATAGATTAAGATCGGTCAAGCAGACCAAATTAGAAACACATTAATAGTACCTTCCAATATGAGCGATTCAGACGGTGCGCTTTCTGACATCGAAATCCCCCTACACCCATTTCTCCACCTACCCCGCGCCTTCAACATATTCCCAAACACACAAACTTCAGATCAAGCACAAGCCAATATGTCTCAAACCACCGCCCCAGCATACATTAACTTAGGTAGACGGGTAAATGTTCCCCACACTGTCCTAATTTTTAAGGGGACCATAGATAATCACTTTGTTGAACCACGCGTAAGACCTTCGATTGAGTCTTTAGAACAACATTTCTTACGCGAAAACACCACCGATGATGATATAAAGATTAGGGAAGCTAAAAGGTTTATCGACCTAAAGAAGGGAATGCCCCTGATACAGTCACCTACGTCCCATCCATTAGCGAAGCTACAACATGGGACAATTTTAAACAAAACTTATTAGAATATTTAAAAAAAATAACACTTGCACAACCTTTAGTCACGTTAGAAGCTGTCTTCCAAGCTAAATGGAAGAAAGAGGAACATGAAGATTTAAATAATTTTATTACACGAATATATAAACTCGTAGGAGAAGCCCTCCGAGCCGCAGAAAATGCGTGTGACATTACTTTCACTTCAAAACAAAGAAACCTAACAGTAGCAGCGACCATTTACCAAAACCTACCCTTAGAACCTAAAAGAAATGTCAAGAGTTTATAAATATTGACAAACCAGTAAATGTAGCCGTAATTAAACACGGGAACATTACCCAGATTTAGCAAACCAGAACTACCGAAAGGGTAGAGAATCCCCCATACACTACATGCAGCAGCAGCAACCACAAAACCAACAGCAACAACAACAACCCTATAAATCGAGGCCGATGCAGGGAACACCACCCCAGAAACAAGCCCCCAAAACCAGAATGCACGCCCTCCTCCACAGTGTTTTAACTGCGATAGCTTTGGGCACATGATAAGTCAGTGCAATTATCCTCCTTATTGCTCCCACTTTCATGAACATGGACATTTACGTGCTCGTATCGTAACAGAAGTTACAAAATAACCAATGCCATGCTCCAAAATGTGTTCCGTAATGCTGCTGACAGATTCGAACTTTGTAGAGATACTGATGGTGCTCATGTAGGATCATATGCTTAAGTATTCATTAAATGTATGCCTTCTATTTTATTGTTATTGAATTTTACCCTTTTTGCTATGTTTTCACTGAAATAGACAGGGACTTTATAAACACCCTGTATATACGAGTATATATATATATATACTTGAAAAATACATATGCCTATGATTCCTCACTTGTGTTTCAAAAGTTCAGAATTATAGAAATATTTATTTTTCAGTTATATGGTAGTGTATATATATATATATATATATATATATATATATATGTATGTATATGTGTGTGTGTATATATATATAATATATATATATACAGGGTGGGCGGAAAGTAGCTCCCTATTTTGGATTGTAAAAAAATACGTATATTATCCATTTATTTCAGAAGAAATAATATGAAAAGGTAGGCATACATGGTAGGTTTTCTCTAAAATTCAATGTGGGCTCCAACTCTTTCCACCAGCTTCTGGAGCCGCCAGGAATGGCGTCCACTGACTTTAGCAGGAACTCCGGCGGATGGAGGACATGACTTCCGAATTCGGTCCTCCAGTTCTTCCAATGTCCTCGGTTTGGTGCGGTAGACTTCTTCCTTTACCCCCCCCAAAGAAAGAAGTCGCACGGTTACCGCTGAAAACGGCAGAATCGGTTCAGTGTAACGGTGTGGTGTGGTATGACCTCAGATCAGGTTGTGGCCCGTTCCTTCTGCGCAACACCATGAATGCTGAGCGTACCTTGCTATGTTGCGAAACGAGGTCTGGCCGGTTGTCAGCACATGGGAGAACATCGACGATCTGATATTTATGCAAGATGGCGCCCTCCGCACTTCGCTCTTGTTGTCCGTGAGTGGCTGGATGCCCACTTCCCTGGGCGTTGGATGGGTCGTCGTGGTCCACATCAATGGCCAGCCAGGAGCCCCGACTTGACACCGTGCGACTTCTTTCTTTGGGGGTGGGTAAAGGAAGAAGTCTACCGCACCAAACCGAGGACATTGGAAGAACTGGAGGACCGAATTCGGGAAGTCATGTCCTCCATCCCGCCGGAGTTCCTGCTAAAGTCAGTGGACGCCATTCCTGGGCGGCTCCAGAAGCTGGTGGAAAGAGTTGGAGCCCACATTGAATTTCAGAGAAAACCTACCATGTATGCCTACCTTTTCATATTATTTCTTCTGAAATAAATGGATAATATACGTATTTTTTTACCAATCCAAAATAGGGAGCTACTTTCCGCCCACCCTGTATATATATATATATATATATATATATATATATATATATAACAGTTACAACGCCACACCTACGATACTACAGTAATTGAAAAAACATGGAGCCCACGAAAGAGAATATTCGACATGTGATGCAGTATGAGTTCCATAAAGGATCTAACGCTAGTGAATCTGCAAAAAACATTCAGAGTTTATGGAACTGATATTGTGAGCGAATGGATGTGTTGGAGATGGTTTGAGAAGTCCAGAAATGGGGACTTCAGTCTAAAAGATTATCAACGAACAGGACGACCAAATGAGTTAGATAAAGAGTTCTGAAAGCAACAGTGGAGGAAAACCCAACGGTAACTGTGAGAAAACTTGGCCTGCAAATCGGCGTTAGCCATATGACCATTCATCGTCATTTGAAGTTGTTAGGAAAGTAGTGAAGGTTGGAAATGGGTTCCGCATGATTTGTTACAACGAATCTTCAACATCGAATCGATATTTGCACATCACTGCATTCTCGCAAATGCAGGCACAGTTTTTGAATCGGATCCTCACTGGGGATGAAAAATGGGTCCTCTATAACAATATTAAGAGTCGACATCAGTGGCTTAGCCGTGAAACAAAGCCTGAACCTCAGCCAAGGAATGGACCCCATCCAAAGAAAATTTTGTTATGCGTTTGGTGGGATATGCAAGAAATTATTCACTTTGAGCTTCTGCCAGATAACCAAACAATCACAGCTGAAGTCCACTGCCAACAACTCCAATGACTGAAGATGGCATTACAAGAAAAACGTCCTGCATTAATTAATCGCAGATTATATTCCACCAGGATAACGCACGCCCTCACACTATTCGAATCACCACTGCCCAATTGGAGGCATTTCGTTGGGAAAAAATGCCTCATCCACCTTATTCTCCAGACATCGCACCTTCAGACTAGCATTTATTCATAAGTTTGCAACAACACCTAGATGGACAAAGTTGCAATCCAGGGAAGCTATCGAAAACGAAGTGATCGCTTTTTTTTAACTCGAAACCAAGCTATTTTCCTTCAGAGTTGAGGAGGTCCTTGTCGGGCCTTTAATTTGGGAGCACTACACATTCTGCCTTTTTTCCAGCTTTATCTGGATGGTAATTGGGTTTTGTTTGAGGTTTGGTACCAGTTTTTCGATAATTTTCCAGATGTAGATTATGGTGTACCTCTCTCTTCTTCTTTCCAGGGAGTACAGATTTTTCCTGTAGTTGAGTTCTTTGCAGTCATCAATCTTGGCTGTGAAATGGCTCTGCGTTTCTTTTAGTTTATTAATTTCTTCTTTTTATATTGTTCTCAGCAGGGTAATCATTACTGTCTTGTCCCTCCTTTTGAACGTTCTTAGTACCTGTCCCAAGACTCTTTTTGCTATATATATATATATATATATATATATATATATATTATATATATATATATATATATACGTAGGGAGGTCAGAAAATAAGTTTACACGGCGTATAATTTCGTAACTAAAGGACCTACATTGATTATGTTTGTATCAGGTAAATTCGTTAATCATGTGGCAACACTGCACGTCGATTCGGGTGCCATCTACTGTACATTGGTTACATGAGTCAGTTGAACATGACGGCTTGACTGGAACAGTGCCCTGCCCTAGGGAGCAGTCACGACGTTTACGTTAATGAACGTTCGTAAACGTTCCAGTGTTGAACAATATGCAGCTGCATTGATTCGTGTGCCTTTTTGTATGAAGTCTGTGAGCAAAACGCCTTTGTTGCCCCAAAACAAGGTAACCCTCACTTTGCCAGCGAGCCTCACAATCTCGAACTTCTTTGGTCGTGGGGACCCAGGGTGTTTCCATTCCATGGTGGCATGTTTTGTTCCCAGAGTAAAGTGATGAACCCATGTCTCGTCTCCTGTGAAAATGCGCTCGAGAAATTCTTGACCATTGACAGACTCGGAAATTTGTTGCACAAATGACAGGGGCACTGTTCCAGTCTAGCCGCCATGTTTAATTGACTCAAGAAACCAATGTACGGTAGATGGCAACCGAATCGACGAGCAGTGTTGCCAACAATGATTAACGAATTCACCTGATTCAAACATAATCAATGAAAGTCCTTTAGTTACGAAATTATACGCCATGTAAACTTATTTTCTGACCGCCCCTCGTATATATATATATATAAATATATATAAAAGGTGTTATTAAATTATGTTTCATAAATTAGTACACATATTCAGGATGTCAAAGAGAACAAGAAAGTAATATAAAGAACATAAATCCTGCAATCGCTTCGTTCCGAGATACATTGCTTTTTTGCCGATCCTGATTAACTGATTCACATTTTGATGCTTGTCTGCGAGTTGCCCTTTATACAGCTCAATTGCAATATATTAATAGAGAAGATGCAGTGCCAAGTATCTCACTATTAAGAAAAGAAACTATATGAAAAAACTATACACGCCTACAACATGATATCGTATGTGGTACCTTTATTTATTGATTAAATACAAATTATTAATTCATTGAATTGAATATCTACAAAATTGCCTCTGAATTGACGACATATCCTACTGCGAATGAAAATAATTGCCATACATAGAACCCAATATGGAGACGTTGGTTCCACATAACAAGAAAAATGCATTATTTCGTATCAAAATTTTCCATCGCTTCCGCATGAAAATTACTTCGATAGAAGATTAGACGTCTGGGGACTTTGTAATGTCAGCGAAATTGAAGACAAAGAAATTTATATTAGCTTCCCAGAGCTGAGAGAGTTCCAAGTGATTCTTTAAGCAACGGAGACGTACTTAATATTCTTATAAGTTCTGAGTGAATACCAGTAATACAAACCTAATAACTCAAAAAGATAAGGCCTATTCCTTCAGGTATTTAAGTGTAGTGTATGCCTATATTAATTAAACCAAAAAAACTCGTTGCATAACTCCATCATCTACGCGCAGTGATTCCCAACCGGTTTTGGCTTATGGCCCCCTTAGGAACCTTATTTTTTCCTGTGGCCCCCATAAGCATTATTTTCAGTAGGTAATATGCAGATTAACTCTATTTTAGAAAATAACATTTTCCTGTGGCCCCCTTCAAATGTGCCATGGCCCCCAGGGAGCCATATGGCCCCCGGTTGGGAAACACTGATCTACGGCCCTACATCGAAAGAGATCGTCGCGCCCTATAACCAGAAGCGAGGCCCAACGAAATAATAAGGTACGGTAATATTCTTTCTTTACCATTAGGCAGCGCTAAAATACCGAAGTCAAATAAATTTAACCTTAACCAAAAAAACACTACTTAACTAGGTCCTTTGAAAACCTCCACAAACAACTTTTTTAATAAAAAAACGTAGGGTTTATGTCGTTAACTCTCCACTGATATCTGCTGGAAATTTCCAATGGATGAGGGTGACGGCAATAAACCATAACCCTATATTTTTTTTATAAATGATTATGTTTTATAATGTCTCTTCATTGGCTTGGTTTATGAACACCCTTAGATTTATGGTGCCCACTGAATGAACCATAATTCTCAAAGTAGCTTCTCTCCAAAAACGGTGGGAACACTGATCTAAGCGGTTCACAAAGCAATGTTTGTAGTAGAGCTGTACCAATAGCAATGCTAAATAAAAACCATAAGGAAACAAAAATGAATCCACGTGACTTGTGCAAACAATGTTACTTGTACTTAAAAAATAGAAGGATCAGGACTGTCTAAATTAAACCTTGCGATAAACCTAATGCAATTAAACCCTGCGATAAACCTAATGCAATTAAACCCTGCGATAAACTGAATGCAAGTAGTTATATGTGAAATTAATTTGAAAATATATTTCAAAATAATGTACAATCTTCTATTATTTTCATAGGCCATGCATATAATGTTTTTTAGAATTCATTCCCCTTGAGAAAATGCATTATGTCTAATTACTTCATATTTAACAGCCAACTAACAATTGTGTTGTTGAAGAGGATAAGATCTCGAGACATCAACAATGACCACTGAGTTGTGACAGCAGTAACATGTCAATGTCATTACAAACATACACTAGCTAAATTAATCTATATGAAAAGATTTTAAAAGTAAATAAATGATACTGATATGTTCTAAGAGAATAAGAAAAGTAGAAAGATAAAAAATAAGACTACTGCTAATGTTACTCCTACTTCATTGATTATTTTAATGTATAATCCACGTGAAATAAATATGTTTAAGATTTTATGTAAAAAGTAAAAAACAAATATACAAATTAAAATTGCACTGCTTTACTGTTGTATAGATATATTTCCTTCGTGGCAAAAAAAAAAAAAACATATATATATATATATATATATATAATCCGACGGACCAGGCTGTGGAACATTTTGTCTTAATATCAGGTTTGCAGGAAAATTGCGGTGATGATTCGGCGAAATCTTTATTAACAAGATGTCCAAATATTCTCCACAGTTTATTCACTGTATTTTGTACTCTTTACATCATACCGTTATCATTATTATATATATAAAACGTGTGTTTGTATGTGTGTTCTTAGTTGATAAATATAAAGTTATTGATAATTTTTTATAAAACCAGATCAAATTTAATATCAGTACCTAAGAAATATATGTACAGTATTGAGGGGTCCCGCGTCTTCAGGTACCTAAGCACCAAAATTAAAATTCGCCAGAAATCGCCTACAAAGTTCAGCAATATTCTCGCAGTAGTATCTCTGTTATTAATTGAGGTAGAACGTTCATTTTTGGCTAAATAAGAGTTCTAAGTTTGCTAATGAAGATGTTGATGAGTTTTTGGAATAGATTTTCATATTTTATATTTTATATATATATTTTAAATTTTTTTAGTTTCTTATTATGCCGAACTTTGGGTGCGATTTCTGGCACAGAATGAGGTGAAAAAGTTGTTCGCTTCATAAGGTTTTCAACCATACTTCTAGTGTCGTAAGGTCATTATAACCCAAACCACGCGATAGAGGAAGGGTGAAAATAGTGATATCCATCAAAAACACGTTTTCGCCTGTGATGGCGCTTAGGTACCGTAAGACGCGCGACCCCTCATATTAGTTTACCATATTTAGCATATTTAGGTAATCATAGCTACGAAATTAATGGAAAAATAATGGAATTAGTATTGAACTTTTTCCACATCTTCAAATGCCTTTTGTATTTTCGAACAAGAGATTAACGATAAACTTTTACCATTTCGGAGCCAGAAACTCGCGTGACCTTTACTCTTGTTGTATATAAATATGAGCGTGGGAATGCAATTCCTGTTACGCGAGGATGACCAATCGTCATTTCCCAGCAACAATACAGGAACATAAACGACGTTCAATAAGAAACAACCAACCACTGACAAGCCCTCTTCAGTTTAAAATTAGAGATTACTGTATTTTTAAGTGAATATTTTCAGTTACGAGAAGTTCTGTTAAGGCGGCGTTTCACTAACTGCAGGAGCGCAAAGCCTACTGAACGGCGGGAGGAGCGAGGAAGTTAGCGGAGGAAAAATAAAATAAAATTTCGTTATTACTCTTCCCCGTATGATATGTAAAAGTTATGCAGAGAAATGTCATGTCATTAATAAATTAAAGCATAGTGTAAAAAATTACAAAGTTTTATCCTAAAAGTTTATTTCATTCACAAACGTTAGTAGTATAGGCGAAAAATGGGAGATTGCAATGTTGCAAATGATGATCAATGTTGCAAGACCCGCCCCTTTTTGTTGCAACCCCCTCATTTTGTTGCAAGACCCAGTCCTCCTTGTTGCAAGAACCCCTCCCGTCCCTTGTTGCAAGACCCCCTCCATTCCCCCCTTGTAGTAAGACCCATTCCCTCCCTCTGCCACAAGCTGGGGGAATCAAACTAACCTAAGAGAGATAGAAGAGAGAGAGAGAGAGAGAGAGAGAGAGAGCGACCCTCCTTCGCCTGGATCCGTCCGACGCATAATAAAGGTCTTGGTCTTTGCACTTAGCTTACTAGGTCCTAATCCGCCAGTTGGCTTAGAAGGCTTAATCTGGATTGGATTAGAAGGCGTAAATGGCTTGTTCAGGTAGTCATTATTATTTTTGAGTTGCCAGATTGTACTATTTCTTTAATTAAAGCATATATTCTTGACAGTTGGCGTAGAAGTCTTAAGCAGCCAGTCGGTTTAGAAGGCATAACCTACCATTTGGTATACATATATATATTTATTTATTTAAATAATATCGTGTATATATACAACCAAAATAATTAAATAAAACACCATTATATCATTCTGTTTATTTAGAAAAATTATTGGAAATAATTTCATGAAATATATAGAAAATAAGTACACAATCAAATTAGTTCATTCTTTACACAGTTTAAACGAAGAATATATGAAATAAAAAATAATAATAGTATAAGAAATACATAAGTTGATCGAAGAATATATATATATATATACACAGTATATATATATATATATATAAAAAAAAAATAATAATAGCATAAGAAATAGAGTGTACAAGTTGAACGAAGAACATATATATAATAAAAATAAAATAAAAAATAATAATATAAGAAAAGTTTTAAACGATGGAATATAATCATCAAAATAATAGTACAGGAGAAATCTATATATTCATTTATATTGAATAATCAAATATATAGAAAATAAATATACTGCAAAACCCTCAAAATACATACACTTTATGTTCTACTGCGCTTAACTAAAACACTAAACTCGCACGTGATCGAGTCTACAGTTACATCATTGTTGCTTTGCACTATGCAATAAATACGATTTATCATTATTTCACCGCTCAAATTATAGGGATGCCTCTACTTAATGTAAAGGGCCTTCATTTCTTTCAATACTGTTTTTGTGCCCACTTTACATTCGGTTGGCAAGTTATTTTTAAACATGGACAGAATACATTCAAAAGCACGTACAAAGAGGTCATCGATAGCCACAACATCATTATTAAATACAAGTTACTCCTTTCCAATCGAGGATTTATTCTTACCATCCGAGCTTTTCAATCGTGAACTCATCTACACGATTCATAGCGGCAGTTGAAATAATCTTCTAAGTAGTAACGACAGCTGCTCATTATATAAAGATACAATTGTTCATGGTGGACAGTGTAGATGACCTCAGTACTGTACCGCTCAAGTCCTTTCTACCAAAGTTCATGATATTTCGAAGAGTCTAACCTTTTTAAAAAACATCCAACTCTAGACCATTAGTAGCATGACTGCAAAATGGACGAAGGCAATTGCAAATGTTCATAATGTTGCAAGAGTGCCACCCCACCCCTTCTTGCAAGGCACCCCCTTTGTTGCAAGCCCTACCCCCATAGCGCCAACCCCCACCCCCTTGTTGCAAGACATTCCAAAAATGGGGGAGGGGGGAATGTTGCAACTGGGAGTGGAGTTGTTCCCCAGGAGAAACAGAGAGGAGAAGGAGAGAAAGGAGCAGGAGGAGGAGGTGTTCGCTCGGCTACTGACACGCGCATATGAGGTCTTCAGCCGTGCCGCCGCTCTCTTATAGGGTCCCTAATCAGCCAGTTGGCTTAGAAGGCTGAGTTGCCAGTTTGCGCTATTTATTTAATTAAACCATATATTAATCAGCCAGGTGGCTTAGAAAGTTGAGTTGCCAGTTTGCGTTTATTTATTTAATTAAGTATATATTCCGGCTTAATCAGCCAGGTGGCTAAGAAGGCTGAGTTGCCAGTTTCCGCTATTTACTTAATTAAACCATATATTAATCGGCCAGGTGGCTTAGAAGGCTGAGTTGCCAGTTTGCGCTATTTATTTAATTAAAGCATATATCCTGGCTTATTCCATCAGTTGGCTTATCTGGCTGAGTTGCAAGGTTGCGCTATTTATTTAATTAAAACATATATTAATCAGCCAGTTGGCTTAGAAGGCTGAGTTGCCAGATTCGCTATTTTTTTATTTAAAACATATCTCCTGACTTTAAGATCCATTTGGTTTAGAAGGTCGAGTTGACAAATAGTAATTAATTAAAACAAATATTTTGTCTTAGAAATCCGCTCTATAAACCAAGCAAATGATATAATTAAATACCGTGTACAAACAAAAAGGAATAAATAAAACACAAATACATCATTCTGTTTATTTAGATGAATTATTGGATATAAATATAGAATGGGGTGTGTGTATGTATGGTCAAAAATTATAATAGCATCATGAATGGGAAATATATAATCAGAAATATACAAAACGGTGTATTATCAATATATTAGTACAGGAAAAATATATGCAGTTATATTAAATATATTGAAAATATACAAAACGTTGTATTATCAAATATTAGTACAGGAAAAATATATACAGTTATATAAAATATATTGAAATATAGAAACGTATATTCAATTGCATATTAGTACAGGAAATATATATACACACAAATTAAATATATATCCTTATGTTATACGGTGCAAAACGCTAAACTCACACGTAATAGAGTCTACATCCACATCGCCGTTACTTTGTACGACGTGGTAAAACCGTCCAAGCATCACTTCACCGTTTAACTGATACGGAGGTCTATACTCGACATAAATGGTTTTCATATCATTCAATACTATTTTTGTGCCACTTTACACCCAGCGGGCAAGTTATCTTTAAACACGGCTAGAACGCAATCAAAACCACGCACAAAGAGGTCATCGTTAACCACAACATCATTATTAAATACAAGTTTAAAACACGCCTTTCCAATCGGGTTTTTTTTTCTTACCGTCCCGAGCTTTTCAATCGTGAACTCTTCTTCACGCTGCATAGCGTCATTGGAAATAATTTCCAAGTCGTAACGACAGCTATCCATTATATAGAGGTACAGTTCTTCAGGGTGAACAGTGTAGGCGAGCTCAGCTCTGCCGCTCAAGTGCTTTGTACCAAAGTTCAGGATATTTCGAAGAATCTAAACCTTTTAAATATGCATCCAGCTCTAGACCATTCTCCCCCTGTTCATTCCTATATTCGATAAATCCGTCGAGCAGAGGTGTATGCGTGTTCAAGAACGTGTCAAAATAAATCATATCCGTAACACGAGCGTCTAATATAGGCTTCAGCTTACGGAATCCGACGATTTCAAACATTCTGTCGAGGATGAAACGGTTTCGTGTAGGGACAAGAACGTCATTATCAGCTGTGTTCTTCCACATCAGTCGTATATAATGCATGGTTGTTCGTTATTTATACACAATGTGCAAACAATGGTATATAATGGTATATGAGGAGGCGTCACTAATCAGCTCTCTTCTTGTACCTACGCCAGCAGGTATTCTATAACGGTCCTCTGCCCACCTCTCAACTAACGAAGGTTTATTCATCTCCTCAACACTTAAATAAATAACGTTACGTTTGCTTGCTTGCCTGCAGATCGTTTCAAGCACAGTTAATGGTGCCGGTTTCACGCCTGAACACGCGCAATGACTTCGTCACGGAGACGTCGTACGAGGCGTTGAGAATGCTTCTCAAAGGGAGTTCCATCGTATTCGCACGTCCACTCGGTTCAAGCTCTGAGATGACTATGGCACGTCCACTCGGCGCAAGTTCTGAGATGACTATGAGCCACAGGAGGCAGGATCGGCTCGACGGGGCGGGGTGAGTCACGCTGAAGATACGTGTATGGGTTTGTTCGAACTCGTATGCTCCGTGAGGTACACTGGTGGGCGGCACGGGAGGAGTGAGTCACACCATAATCTAATGAAACGTGTACGGCGCTGATCCAACATGAATCGTTGTATCCCATTATATTGGGCAGGTGTTTTGAGAAATTTTCCGATACAAGAAGTAATATCGGTTTTAATGTTTTATCACTCCCACTCCCCGAATACGCACCAGCATTTTTGCAAAGGGGATTTTCACGAACTAAACACATTTTATAACGGTTTTAATGTTTTATCACTCACCAGATGTCATTTCCACAAACTAAACATCTTCACAAACCGGCGCGCTATTAGAGAAAACATATGTTCATATTTTCCTTTTTGTTTAACAAGCGATACTCATCTCTAAAGTCTGTTAAAAACTCACACAGCCCATTAGCCACAACCTCACTACAAACCTCATCATGATATATATTAATATAGTGGTAAAAATACTTAAGATTGTCCATGATGACAAGATTTACATTTTCAGCCGTAGGGTACGAGTAGTCGGTATGGTGTAACATGATATAATACCGCTTGTCACACCACTCATCCACAAGACTCACCACCCATAACGCTGTTTATCTTCTGAACGTGTTGCTTCTTCTACTTCGCGGTATATGTGAGCCTTTATAAAGCTTAGGTCTATAACATACTTCAATACATCGTCTGTACTGCGAAATCCTACAACCCCCTCGCCAGAATACCCGTAGAGTATTTGAACATCTTGGTCCTTCGCACGGCTCAATGCAGCCTTAAAAGAGGCAAAGGAGGGGGAATAGGGAGTTTTTCAGTATCCACCACATCTATGCACTTTGCAGAATACCACTTCATAAATGTTGAACACGCAATATTAAAGGTAGCCATTACTATTTTTCTTCTATGCGAGAGAATACACGTCTGAGCTCAAGGGTTACAGAGGTCAACTGAGTACGCAGGGATAGAGGCATGCTCAGGTTGCGGCATGACTCACGTTGCCGGTCTTACAGTGGGCGGGCTTAGCTTTTTACTGTACCACACACACACACACACACACGCAAAGGAGAAGTGAAACGCTAGTTGAAACACGATTTATTTAATAAACGAAATATTCAGGGTATATATTTACAAATACGTGTAATAAATAAGTTAACAATAGACATATCAAAGATTATGGTATCCAAAGGGCACGGTATCATAGGTACCAGGCACCTGGTAGCGTTTCCTATAGGTGTTACGGCACACCTTTGTACCCCTAAGTTCCTTCACCCCCCAGCTTCTGTGCCCGAAAATTGTGGGTGCCTACAGTCAGTTGGGGGGGCGGTCCCCTCATCATCTTCCAAGCACACTAATTCCTTCAACGAATCAAAGTTAACGACCCGCCGATTCGCATGGTTAAGCGTGATACCCTTAGCCTTCACGATATACTTCGTATCATCCCCTATCCTCACCCGTACCCCATAGGTTTTTGGCCCTGTTGACACAAACGAGTCTGCGTATGCGATGTCTCCATACTCATCCTTGATCTCGTCAGTTAGCTCCGAGGAACTCCCAATAGCGGGCATGTATTCACCCCTCCTCGCTGTGAATATCACGCTATCTGTATCATACAATACCGCCGCCCGGAGAATGCAATAGGCCAAAGTTTGACGCGTGCGTAGGCTGTTGTAAGCTGGCTACAGGAATGTTTGTAACCCGTGAGGTGTGGCCAATTCGGTATTGTTGTACTTTATTATGTAAGTATTACCTACATTCACAATCTCCATGACCTCTTTATCGGGTGCGTTGGCATAATCCCAGACTTCACTATAACTTTGTGCCAAATGAACGTTCCCTTTGCCGGTATTCTGTGCAAATTTTCCCCAAAGACTGTTTAGGCACAACTTTGCACTAAAGCGCTTGCCAGGGTTCTTTACAATTTGGGTACGATCAAGCTGTATACCTTCACGGTCACGGTAACGCTGAATATAAGACGTTTTTTCATCTTCGGTATCAACCCCTCGCGGATATCCTGACGCCTCAACCTTATCCTTCAAAAAAGCGTTTATATATGGTGTGAAAAGGTTGGGTAGCTTCTGAAACCTCCACACCTCATGTATCTTCATTATTCTATACCCATGGCGAACGGCTAGGCCAGCTCAGGGCTTGTGTATACACCTCTGATCTTACGCTGGTGGGTGTATGGTCACAATCACCATTGTTCTCTTCTGCGCACTTCACGCACAGGGGAAACATGAGCTTGTGATCTATAACGACGGGTAAGATCGGCATCCATAAATCGCGAGGGGGAGCACATCTACGAAAGAGAGTCCAAAGTAGCGCTCATTCAAGTTGGCGAAAACTCCTCGATGGTTGGTATGCGGGACCCACCATTTTTCAGGTGCACCTACGGGTACGGATTGTTCTTCATCACGTAGGGGTATAAAGAACAGAAGTCGTAGTAATGGAGCTTCACACCCTCCGTAGGCGGAAAGTATAGCTTGAAGGGATTTGTACGCCCTCCGAACAAGCTATCACCGCATTTGAGAGGATCCAGCACCATTGAACGTTTGATCGTGTTTATTTCTTCACGGTACTGTCCATCTGCTCCATCCGTGCATCATACTCATGCTCCCACAAACTTTGTGAGTGAACTGGGAGCCTATAAGTTGATCGCGGTGCGGGTCCACGCAAGACAGTCGGCAGGAGATCTACCGTGGATATCTCCTACGATTCCACACTCAGGACGGGGGCACCCGTGCCACCAGCAACCGTTAAAGGAGTACACAGTCTTCTCACCAGTGGCACGGTTTTCACTTAGACCATCAACCCAAAAAACACGACCATTAACCTTAATGGGTACTTCACCCGTGTTGCGGGCATGCTTTATGTATACACCTGTCTGCTGCTGTAGGTGTATGAGCCAGTAAATAGCCTTGTGCCCATAACTGCGGGGGTTGTTTCTGTGGATAATGGCTAAGGTGTCTTTAGGCATGAAGTTATTCTTGAACACCGTAAAACATAATGAGGCGATGGTGGTTGCGACTTGCAACGGATCGCATTTGAAACGACATATGTACATCCTTCTAAAG
This sequence comes from Bathynomus jamesi, assembly GCA_023014485.1. Classification (NCBI taxonomy): domain Eukaryota; kingdom Metazoa; phylum Arthropoda; class Malacostraca; order Isopoda; family Cirolanidae; genus Bathynomus; species Bathynomus jamesi. The sequence continues at coordinate 26,983 of JAJOZX010008003.1, read as the reverse complement.
GCCTGGAAACATACTCTAAGCACGCGCACATCATTCACGCAATAACGCTCACATTCATCAGCTATATTATAAGGATTACATTCATTAAAACTGTTGTAGTATCGGTCAAAATCTTCACGTTCATCTGTGCTCATACATTCATAGTTAAAGTAATGTTTGGGTGGAGGTAGTCCTACGTAATTTAAAGTTTCGCTAGTGAGGAATGTGTAAGGGAAATATCCTTTTGAAACTTCAGCGGCTACGCCCATCACCTTGGGTAGCTTTGCTAATTTACAAGGTGTGAATAATAAAGTGTCTTTAAACTGTACATTACCTCTTATTTGCATCTGTATTAGTTTGTTGCCTCTTTTCAAGGGATCACCTGTAAATATCTCAGATGACTCGTGCTCAAGCAACTCCTTATAAAGGAACTGTGTCAAATTTGCCCCGTTATGGGCGAGAAATACACAGTCATTTTTTTAACTTGTCCGCTAACTTGACAATATAGGACACAAAGAGTTTCACAGGGCTATCGTGGGCATTCGTTTTAAAAACGTTTGTCCGTTTACCACATTTGTGACACTCATCACACTCGATCTCCATACACTCATCACAGATAGTCTGGCTTACAAGTAAATGTGGAATAACCTCTTTGGTTTCAGCGTTCGTGTATGTTTCTATATCGTAGTACACAGTTATACAAGGGCTGTTTTTAGGCTTGGCTCTTTCATATAACATACATGCTTTACTCCAACCGCCTTATATTTCTCATGGCATGTAGAACAGTGAATTTCATCACATTTGTGAATTTCCCCAATTATCCATCATGTGAAACATACCACATTCACAGATTCTCATTTTCCTGCACAGTATTATTGAAAAAATGTGCGTCTACACACACAATCCCTCTTCTCAGCTTCAACTACACGGCTTTCACATTTGGCTTTTACACTGCTCACATACCATGTGGCAATCTTTACAATGTTTCACTATATCATCCGCAAACTCGATACACCCCTTACACAAATCATGATGTCGTCCATATTTTCGACTTTTATCATAACTCGCGTAAAGGTCCCTTATATTACGGATGGGGAAATACGTTGTCCCTGACAGTCCTAAAATAAGTAGGGGTCTTGTACGATCTCTCACACAGCTTTTAAAAACATACACAGTTCTACGACGATCATCCAGTCCAAATACAACTATACGAACATTCATTTCCTGTTCTACCCTTTTCAGCTCTTCAGGACCCATATCACACTCAAACTCAAGTTTACAGTCTGCAGCTAGTTTACGGGCACGCTCCACTACCCTAGGCAACCAAATTTTTTGACCCGTGTATTTAGTACAGTAAACATACGTGCTAAGACTAATGCTATAAAGCCGCAACCACGATCGACGTTTATATACCGTCTAAAAATGGCCTCAGAATTGAAGTTAAGAGTATAATGTGTGGCACTATGACCAGCAACACGGAATACACGGACAATATTTACCGAGAAGTTGTCCATATTGAAGGCTATACTACTTTGAGAGGCCTGCATTATACGGCCTAATATATACTCTATATCTTCAGCTGCCAACGTCTGAACGGTATTACTACCCAAAAATCATCTACATCTCCGTCAACTGACCCGAATCCAAAGGACAGCCTCGTCCTGACTTCTCGTTCGTCGCGGTTCTGAAGGGCAAACTCTACAACACGTTCAACTATGCGCCGTAGTCCGTGTTCAACACCATTGCTATACATGGACCTAGGATCAACCCTGACTATATACCGATTTCTAGTCAAGGCCGGGGTGGGGGCAGCGGTGCGCACCAACTCGAATGCTATGTCAGCCTCAACAGAACGGGGAGCTACTGTGGAGAATGAATAAGGGGGTATATTTGATGAAGGTACCTATGTGGGGGTTGTGACGTAAGACGTTGAGGGTTGGGGCTCTATTACTGGGGGTCTAACAACCGGTGCAATTCTGGAGCTCTTTATACCTGACGTGGAGGGCTCTTCATCACGCCTCCGCTTTGAACTGGCGCATGCTACAGGTGTCGCTGATGAGGGCTCGTCGGCGGGGGATGACTCTGTAGCTGGAGGGTCAAAGGGGTCGTCCGTGATATCGATGATGGAGTGCTGTACATCGTCGTTGTCATTCACGGTTCTGTGGAAGAAGAAAACAAAATATAAGGAGCAGCACTCGTTATTTGTAATATGTTGTAAATGTACCACTTAGGGGTGCGACGTTTTAGAAATGGAATCTGTAGAAAAATTCAGGTTCATGAGCCCATCCACATGTATTATATCTGGACCTACAGGATGTGGTAAAACGGTGTTTATGCTTAAAATCTTTAAAGAAAAGAGGGAGATGTTCTCAAAATTTGTGCATAAAGTAATATGGTGCTATTCAACATACCAATCAGTGTTCAACGAGTAGCAAGATGTTGTTTTGTTCAACAAGGTGTTATATGACGTTAATTCGTGAAAGGGAAATGAACATACAGTCAATGTAATTGACGATCTCATGTTGGAGATGGATAAAACGCTTGCCGAGACATTTACATTATTCTCCCACCACCTTAACATAAGCGTATTCTTCATCATGAATCTCTTTTTCAAAAATAGATACATGCGCGATGTGTCGCTAAATACACAATATCTAGTCTATTCGCGCAACGCAGAGATGTGTCACAAATTGGGGTATTAGCCAATCAAATATTCCCGAATCAGCGTAAGGAGTTTTTGGAGGTTATAGGTATTTGCTTTGTGACCTTCACCCTTGAAACACGTTTAGGGTGCTTCTAAGAACGAATATATTTCGAAGCGAACCTGAAACGGTGTATATTGCCAGAATGACAGATAGGCTAAAGAAATACCGTGAATTAATAAAAATCTATCAACGATTGCCACGGACGCTGCAACAGATGTTTGTTAAAAATATCGACTCTGACTTTTTAAAATGCATCTGTGAAATCTGCCTTAATGTTATAAAATGTAATGTACCAATGAAACCCTCTCAGAAGACTCGCTTACGTCGTTACAAGAACATAATACGAGCGCTCGCTCATAAAAGTCAAACTGTGGGTAAGAAAAAGCGCATTATTGTACAAAGAGGAGGATCATTCCTGCCCATCTTATTTTCAGTTTTGGGTCCTTTACTGACTAGATTAATATAATGAAGAAGGTGGTTGTGATTCCGCACGAGATGTATGCTTCATTACAAAGTTTAAAGACTCCAGACACGGTTCTGGAACCCCTTAAAAGTAGGCTTAAAAGAATGGAAAACGATTTGCTAGCCCTATTAAACAGTGAAAAGTCACCTGATGAGAAAAGGCTCTTGTATCAAGAGGCTTTGCAGAAATTTCTTCATGACTACGAGGATTATAAGCAGCCTGCAGAGTACCCCGTGAGGCACAGCTCGAGTAGTGCTGAACATAGCGACACAGGACCTGACCAACCAAAGAACAACGGAACACAACACATCGAACTTGTGCTAAAAAACAGCCTCCTACACACATTGAGGAATAAAGGGTTGTCTTTATAATATAATGAGTGAGGATCCCATCATTATTGAAGGAACAAGGGTACAAGGCTCCAATATCGTTGATATTGTCATGATCTGGTTAGAAAATGGGACAGACCGTCACCAACAGGATGGAAGCATATTAAATCAAGACTACAACAAATAAATGTACCCAAATCTGGATAGGTTAAAAGACTTGGATCAAGTCACGCATGTGTCACAACTGAGTACACCATCGCCCCAGCAGTAGCAGTGTCTCTGAAGAGGAGAAAGAAGAGAACAAACGGCCAGCCTTATCCATGTGCCTCTAAAATACGGAAATGGTTAACGTATTAAGTAAACTCTATTATGATATTTCTAACCCCGCATCCTATGGTGGCGTTAATAGACTGTACAGAGGTATTTACGGTGTAAGGAAAAAAGATGTTGAGAGATTTTTGCGGGAACAGGATGCTTATACACTTCATAAACCGGTGAGAAAAAGGTTTAAAACGGCCAAGACATCAGCTGCCTCGACTGACTCTATTTGTCAGGCTGATTTAACAGACATGCAAAGATATTCAGTGTACAACGATGGTTACCGCTACATCCTATTCATAATAGACGTATTCTCTAGATAGCTGTGGCTAATTCCCTTGAAAAATAAATCTCCTAAGACAGTTGCTAAAGCAACCAAAACGCTGATGTTGAAAGAAAACAGGATTCCTGGCTATTTTTGTACGGATGTGGGGGAAATAATTTATAGAACGCACTTTTCAGAACATGCTGGCAGAGTTTAACATCAGCTATTACACCCTCAATTCTATACATAAGGTTTCTTTAGCTGAAAGAGTTCAACGTACCATAAAGGAGCGCATGCACCGATATTTTACACATAAAAACAGATTTCTAGACATTCTGGAATCATTGGCCTCATCCTACAACCACTCACACCATCGCGCGATTGAAACAACACCTAACGAGGTTTTAGAAAGAGGTACGCGCACAGAGGTGAGAAGAGATGGACCCCCACACACTGCGCGCTTGAAAATCAATGATTATGTAAGGCTGTCGCGTTCGGGAAACAAATTCGCGAAGGGATTTGAGCAAGGATGGACACGTGAGATTTTTTAAGTTAGGGCTATAAGGCCTAAAGTTGAGATAATGATGTATTACATTGAAGATTTGAATGGGAAAGAGATCTCAGGAGGCTTTTACCGCGAGGAGCTGCAGAAAGTGGCATTTAATTTAAGAAAAAGTGTGTTTAAAATTGAGAAAATTATAGGAAGCAAAGGTTCAGGAAAGAGAAAAATGTACCTGGTGAAATGGCTATGGTAGTCAGAAAGCTTCAACACCTATGTAAAAGCTGATGCAATAAAGAAGCTTAAATAGTATTCAGCATGGCTCCTAACCATTTCTACGTCACGCTCCCGTCTTCCTCATCCCTCTCTGTATATCTTAACAACACCCTCACCAACTTTGTGACAGAACTCCATGGGCCCATTGAATTGGAGCGTGATTCGTATGAGGTGGGGTTATGTGAACTTCAGCTATCTATCAAATTTTTAACTCTTGAAAATGAACAAATCATATTTCTGATATCAACCCTGTGCGGTGAGGAGCGGCACTATAGCATAAATGTATCGCTAGGAATCGGGCATTATGATACAGCCATGGACATTGTGCGGGTTTAAACAAGAGCCTTGAAAAGTCGTACTTGACAAACGATTTACTTTTTGAGTCGTAAACATAGACACGCCCGCTTGCACATTGAAGCTAAAGTCAACGCTTAGTAGAAATATTAAAGATAAAGAGCTGTTCACAATTGTGGCTGAGGACCGATATAGCGCAGCCTTCCAAAGGATACCTTTCACGAGGCACAGCATGAATTGTCCAGCTTAATGTATCAATGAAGATGGAGAAATTGGTTGAAAGCTCTCCCCCCAGACATGTGCTATATTTAGAGCAATATTGTCCAGCACCAATTTGTTGGGGACACCCAGGCACATCTGCTGCGCATTGCACACATCCCCAACCATAGAGGGAAAATTTTGAGCATTACAGATGACAAGCCCCATTATGTGAATGTTGCGACTAATCTATTAACCAACATCTCGACATATATATAAGGACAATTGAGGAAAAAAATTTCCCATTCGGTGATGGAGCTTAACAGTGAAACTACCTTTCGTCGTTTATAATGACCTGAAGACCGTTCACAGTATACCGAGGAGTGAGGTACCAGCGTGGGAGTGGTCTTCGCTCATTTTTTCATCCATACTACGCACCGCTGTCCCACTGTTGAAGAGGGGGGCCAGGTACCTAGGGCGGAAAGCGTTACAAACAGGCTTTAACGCGGCAGAAGACATAATGGGGGCACTAATCCTAAAGAAGCTCTAAAAAAACAATTAAAACGTACACGGGATGAGATCATCAAAGATGCAGAGAGAGAGATGCGTGGTGGCGGAAAGAAGAGATCTGCAGGAATAAGGGGTTAACAACACGTGGCGGATAGAAGAGATCTACCAGGAAGAAGGGGTTACCATCACGTGGCGCTAAACGTAAAAGGAAATAAAAAAAGAAGTGCTCTAAGCGTAAGAAACCTATGACTGTCATTTTTTTAAGTGATATAAGCTGAGGACGCTACTCTCACGAGTCATAGGTTGACTAATACTCGTCGAGGAGGTGGCACAGTTTCTGACTCGTCATGGCACGTTTCATCCATCCGTTTAGTTCACAATGCTGTAGATCGTAACTATACCTCTTTGATATGCCCCCCACCCAGGTCTCTATTGAGCATAGTGACTTTATTACAATTAACCCGTTAAACACAATTAGTTCACCCAGTGCCCCTATAGAATTCGTGATACCCAGCTCAGGCCCTTACTTTTTTGACCTGAGTTGCATGCACATATATGCTAAACTACGCGTAGCCCATTCTGATGGAACGGACTGCGATGATAGTTACGCTGCCTACCCTAAAACCAACTTTTTACACTCCATATTCAGCCAGTGTGAAGTGTATTTAAACCAGGTTAACATCTCGGCAGGTACGGGTACTACCACCTACGAGCCTGTCTGAAAATGTCCTCAACTTTTCAAAAGAAGCGAAGGACACCTTTTTAACCGCACAGGGGTATTACCACACTAAAGAGGAAAATGGAATAAAGGATAAATTTAAAAATTCTGAAAAAAAGATATATGAATGTTTTGGGCGCCTGCATACAGATTTATATTCCAGGAGAAGTTGCTTATGAACGGGGTGGATATGAAGTTGAAGCTTACCCGCACGAATCCTGAGCTCTGCATAAATCTGGGGACTGATCAAGAAGAAGGCGCGAAACCCGTTGTGATACACATCATGGAAACGTATTTGGGTATACGCCGAGTGAAATTAAGTTCCCCAAAGCAATTAGGAATTGAGAAAGACTTAATACACGCCACAGTAAAATATCCAATTAACAGGGTACAGATCAAACTGGATACGATCCCGCAGGGTTGGCGTCGAAGCATCTAGAGAACGTTGCTCTTGGAGCCCTACCTAAAAAGATATTAATTGGAATGCAAGACCACGCCTCGACGAATGGAAAATATAAAAAGAGTGCCTTTAAATTCGAGAATTTCGGCCTTAAAAATTTTACTCTATTCTTAAATGGCATCGGTCTGCGTGGAGCAATGAATACGGACTACTCGTCAGACGCTGTGTTCCCCTCTGCGCGAGAGCATATAGTAGTCTGGTTCATAATACAGGCGCCTGTGATGGACTTGGTTTAGGCGTAACGCAGAAAGAATTTGTCGAAGAATTTAACATTTATTCATTTGATATTACGCCTGACTTCTCTGCAGGCACAGATACCCATTTAACCTCACAACAAAGTGGGAACATCTCAGTCAGGTTGGAGTTTGCCAAACCTATAGACGCGCCTATAAGTGCACACGTGTATCTCGAGTCACAGGCACTAATAGAAATTGATCGTTTCAGGAACGTCGTCACTGATTTTTAAAATGGATGCGAATTCAATTCAAAGAGTGATGAAAAGTGACCGTTTCACACGTTCAAAATTTATCGGTGTGTATGAGAAGAATGAAATATTGAAGGTGCCGCGTAGGAGAAACTGGTACGGGATTATCGTTAACACCGACATTGTGGGGTATGAGGGGATCATTGGTTTGCAATCTATTTTAAAACTATGGAAAAAATGTCCTATTTTGACTCACTCGGATTTCCGCCATGGAATGATTCGGTAATTGTGAAGTTTATAGCACAACTAGGTGTGCCTGAGATTATTTGGTCCCCATATCGTTTCCAAGGATATTATACTGAAACATGCGGGTTGTATTGCATTTTGTTTCTCATGCACATGTCACGTGGGAAGAGTTTTATGAATTTTTAAAATTATTCGATTTATGTGACACAGTTATGAACGATAAAAGTATTTGCAAACAGATAAAAAAAGGTTTCCATATGTTAGCACACCCTGTAATGTGTAAAGCTGTATATACATTTGTAACTGTAGCCAATAAGACTTATGTATCGGATACTAGCCCCTTTTTGTACATGTTTTCTGCTATTTAATAAATGAAATTATATTGCATTTTGTTCTTGACTTCAAAAAATACTTACATTATCTCCTCTACGGTCTGGCACTCGATAGACCGAATGTGTGCCAATACCTCGACATCTGTATTCAGGTCAGTGGGTTGGCTGGGCGGAGAAGCATCCATTTCATTTATCCGCCTTTCATCAAAAGTAGCTATAACACGGCCTAGCTCGGATTCGCCCCAGTAATGATAAGTAAAACAAATATCACGAAATTGGATGCAGATAACTCGTCTTGTATCCACCATATATATATATATTAATATATATATATATATATATATATACATATAAATCAGAGACATAATATAACCTAACCTAACGTAGCCTATTCTAGCCTAACCTAACTTATTGTTTAAGATTCCACAAGAAATGTAAAAACACTATATATATTAGGGTGTCACTAGGTAATAGGGGGAAAATTAAACGATGGATATTTTCCTATGACACCCCTAAAATTGTTCCATTTGGTGTAAAACATACGGAAAAGAAATTTGGTCCTGATTGGTCATCATTTAAAGGTCGCCCTCGTCACTGAAAACAAGACCCATTTGTTGACGTCAACAAGCTGTTCAGTGTTCACAGCTTGGGCCGAACCAGATAATAAAAAACAAGGCAATTTGGTGAAATAACGAAAGTAAGACACTTAAAAACGCAAAGAATACAAACAGTTTATTATATAATCAAAATAGAAGACATAATTTGGCGAATAATGGTACAAAATGGAGAAGCAACAAAAGCAAAACTTTGAGAAATAAAATACATATACAGTAGCAGAATAATTGGTGCTCATACGCTGATCAGTGATTAGTTCTTTCGCGTCCTCACTAATGCTGATTTGTTCGGAGCTGGGTGTTGCTTTCTGTGGTCAGTGACAACTTGAACGAGGAACTGGAGCTGTTCTTCTTTCACTGTCAACTTTCCGTTCAGCTCCTTCACCAGAGCCACGGCCCGTTCTGCTCTGTCGTTCACCACTGCAAGTTTGGAGACCACATCCCGAGCTTGCACGTATTCAGAGTTTGACGTCCATGAACTGGGATGGTGGAGCAGAAAGCAATCTGGCAACTGAAGTTTTGAGAAGAATCCTCGGGTGTTCTTTGTGATCAGTTGCTCCAGTCCTTTGCTGTCACTGAGGAACATAGTATCAAGAACCAAAGGTCGTTTTGGCGGCATGTGAGGGGCTTCTTGATCTAACGCTGCAACCATGCTGCACTTCACTTCCATCGATATCCTCTCATCAAAGAACGCCAGACCCACTGCCTCCTCCGAATAGTACCACAGGTGCGCAGACAGCTTCTTGGTGGTACCATCAGATCTTCTTGTGCGGGTATCGAAGGAGCGTCCTCATCAATTCCCAATCATTCAGCGGAGCTTCGATGGACAGATGAGCTGTTGCCCACGCTTTCATGTAAACTAGAACAGAAAAGAGGCAGATATCTCGAATTCCGCGTTCCTCAGTGTTCGTCAGTTTAAACTGTCTTCGGAAGAGCCAGATCTTGATGGCATAGAGCCCTTAGCCATCCATCTCGCCCGGTGCATAGCACCAGGGGCGCGGAAGTTTAGTCCCTTGTATGGAACTCCTCCAAGAAAGATGACGGAAAGATCGAGGAATTCCTGATAGTCATCACGAACTTGAAGTGCTTGTGATTTTGCAAACTCAATGAGCTCCGTTCTATGCTTAAAAATAGCTGCTTTGGTGAACGCATCTGTGTCCGCAGTTTGGAACTGTTGCTGGTCAATGCGGGTCCAATAATCATGGAAGCGCTTGAAAATCAGAATTTCTGGACCGGTAGATACTGAATCTAGCGATGCTGCGAATGCCGCCTGTAGCACCAACTCCAGTACATGGTGTCTGCACGCGCAGTGTAACAGGTCACGTCCAACTTTTTCTTCCAGAAGAACACAAGTTCCTCCACGGTGGCCTGTGTTTGTCGCGGTTGTGTCGAAACACATAGATTTGACATGATCGGTCACTCCCCATTCATTCAGGCAATCTATGATGGCATTTGTTTGTGCCAGCGCGGTTCCTGACAGAAGTTTTGGCACCCGAGGAGCTGCTCTGTCCCGGAGCCAGATACAAGAATAGGTAAGCGGTCAACATATTCTCGTGACGTCAGATCTTGCATGAGTTTTCCGTCCCAGTGAACAGTCAACGGACTATTGCCTTGGAACTCGCTCTTCAGTTGCCGAGCCTTAAGGGTACGGAATTTTTCACGCTGACGGTGAATGGATCCACGATTGATGTTGTAGTCGCTAGCATCATGCCCTAAGCTGGAAGCTGCCTCAAACAGCAGATATGTGGCCTTTCTTGACGAGAGTTGCGTGCGATCAAGCGCTGCCGCCAATTCCGATGTCATGATGTTCTTCGTTGCTCTTTGTTTAGACGCTAACGAACCACCACATGCTCCTTTTTCTTCGCTATCATCTGAGCTGGAGGATGAGGACTCCAAAACCGCTTCGTTGGATACTGCCTCCATTTCAGCTGCTGATCGCTTTCTTCGTTTCTCCTCTTCCTCCCGACGTCGAGTACAATCTTTGACTTGGCGCTGATGGGTCATGTCCAAACCTGCCATTGAACCTGGACGTCCTTTCTGGCGCTGCTGCTGAAGGAACTCCAATCCTCTGTTTACTTGACCAATTTCTCACAATCAGCGTGGGCGATGTCAAAGAGACGATCGAGGCGTTCAATGAATTCTTTTTCTTTCGTCTTGTGTGAATCGCTCGTCCTTGAGGCGTGTTTTTTGAGTCCTTTCCACTCCTCGAAGACTTTATCCAGTTTGCTGACGCAGTGTGTCTCGAGTCTGGTTGGAATGTGAGCTTTCTCCCAGAAGGACATCACTGCTCGAGTGACTTCCTCAACGCGTCACGTATTGTCATTTTCTTTTCATGGTGAAGGTAAAGGAAGTAACCGAATGCTTGCCTGTAGGAAGGAAGCTTGCATCCTTTCACCTCATCAACCGCTGCCCCTAATAGGTATATACACTTCCGGGTTTCCATCACCAGAAATCACGTAGCTGAAATGAGAAACGGTGAATCGTTAAGTATTGTTCACTTTATTTCTCAGATATTCAGACACACACAGATACACACACACACATATATAGAGATATATAGATATCTAATGAACGATTATGGAGACGCCGCGCAAGCATTAAACTTTGGAAGGCGGGGGCGACCTTTTATAGTTATTCAAATAAAAAGATTTTTCAGTCACCATGTTTTTTTACCAATGGAATAGATTCGCGGGGTGTCAGCATGAAAATTTCAAACTTTGCATTTAAGTGACACCCTAATATATGTACATATATACGGGGCTCCATTAAACCTGAGACCCCCGCCCATGGCCTAAACCAGGGATTCCCAAAGTAGTCTGTACAGACCCCCAGGGGTCTGTAGGAAGCATCCAGGGGGTCTCTAAGCTTTTGGAAAAATAGTAACATTAACTATATTAAAATAAATTTCCATTTCACACTAGACATTCGGTAAGTGTTTATTAAACTGGTTTAATGAGCGTAGAATGTTTAATTTTACATTAATTTAAAAGCTATCTATGTTTACGAAATATACTATAGTTTGTAACTGAATTCATAAATTATTTTGTGGGGATCTATATCCGTACGGAAATAATATTTAGGGGTCCTTGATGGCAAAAGTTTGGGAACCCCTGGCCTAAACCATTAGAGGTACGGTAAAACTAAACATACCTTACAAAAGAGAATTTAATCCTGCATTTAATGAGAAACAATTAAAACTTGGTGTTCCCGCCATTGGCTTCCAAGTCAGCCTGAATTCGCTTTGGGTAGCTTGCCAAAAGTGACGTGAATAGATCTTCATCGTTACGCAAATTTACTAAAGCAGTTTCAATGGGTTGCGTCATTGTATCCTTCGAAAATCGATTTGCTGCAGGTTCTTGAAACGAGAGACATTCAACCTTGTCCTTTATAACTGATCCAATGTGTTCACAGACGTTCAGGTCAGGAGAATTTCCTGGCCATTCTTCATTTCCAAAGAAATCGATTTCATGGTTCCGCAACAACTGTTGAGTGGCTAATGCCTTAAAGCAGGGGGCCTTATCGTGCAGAAGTGTGACCTGATCGACATCCATAACATTGTTTGGGTTTCTTAGAAAAGGGATGACATGCTGGGCTAGAATAATATCACGAAAATACTGTCCATCCCAACTCTGACCATTTGGCTTCTGCACCCACATGCGCTTCTTTGCAGTAAACAAAACAAACAGACCAACACAGTCTGGACTTTTTAATAATTCGCGATAATTTTCATTGTCATCGATTTCATCTGGTGTTGTGGCCCACACTCGATCATTTTGGTAGTTAGGCCGACGTGTTACGTAAACAAAAAATTCATCGGAGACAGCTAAATGCATGAAATCATCCACATCCCAATCTTCAAGATAATGGGCAAACCACATTCTGTCATCGATGTTAAGTTGAGTTTTTCTTGGCTTTGGAAGTTCAAGCCAAGGCTTTAAACCTTGCCTATGACGGTACAGTCGAATGATCTCACCACTAACGATCTTTCCTCTCAACACTTCGATCTCTCTAGAAAGTTTAGCACAGCTGTTTTTCCGCTTACGCGTACCGCTTCCAATGATGTCCTTTGTTTCCTGAGAGAGTGGCAAATTTGGGCGCCCAGATTTGGTTGTATCCATTTCACATTCATCCAAAGTTTTATTCCAATTTCTTTTGACGAAGTCCTCACTTCTTCGCAACTTTATGGCAACCCATGAACGTGTTATAAAGGTGGCTCCAGCATCACGAGCTTCCCGAAATGTTATTTCTCGTATGCGATCTATCACACGTTACCTCTCCGAATCACAAATCAATTGAGAAGCCATTATATTATCACTTTATCAGCTAGAGTAATTTTAATACCTGCAATAAATAAAGAATTTTATATATTTTTATAATCACTAAAAACTATTTTGATATAAGTAAACATGTAAGCTGCAAATGGGGGAACTAAGGTTTTTTGGAACCCCTATATATATATATATATATATATATATATATATATATATATATATATATATATATATATATGCTGAGATAATCACAATGGTAACAGAGAATAAAAATTATTTTTGAAAACCCGTTTATTGCGGGCTTTTATGACAAGGTTATATTTCTACTGTAAGTTTTATAAAAATTCCACAAGAAACGTACAAACTATTTTTCAAAACAATTATTATGACACTTTGAGCGGGCCTTGCATTTCACTACAATTTTCCGCAACACTCTGGGTAGATAATAGTTCATCCTGGTCTAGCGCTATGAAAATTATGTGCGCAACCTGGGCATAATTGACATCGTCCTCCATCAGGTCGGGAGTATTGTACAACGGTAATTGACTCAGCGTATAAATCCCTATCGGAAAATGTAAGAAACTGAGTCTCTGACCCGAAACGCTCCCTTTATAAGGGGGCCTGTGACCAGTCCCACAAAGCACAATCCTTAGCATCCTATTGGCTGGCGGTGAATTTTGGGCTGATCGTGACGCGTTGGCCTGCATAGCAACCAACCCGATGTCCTGGGAGCCTCCCTACAGGGTTGTGGTTGGTCGCCCCGTGAAATCTGTGCCTGCCATCTGTTCCGATTAGTGGAGAGATGTTTTAAAATTTATCTTTCTGCGAAAAATGCTTATCTTGATACAACTTTATCTTTCTGTGATAATATAATCTTGGATTCAGAATTGAAAAACACCTGTTTTAAAATTTATTTTCTGCGAGATATAAACGCCTGAATAATCTCGAATCTTGTGCGTTTTGCAGATAAATAAGCATTATATATTGTTTATTTATATGGTCACGTTCAGAATAGAAGACCTTTTATGACATGTATTCAAATTTTTGTTGTTGAAGAAACAGATGTTTTCAAATTTTATCTTTAAATTCGAACGAAGGATGATATTTGAGCAGAAAGGAATAGATAAAAACAATGAGTTGTGATGTACTGACCATTAGGGTATACCATTTTTAGGTCATTTTCAAAAAGTCAAGGTCCAGGAGTCTAATGTTGTGCTAAATGATGTCCTAAACACGAATTTTACAGGCATTTTCTAATCCGACAAATTTTGAATCCCCCCCACCCCCCCTTGAAATTTTGCGCAGCCCCTTTTCCTAAAAACCCCATATATCTCAAACACTATCAACTTTATCGAAAAATGTTGTAGAATAAAAATGATTTAGAATCAAACGTTATATTAGAAAAGTTCATCGACATAGAAATTTACTTAATTTTGAAAATTTTCATTTATTTTTAAAAAATTTAAATTAAAAAATTTTTTTGCTTGCAGTGCCTTCTTCTTAAATAAGGTGTTACCGCCACATTTCAAGCATCACCCCAATGCAGCTTCGCGGCGATGGGCTTTGTATTTGCTAGTTATAATGCAAATCATAATTAGTTTTTATTATAACTAGCCTATACAAAGTGAGGACAACCTCAAAACTATATATATAAAATAAAGCTAAAAATTAACACTTTATCTATAGTTGTGAGGTCCCATCGTTTTTTTTTTCCTTTATTCAACACTTTCCTCAAAAAAATAAAAAGAAACAAGTTTCCTAATTAGAAATCATTGATATAAGAGCTTTTTAAACATAAAAATAAGAAAAGACAATTTATGGTATATTTAATAACAACAAAAAATCAGCCTCTTCTAAATTAAAACAATCTCTGCAAATAAAAATACCTAATCTATCTGTTAATTAACTATTCTTTACTGAGTTTCATTCTTTTAAGAGTCTCTTTACTAGGATCAGGAATTAGTCTTCTATTCTCTTCCACAATTTGCAAAAGACCTTGAAATTCTTCTTCATTTTGACATTTGTCATGAAAGTCTTGAACCAGCTTGATTCCTCTTTCAGCGGTATCATTGACTACTCTAATAGATGAAAGAATGTTTTTTAGTTTGTTGTAGTCATCGACCTCTTCCAATGTTGATGCTGGTTTCTTTATCCATGAGTCTGGTTTTGACCCACAGCATTGAAATAAATGCCATGAAATTGGACCTACTAGCTGATGAAGCTTTGTGTCTTCTTTTAAAATGGGGAAAACAGGTTGCCCACATACATAATTTTCTGGAACTGGATATTTGTTTAAGGATTTTGCGATCTTATCTTTTTCATCATTACTTAGCGATCCAAAGAAACTCAAAGGGACCACTTCCTCCGTCAAATACCAGTAATGATTGGCAAAAGATTTCAAAGCAGCATTTGCAACTTCCCTATCTTCCTTCTTGTAATTCACCAAATCATGATAAAACTTCAGATCATTAGCTGGACTATCTAGTGAATTAGAACATAAAAGCCAGTATTTTCCATAAATTAATGCATTAAATAGACACATTCTCTTTAATTTCTTAATCAATGATTCATCATATGATGCTTGGTGGGCAAAAGCATACATTTTATTTGTATACAAAATCATTGCCATCCACCTGGCACGGTGCATTGCACCAGGTTTCCGCCAATGACTGTTTTCTCTGGAAACCTCCCCTAAAAGCATTAAAGTTGTTTCAGCAACTTCCTTATAGTCATCACGTGGAAAGCAGTCAGATTTTCTTAAACATTGGGTCATAAATTCTACACATTCTTCCTTTAGGCCTCTTTGATACCTTGATTTAACATCAAGAACATTGTATGTAGATTTCGTATTAATTTTCTTCCATTTAGACTCGCGAAATTCTTTGAATAACTCAAACTCAGGAGATTTACTTGGGCCAAAAATGGTTTCATACACAGCACACAAAACTCTTTCAGCCACATGATGGCGGGCGGCATGCTAACCAAATCAATTTCTTTTGCAAAAGTTCTTCAAGTAACTTACAGGAACCTTTCATCCATCCTGAATTGGATGCAGTGGTATCAAATGATACTCCAAAGACATTTTGCTTCAAGTTCCATTTTTCAATACTTTGAAATACAGAAGTGGCTTGAGACAATCCAGTGGAATCATCTATTATAGAAACTGATAAAAGTTTTTCTACATTTGGGTATCCAGTAACAAGTATTGCAAGGCGGTCTTCTTGTTCTGAACATGATTTAGTAAGCAGCTTGCTATCCCAATGTACTAGGCAGTGATCAGGAGGAGTAAAATCCTTGATGCAAGTTTCATATTTTCGTTTTCTTGTCTTTCGAGCGGCTCTTGCAGATGTGGTCCTGGAGAGAGACAGTTTTTCAATATCCTTGCCACACCTAATGGCTACTGCAGCAGCAAAAACAGTCCGTTGTCCAATAGAGAGATTAAGTCTGTCTGCAGTGGAGGAAACCAATGGCGAGGCAAGAATATTTTTGGGGCTGGAAGCATTTGAAGGTCCTGCTGTAGGTTCTGTCGGAAACTCTTCATAGCTGTCTGTCTCAGAACTGGTCGTGCTAGGAAGGAGGGTCTCTGATGTTCTGGCTGTAGCACTCACTTGCTTCACTGATTTATGTTTCTCTTTGCGTTTCTTCTCTTTCTCTAATCTAATGTACTTGCGCTGTACTTTTCATGCATAATCTGCATCTAGCAAACCTAAACATGTTTCTCGTTTTGTTCTTTGATCTTCTAAGAATGAAATATCATATGCTTTCTGAGGCTCAGTTCTCATGCGGTCTTTTTGGATTAATTCAACGGCATTTTGAGAAGAGATGTCAAAAAGGGAATCCATAATTTTCATGAAATTAGAGAGTTCATTTTCAAAACTTGCTCTTTTTTTGTGCTTGATTAAATTATTATGCATTTCTTCTACATTTAACAGCATCTTCCTGCCTTTAGGGTTTTTACTAATATCTATAGTAGGAATGCATGCTTTTTGCCATATTATTAGTAGCTTCTGTAGAACTTCATTAACAGTAGAATCTTTTGTAACTTTTGGACCCTTATACTGCATTCTCCGTAAATAAATAAAATGGCTTAGAACATCTTTATTCGATGGTAAAACAATTTTAGATGAACTCATAATATCAGCCTGCAAGCGACCAAAGATAAAGTCATGCTGTTTTGTAGCTGTTTGACTCATTTTTTATTTATTTTTCAAATAAAGCAGTCTGAAAAGAAACAATAAGAGTAAAAACAATGCTTGTTTATTAAAGTTCAATGTAAAAAAGGATTTTTAAATTTGGATTATAGTCACAATATACTCATAATAATGTAACTTAAGCACCTTATTTTATATTAATACAATAAGGTGCTCTTGGACAAAAGAAAATGAAAATTTTCAAAATTACGTAAATGTTTATCTTAATGAACTTTTCTAATAGAACGTTTGATTCTAAATCATTTTTATTCTATAACATGTTTCGATAAAGTTGATAGTTTTTTAGATATATGGGGTTTTTAGGAAAAGGGGATGGGCAAAATTTCAAGGGGGGTGGGGGGGATTCAAAATTTGTTGGATTAGAAAATGCTTGTTAAATTCGTGTTTAGGACATCATTTGGCACAACATTAGACTCCTGGAGCTTGACTTTTTGAAAATGACCCAAAAATGGTACTCCATACTGACCATTGAATGCGATATCGCGCGAACTGAAATTACCCATCCTGTGATTAAAGAAACAGAAACATCTGTTTCAAACTTTATCTTTAAATGTGAAAGATGATAAATATAACTGTGTGTATATATATATTTTTTTTTTCAGATTAGAAGCCCTTTTATCACATGTATTCAAAGTTTTGTTGTGGAAAGATGATATTAGCTTTGTCCATCAGGGGGTTTGAAACGGTTGGAGGGAGGGAGAGAGAGAGAAAGAGAGATAAACGAAATGATCGAGTGTTGCTACAACGGGGTGTGGCATTTTTTCCACGTCCGAGTTGATCGATGTTACAACATCCGTACGAATTGTTCGGTGCTTTACCCCCACCTTAGAACTACTTTTTCCGTACGATTTGTTCGGCGTTTTACGACCCACCTTAGACCTAATCTTGCAACATTTGCAACATTGCGACATCTTGCAACATTGCATTGCAACATTATGCATGGCTCCGGGAGAGCAGTTGGTGCATAGCACACCAGCCGAAACTTTTATTAATTATCTGGGTTTTTTCCGTACGAATTGTTCGGCGATTATCTACGGGAATCATTAGGGTACCCTGGATTTTTTCCCGTACGAATTGGTCGGCGATATCGACGGGATCATTAGGGTACCCTGGGTAGAGAAGAGCCAGGTGGGTCACAAACCCAATTTTTTTCTGATCATTAGGCACCCTGGTGGCGAAGCCCGCCGTGGGCTCGAACCCAACACCGTTTAAACCGGTCGCGTGACGCACTTGTACACAGTGTCAACTGAAGCCCGGAGGCACTGGCTGATGTGCTAACTGGCTGATGCCCAGAGGCACTGGCTGATTAAGCCTCCTGACTGATACCCGGAGGCACTGGCTGATTAAGCCAACTGGCTGATTAGAGGCCCTATAAGAGAGCGGCGGCACGGCTGAAGACCTCATATGCGCTTGGCATAGCCGAGCGAACACCTCCTCCTCCTTTCTCTCCTTCTCCTCTCTCTTTCTCTTGGGGATAACTCCGCCTCTAAGTTGCAACATTCCCCCTCCCCCATTTTGGGGGTGCCTTGCAACAAGGGGTGGGGGTTGCAACAAAGGGGGGCCTTGCAAAAAGGGGGTGGGGTGGCACTCTTGCAACATTATACAACATTTGCATTATGCATTATGCATTTCAGAATGCTGCTCAAAGGAAGCTCCATCGTATTCTATTGTGAGGAATGCTCGTCCGGTCTGTTCAAGCTCTGAGATGACTATGAGCCACAGGTGGGTGGACCGGCTCGACGGGAGGTGTGGAGGAGTGAGTCACGCCATAAGCTGATCAATCGTGTACGGCGTTCTTCCAACCAGACAGATTCATGTGAATACTTGTATCTCATTATACTGGGTAGGTGTTTTGAGAATTTGTCCATCTGCGAAACATGAAGCAATATCGGTTTTAATGTTTTATCACTCCCACTCCCCATAATGCGCACCAGACATTTTCGTTCAGAGGGATCCTTACGAACTAAACACATTTTATTTACACTATGGCGCACTATTTGAGAGAAGCATATGCCCATATTTTTCCTTTTTGCTTAGCAGACAATACTCGTCTCTAAATTCTCTAAATTAGCAAAGCTACCAAAGGTAATGGGCGTAGCCGCCGAAGTTTCAAAAGGATGTTTCCCTTGCACATTCCTCACTAGCGAAACTTTAAATTACGTAGGACTACCTCTACCCAAACATTACTTTAACTATGAATGTATGAGTACAGGTAAACGTGAAGACATTGACCGCTACTACAACAATTTTAATGAATCTAATCCTTACAATATAGCTGATGAATGTGAGCGTTATTGCGTGAATGATTTGCGCGTGCTTAGAGTATGTTTCCAGGCTTTAGAAGGATATACATAGACCGTTTGAAATGCGATCCGTTGCAAGTCGCAACCACGATCGCTTCATTCTGCTTTACGGTGTTCAAGAACAATTTCATGCCTAAAGACACCTTAGCCGTCATTCACAGAAACGATCCAGGCAGTTATGGGCACAAAGCTATTTACTGGCTCATACACGAACAACAGCAGACAAATGTATACATAAAGCATGCACGTAACACGGGGGAAATACCCATTAAAGTTAATGGTCGTGTTTTTTGGGTCGATGGTCTAAACGAAAACCGTGCCACTGATGAGAAGACTGTGTACTCCTTTAACTGTTGCTGGTGGCACGGATGCCCCGTCCTGAGTGTGGATTCGTAGGAGATATCCACGGTAGATCCCGTGCCGACAGTTTTGCATGGACTCGCACCCGCGATCAGCTTATAGGCATCCAATTCACTGACAAGGTCTTGTGGGAGCATGAGTGATGCACGAATAAAAAAAATGGACAGTACCGTGAAGAAATAAACACGATCAAGCGTTCAATAGTGCTGGATCCTCTGAGATGCGGTGATAGCTTGTTCAGAGTGGGTACAAATCCCTTCCAGTTATACTTTCTGCCTACGGAGGGCGTGAAATTCCATTACTATCTGTTGTTTATACCCCTCCGTGATGAAGAACAATCCGTACCCCGTAGGTGCACCTGAAAAACTGGTGCGACCTAACCTGTCCACCATCGAGGTTTCTCAACAAATTTGAACAATACTAGTTCGGCCTTTGTTTCGTAGACGTGCTCCCACCTCGCGATTTATAGATGCCGACCTTACCCGTCGTTATAGACCACAAACTCATGTTTCTCCTGTGCGTGAAGTGCGCACAGAAGAAAAATGGAGCTTGTAATCACACATCCAACCAGCGTATATACAAGCTATGAGCTGTCCCTAGCCGTTCACCATGGCTACAGAATATTGAAGATATATGAGGTGTAGAAGTTTCAGAAGCTACCCAACTTTTTCACGCCATATATAAACACTTTTTTAAAGGATAAGGTACAGGCATCAGGGTATCTGTGAGAAGTTGATACCGAAGATAAAAATCGGCTTATATTCAACGTTATCGTGACCGTGAAGCGATACAGCTTGACCCCTCCCAAATTGTAAAGAACGCTGGCAAACGCTTTAGTGCAAAGTTGTGTTTAAGCAGTCTTTGGGGAAAATTTGCACAGAATACAGGCAAGGGGAACGTTCATTTGGCACAAAGTTATAGTGAAGTCTGGGATTATGCCAACGCTCCCGATAAAGAGGGAATGAATGTAGGTAATACGTACATAATAAAGTACAACATTACGGAATTGACCACAGACACATCGTGTGTTACAAACATACCTGTACTCAGCTTCACAACGGCCTACACACGCATCAAACTTTTTGGCCTATTACAATCTCTTGGGCGGAGGGTTCTGTACGTCGATACAGATTCTGTGATATTCACAGTGAGGGAGGGTAAATACATGCCGCCTATTGGTGAATTCCTTGAAGAGTTGACTGATGAGATCAAGGATGAGTATGGAGACATCGCATACGCTGACTCCTTTGTATCAACAGGGCCAAAAACTTATGGGGTACGGGTGAGGGTGGGGAAGGATATGAAATGTATTGTGAGGGCTAAGGGTATCACGCTGAACCAGGCGAATCGGCGGGTCGTTAACTTTGATTCGCTGAAGGATCTAGTGTGCTTGGAAGATGAGGCGACCAGCCGACAACTGACTGTAGGGACCCAAAATTTTCTGGCGCAGAAGCTGAGGTGCGTGAAGGAACTTAGGGGTACGAAGATGTGCCGTAACACCTATAGGAAACGTTACCAGGTGCCTGGTACCTATGATGCCGTACCCTTTGGATACCATAATCCTTGATTGTTTATTATATATATATATATATATATATATATATATATATATATATATTTATTTGTTAGAGATATGAATATTTTAATTATTACACGTATTTGTGAATATATACCTTGAATAATTGGATTATATGTTTATTACGTAAATAAATCGTGTTTCAATTAGTTTTCACTGTCTCCTTTGTTTGTGAGTGTGTGTGAATGCGTATGTACAGGAGAAAGTTCTAAGCTCCGCCCCCTGTATGATCAGTCAATGGTCAAGTGACTCCTGGTACTACCTGGGAATATCTCTACCCCTGCATGCTCAGTTGACCGCTACAAGCCATGGAACTCAGACGTGCATTTGAAGAAATCCCACGTAGAAGAAAAATAGTAATGGCTACCTTTAATATTGCGTGTTCGACGTTTATGAAGTGGTATTCGGCAAAGTGTGAAGATGTGATGGGTACTCAAAGACTCCCTATCCCTCCCTCCTTTGACACTTTTAAGGCTATATTGAACAGTGTGAAGCTTGAGAAACAAGATGTACAAATACTCTACGGCTCTTCTGGCGAGAGCATTTTAGGATTTCGTGGTACAAGCGATGTATTGAACTATGTTGTAGGACAAAACTTTATGAAGGCTTTCACATACCGTGAAGTGGAAGAAACAACACGTGTAGAAGAGAAGCAACGGTTATGGTTAGAGAGACTTGTTGATGAGTGGAGTGACAAGCAGAATTATGTCATGTTGCATCATACCGAGTACTCGTACCCTGCGGCTGAGAATGTAATTCTTTGTCATAATGGAGAATCTGAAGTATTTTTACCACTACATTAATATATATCATGACGAGGTTTGTAGTGAGGTTGTGGCTAAAGGCATGCGTGAGTTTTTAATATAATTTAGAGACGAGTATTGTCTGCTAAGCAAAAAGGAAAAATATGGGCATATGCTTCTCACAAATAGTGCGCCAGAGTGTGAATAAAATGTGTTTAGTTTGTGAAAATCTCCCTGAACGAAAATGTCTGGTGCGCATTATGTGGAGTGGGAGTGATAAAACATTAAAACCGGTATTGCTTCATGTATCGCAGATGGAAAAATTCTCAAAACACCTACCCAGTAAAATGGGATACAAGTATTCACATGAATCTTTTTCGTTGGAAGAACGTCGTACACGATTCATCAGCTTATGGTGTGACTCATTCCTCCACGCCTCCTGTCGGGCCGGTCCACCCACCTGTGGCTCATAGTCATCTCAGAGCTTGAAACGATCGGACGTGCACTCCTCACAATAGAATACGATGGAGCTTCCTTTGAGCAGCATTCTCAACGCCATGTACGATGTGTCCGTGACGAACTCATTGCGCGTGTTCAGACATAAAACCGGTGCCATTAACTCTGCACTGGAAACGACTTGTAGAAAAACAAACTCTGGTAAACGAAATGTTGTTTATTTAAGTGTTCAGGAGATGAATAGAGTCTTCGTGGTAATTGAGAAGTGGAGCGATGATGGTTATAAAATACCTGCAGGTGTAGGCGCAAGAAGAGAAGAGATTAGTGATAGCCCCTCATATACCATTGTTTGTACGTTGTGTATAAATAACGATTAACCATGCATTGATATACGATGGATGTGGAAGAAATCGTTTCATCCTCGACAGAATGTTTGAAATCGTTGGTTTCCGCAAGCTGAAGCGATATTAGACGCGCGTGTTATGGATATGGTTTATTTTGATACGGTTCTTCAATGAGCAGACAACGCTCTGATTGGTGAACAATGCGAGAATGGTCTACAGTTAGATGCTTATTTAAAAGGTTTAGACTCTTCAAAATATCATTAACTTTGGTACAAAGGACTTGAGCGGTACAGGGCTGAGCTCACTACACCGTTCACCATGAAGAATTGTATCTTTATATAATGAGCAGCTGTCGTTACAACTCTGAAGATTATTTCAATTGCCGCTGTGAATGGTGAAGATGAGTTCACGATTGAAAAGCTCGGATCGGTAAGAATAAACCCTCGATTGGAAAGGAGTATTTATAAACTTGTATTTAATAATGATGTTGTGGCTAACGATGACTTCTTTGTACGTGCTTTTGAATGTATTCTGTCCGTGTTTAAAGATAACTTGCCAACCGAATGTAAAGGCCCTTTACATCAAGTTTAGGCATCCCTATAATTTGAGCGGTAAAATAATGTTAAATCGCATGTATTGCATAGTGCAAAGCAACAATGATGTAACTGCAGACTCAATCATGTGCGAGTTTAGTGTTTTAGTTAAGCGCAGTAGAACATAAAGTGTATGTATGTTGAGGGTTTTCCAGTATATTTATTTTCTATACAGGGTGTCCCGTAAGTCCGGCATCATAGGAGAAATTCATATTTTTCTATTTCTACAAACCATAATTCATAGTTTTCTCTTTCTACAGGCCATAATGTCTGTGAGCAAGGAAGAACGAATCCAGATAATTCTACTCATAGGAAATCGGAGTCAAAGAGAGGCCGCTGCTGAATTTAACAGACTGCATCCAGACCGCGAGCCAATAACACAGAGTTGTGTTAGCAGACTTGTTGCAAAGTTCAAGGAAACAGGATCCATAGCAGATAAACCACGCAGTGGACCTTCAAGGAGGCTCATTTTAACAGAAGCCCCAATAAGTCTCTTCGGCGATTGTCCGCCGAGAAAGGAGTGTCGGAAAGTAGCATTCATCGCATTCTTCAGGCTCACAAATGGCATCCACATAAACTTCAGATCCTACAGAAATTAAGCGAAAATGATCCCGACCGGCGGATAGAATTTTGTGAATGGGCTACGGAACAATATGCTCGAGATGCCAATTTCCCGTCCACCATTCTGTTTAGTGACGAGGCTGTTTTTTATGGAAATGGTGAAGCAAATCGACAGAACACCCGCTATTGGTCTCAACCAACCCTCACTGGTATACCTCTTCAAAGGAACAAGGTTCATCTCGGGTGATGGTATGGTGTGGCATTTGGAAGGATCGCATCATAGGCCCCCATCTTTTTCGATGAACATGTCACTGGAGGCACCTACCTACGTATGCTCGAGGAAGAAGCATTTCTCAGTGTCTTGAACGAAGAAGGAAATTTCCCAACATGGTTCCAGCAAGACGGCTCTCCTACACATAACAGCACCCAAGTAAGGGAATACCTGTACCAACAATTCCCTGGTCATTGGATAGGATGTCGAGGTCCTGTGGAATGGCCAGCTAGAAGCCCGGATGTGACGCCACTAGATTTTTATCTCTGGGGCCACTTGAATGCGCTGGTATACGCAGAGAAATTTAGGAGTGTTGAACATTTGCGGCAGCGCATTATTGGGGCATGTAACACCATTACTCCTGACATCATTCACCGTGTGCTTGCTGACTGGGTATCACGTCTGAATTTGTGTATTGAAAACAATGATGGACATATTGAGCACGTTCTGTAAATAAAAGCTTTTGTTTTGCCTGTTTTTATTATTTTCCTATGATGCCGGACTTATGGGACACCCTGTATATTTAATTATTTAATATAAATGTATATATAGATTTCTCCTGTACTATTATTGTGATGATTGTACTCCATCGTTTAAAACTGTTTTTCTTATATTATTATTTTTTATTTTATTTTTATTATATCTATACTCTTCGTTCAACTTGTATATTTCTTATACTATTTTATTTTTATTGCATATATTCCTCGTGTACTTATTTTCTATATTTTTCATGAAATTATTTCCAATAATTCTGCTGAATAAGCAGAATGATATAATGGTGTTTTATTTAATTCTTTTGGTTGTATATATACACGATATTATTTAAGTAAATAAATATATATATTTATACCAAATGGCAGGTTATGCCTTCTAAACCGACTGGCTGCTTTAGACTTCTAAGCCAAATGTCAAGAATATATGCTTTAATTAAATAAATAGTACAATCTGGCAACTCGAAAATAATAATGAGTACCTAAATAAGCCATTTACGCCTTCTAAGCCAGATTAAGCCGTCTAAGCCAACTGGTGGATTAGGACCTTCTAAGCTAAGTGCAAAGACCAAGAGTTTTATTATGCGTCTGGCAGATCCAGGCGAAGGAGGGCCTCTCTCTCTCTCTCTCTCTCTCTCTCTCTCTCTCTCTCTCTCTCTCTCTTAGGTTAGGTTGATTCCCCAGCTTGCTCTCTTGCAAAAAGGGCCGGGAGGAGGTCTTGTAACAAGGGGGAGGGGGGTATTTTAATTTGTATATCTGCTTTTTACTTTTTACATAAAATCTTAAACGTATTTATTTCACGTGCATTATACATTAAAATAATCAATGAAGTAGGAGTAACATTAGCAGTAGTCTCATTTTTATCTTTCTACTTTTCTTATTCTCTTAGGACATATTAGTATCATTTATTTACTTTTAAAATCTTTTCATATAGATTAATTTGGCTATGTTTGTAATTACACTGACATGTGACTGCTGTCACAACTCAGTGGTCATTGATGATGTCTCGAGATTATCTTATCCTCTTCAATAACACAATTGTTAGTTGGCTGTTAAATATGAAGTAATTAGACATACTGTATTTTCTCAAGGGGAATGAATTCTAAAAACATTATATTCATGGCCCATGAAAATAATTAGAAAATAGTACATTATTTTGAAATATATTTTCAAATTAATTTCACATATAACTATTTGCATTACGTTTATCGCAGGGTTTAATTTCATTAAGTTTGTCGCAGGGTTTAATTTAGCATTGCTATTGGTACAGCTCTACTACAGACATTGCTTTGTGAACCGCTTAGATCAGTGTTCCCACCGTTTTTGGAGAGAAGCTACTTTGAGAATTATGGTTCATTCAGCGGGCACCATAAATCTAAGGGTGTTCATAAACCAAGCCAATGAAGAGACATTATAAAACATAATCATTTATAAAAAAACATATAGGGTTATGGTTTATTGCCTTCACCCTCAACCATTGGAAATTTCCAGCAGATATCAGTGGAGAGTTAACGACAAAAACCCTGCGTTTTTTTAGTTAAAAAGTTATGTGTGTGGAAGTTTTCAAAGGACCTCGTTAAGTAGTGTTTTTATGGTTAATGTTAAATTTATTTGTCTTCGGTATTTTAACCCTTCCTAATGGTAAAGAAAGAAAATTGCCATACCATATTATTTCGTTGGGCCTCGCTTTTGGTTATAGGGCGCGACGATCTCTTTCGATGTAGGGCCGTAGATGATGGAGTTACGCAACGAGCTTCTTTGGTTTAATTAATATAGGCATTCACTACACTTAAATACCTGAAGGAATACGCCTTATCTTTTTGAGTTATTAGGTTTATATTATTTGTTAATCACTCAGAATTTATAAGAAGATTAAGTACGTCTCCGTTGCTTAAAGCATCGCTTGGAACTCTCTCAGCTCTGAGCAGCTAATATAAATTTCTTTGTCTTCACCAATTCAGAGGCAATTTTGTAGATATACAATTCAGTGAATTAATAATTTGTATTTAATTAATAAATAAAGGTACCACATACGTACCATGTTGTTGGCGTGTATAGTTTATTCATATAGTTTCTCTTCTTAATAGTGAGATACTTGGCACTGCAACTTCTCTAATAATATATTGTAATTGAGCTGTATAAAGGGGAGCAACTCGCAGACAAGCATCAAAAT
>JAJOZX010008002.1:60000-200163 GCA_023014485.1 Bathynomus jamesi | reverse complement strand
GGAAACAACAGAAACTCAATCAGAATCTAAAACCATCTACAAGTTACCACTTCACAATGGCATTAAGCAAGAGCTGAGGGAGCTCCGTGGGCGCACAGTTGATATCTCAGAACCTCCACGTACTGTCCACAGGCAGGTGTCACTGGGCCATCTACCAGATCTCTCACTGAAACTTTCCTGGTTGGATACCCTTCAGCTTTTATCAGTGGTTCCCAGCTTCCCACCAACAGACAGGCGTTCCAGTATTTCCTTAATCTTCAGAATTTACCGAAAATGCAGGGAGGCCCATGTTCAAGACCTTGCATATGAAACAGTTGAATCTATCATCCCATTCTGGCAGAATGGCTAGGATCAAGACAATGACCAAGTACAACGCAATGAAGCTCTTCCATGAAACTACATGAGAAATATCGTGCTCTGGTGAAAAGCAAAGGAGAGCAAGTAACCCTGGAGGAAAAAGAGAGCATTTGTGCTGGAATTAGCAGCCTGTTCGATATAGGAGCTCCAGATGCAATCCAGGAAATACAGAACAACAGACTGTTATCCAGAGAGAAGAAAGATAGATATCAGGTTCTACGAAGACCAAAACTGAGAGGAAAGGTCATATGTCTGGTCATGACAAGATTTTTGAGACAAGATCCCTGCAGCAAGCAGCGAGGAATGAAAGACTGCAGCATAGACAAGAATAAGGTAAAACTAATTACTTTGAACGTTACAAAAGGTTTTAAGTTTTACTCCATTGCGATATTTAGCATGTACTTAACAATTACTGTCTTAACAGTTGTACTATTTTACAGCTGCAGCAGAACAAGAGCAGTTGTTCATGTGGATGACATTACCTGGGGTGACTCAACTGACAACGACGCTAACACAGAGGACATGGATTACCATCAGCCTCGTCGTGGATGTTCTCACCATCAAGACACTGTGACTAGTGTGACTTTGACGTTTCCAAAGAAGGTCATGGAATGTGATGTCATCTGCAATACAGCTGATCGTCTTGGTTTATCAGACAATCAAGTTACTGCCATTGGTTTCTGCCACCTTGAAAGCTGGAGGGGCTGATCTGGATAACTTCGTCATCTCAACCCCAACACGTCGCAACAGAATGCTGTCCAGGTATAATATCACCAGAGTCACATGTCCAAGTTTTGTGAAAACCCCCCACAGTACGCTGCCTTACACTGGGATGGAAAGTTGCTCAAAGATGTCTTGGCAGTGAACCTGGAAGTACCTCAGACTTTAGCTGTGCTAGTGTCTGGTCCACCTTCATACACTGAAGGAAAGTTATTGGGAGTACCTGTCATCGACAATTCTTCTGGCACAGCTCAGGCTGAGGCTTCAATGGATTTACTGGAGACATGGGAACTTACGGATAATGTTACTGCCCTTGTTTTTGACACTACATCCAGTAACAGTGAGTTCACAGAGGAGCTGCCAACTGCTAGAGAAAATGCTGAACAAAAAGGTTGTTTTATCTGGCGTCGACATCACATCCTGGAAATCCTAGTAGGAGCAGTTTGGGAGAAGCTGTTTGGGAAGGTGAAGGGGCCAGATAATCCCTGGTTTGAGCATCTGAAGGATGTTTGGACGGACTTGTCCAAGGAAAACCCAAGATGCTGGCTATCAACAGCAATGGCTGAAGGAAAAGAAGAACAGTGAAGAAATACTCCAAGACATTCTAACAGCAGAAAGGCTTCCAAGAGCCGATACAGGGAAATGGCTGAACTGACAGTCATTGTTCTTGGAGGACCGCCTCCTCGAGTATTCACTGGAGTCGACCAGGCAACCATTCATCAGGCCAGATGGATGGCCAGAAACCTGTACTCCATGAAAATGCTGATGTTTGCAGATCAACTTGAGTACGACGAAGACACTGTATCAAAGCTGGAAAGACTCAACACCTTCCTTGCGCTGTTCTACACTCCTGTATGGATGATGTCATGTCTGCTGCAGATGCTCCGTGAATGATCTAAGTCTAATCCAGGACATGTTGAAGTACAAGAAACTGGCACAGAGCTTGCTGATGCAGTACTTAATAAGATGGAAAAACCACAAATGGTACCTGACGCAGGAAGTCGTGCCATTTGCCCTGTTCAGCAGTAGATTGATGTGACACATTGAAGCACGACATTGCTGCCCAGTTACATGCCACTGAGAAGCCAGACAGCTTCAGAACAGGAAAGCTCTATTCCAGAGAGTCACAGCTAAGACCACCCTGGTTGATCTCATTGGCCCAGAATCACATTTCCTGCTGGACACACTGAACATTGGATCCGAGTGGCTTCTGGAACCTGTCACGTCTTGGCCAGAATGAGGACTACAGAAAAGCATTGGACTATGTTAAGAATCTGAAAGCGGTGAATGACATTGCTGAACGTGGTGTCAAGATGATGACGACTTTGCAATGTCATAACAACAGATGCCAAGCAAAGGGACTATCTCCTTCAAGCTGTGGAGTTCAACAGACGCCGCTTTGACAGCTTCAAGAAACAAACTCTCAACAACTGACTGTGTAAATGTCATTATGAAATTAATCATGTAATGCTTTCACTTCTTGATCGATTAGACTTGACAAATGTTAATCTCAAATTTGTGTCATGAATAAGGCGCCTTGTCTGCTTGAGTGTGAGAAAACGAATTTTGTGATATTTCTGAAATCTTTGTATGTACCAATGTGCCATTTCTTGTTCCAAGACTATCATAATTGTATAAGTTAGAAAGAGGATTAAAAACACTTTAATTTGGTGCCTATTTTGTTGCTCTATCTTGTTTAGATAAAAAGTTTATAGTGCAAACATGATTCAAGGGACCCCGAACTGGTGCTTTTTGGCCGATTTCAAGGCGAAAACTTAAAGCTCCATGCGGCAATGCTTCCCAACAACCTAGGTCAAAATGGTTGTGATTTTCGGCCTTTTCAGGTCAAAAAGCATGGGGAAAAGTACAGAAACCTATGAAAATAAAAAAAAGTTGATTTTTGAACAGGGCTACACCCTCATGTGTGAAACAGGCCTCATCTGAGAACAGCACATCAGCCGGAAAATTAGGCTGCACCGCTGTCTGCTGCAGAAACCAGCGTGCGAATTCCACACGAAGAGGGTAATCCCGAAGTTGTAATGCCTGGACTCTCTGATGATGAAACGGATGTAACTGCTGCTCATGCAACACTCTCCAGACCAGGTCGTGGTTCACACCGAGGATACGTGCAACACCTCGCGTGCTTGCGCTTGGATTGTCCTCAAATCGCCGTAGGATTTCTTCTTCCATGTCAGGAGTGCGCACGTTTCTCTCACGACCAGTGTCATGCATGTTTGCATGGAATGTTCCAGTTTCTCGCAGTCGCCGATGCAAATGCGCAAACGTTTGGTGGTTTGGCACAAGTCTGTTTGGGAAGCGCTGTCGGTACAACCTCACAGCAGCTCTTCCGTTTCCATTGGCAGCCCCATACACCATATCCATGTCAGCCATCTCAGCAGTCGTGAAGCACTCCATGTTACGCGTACTACGTCCGATTTAAGAATGCCCGCGGCAAGCGCGAGTCTAGCCCACTTCACCTTTTAGCCAATTGCAGCGGCGCCCTCTCGCGCCGAATGGTGACGTCAGCGGACATACACTTATAGACGAAAAGGGTTTGTCTTGGTGTTGCCTATCCCCCATTACAATTTGTACAGAAAGTTTTCAAACACCCTGTGTGTGTATATATATATATATATATACCCGCAAGGGGGTTCTAAGCTCGTGCTCTTGAGTGCTCTTTGTGCTCGTTTGTACGTGCTTGTTCCTGAGGTTTCACGTGCGCCCTCCCGGCCCTAGCACCCAAGGATGATGGGGCTCGACCCTGCAGTCCTTGTCATCCTTGGTCTTTTTCCACTTTGACTGTCCCCTCCACCCTTTCTTTTTCCTCTGTCTTTCCTCTCACTTTTTCTTTGTTTTTTCCGCTGAGATATGCCTTTAAATAGAGGCGAATCGGTTCTTCCTGAACTAAAAAAAAATATATATATATATATATATATATATATATATATATATATAGTCAGTGTTGGGCACTAAAGCGTTAATCCGATAACAGTCAATTAACGATGTTAACTTTTTTTAACGGACTATTAACGGAAGTTAATTTCCATTTATCGTTATCGGACCAGTTAACTTCCAATAACTCGATATTTAGTCTGTTAAAGTCCGTTAACACGTTAACTGCGAGGAGTCATTCACAGATCACCGCTCCGCGAATGAATTCAAACCGCCATAACTTCAGTCTGCTTCCAGATCTTGCAAGGGGAGGTTGTGCGCTTTTTATTGAAGGTAAGAAGTTCTTTTAATGTTAGTAAAAGTCCTATAATATTATATATATATTAATACATATGGAGATACGTATGGTAAAATGTACGGTTGAGAAAAATTAATTTATAGTAATGACTAATGAATAAGTATTTTTACACTGCGTTAGTAAATCTCTAAAAAAGTATATATACCGGGTGCGGCTAAAGTAACGCCCTTTTAATAATTGTACATCTTTTTTTAAGGTGTATTGAGCCAACCACAAAATTAATTAAATTCCAGTTATTTTCTAGTTTTTACTGAGAAAGTACTTATTATTTTTCTTAAAAACCTTATTATTTCTCTTAAAATGCTGTAATTGATTTATTTCCTTAAATAAAAGAGAGTAAACTAAAAAGGGCGTTATTTTTGCCGCACCCGATAGTATGTAAAATTTGAATAATAGTTTTTATTCACTGACTGTAATATTGTCGTCAAATTAAATAACAATTGCATATATTACATAGAGAAAATATTTTATAGACAAAATAATTCATGGACAAAGTATTTTTATTTTATAGATAAAATAATTACATAGAGAAAAATTACTTCTATTGAAAATTCACAGAAAAAGGTGAAGTAAAATAAAATATTTTATATAACGTAATATTATAATATTATTATAATTAATATTATTTTGAATTAATTTTGCTATTTTGTTTGAATTAATATTTTATTAGTTTAGTTACATATTTTATACGATGATATTTTACTTTTTTTAGGTTCTTCTGTATTATCGTCAACTAGACAGCCTAACTTTGAGAAGTTGGTCTTTCTGAAGGGCAACCAGCACATTGTGTCAGTCTTTAATAAATGTGCCTTAAATTTAATTTTACCTTTCAGTTCCCACCATAATAATTCTCTGGTAAATTAAAATCTTTTCTTCTACACTTAAAATTTTACGAGACTTCTTACTAGCCATGGGTGAAGGGCCTGCACTACGTTTGGAAGCCATGTTGGTAAAGAGAACAAATTTAAACATTGGTGACGACACAGGTGCTCCGTTCAAAGATTCACAAGCAACTGTTGCTCGCTGTTTAGGTGCACAAAACACTCAGGGATGGGCAGTGAGTGAACAAAAGACTGCTGTGTTGCATGTCGTGTCACGCCGTATTTCCTTTGTATTTTTTTTTTTTTTTATTTTTTTTAAGGTTGAATTTGCAAAGTGGCGCTATTCTGAAACAACATAAAATGAGGCATACCTGTATATCTGAAAAAATCTAAAAGTATCCCCCCTCTCCATCTCTGATCCACAAGTGATAGAAAATGCATAACTAGGTATCAATGGGTTAACATGCGCTGCAGGTCTTTACATATAAAATCCTTGCAGAGGAGCTAACTGTGTAGTTTAAGGTATATTTCTGTGTTTCAAAAAGCAAAAATGGGTGCCAAAGCTCAGTTAACAATAGAAAAAAGACAGTTGATGTAACTGAGAAATGAGGGCCAATCACTGAGGCAAATTGCAAAAAAATTATAAGTTTGTGAATGTGGTTGCTTGTGCCATTAAATAGTATGAAGAAACTGGTCAAAATAAGGGCAGAAAAAGGTCAGGGTGACCAAGAACCATAACAGACTCAGAGGACAAGTATATATCCAAGTCACCAGTCTGCGCAACAGATGCCTCACAACACCTGAAATCAAAGCCCAGCTGAATAACTCCAGAAGTACAACTGTTCAGAGAAGACTAAGAGGGGCAGGATTAAAAGGATGAACTGCAGCAAAGAAACCAATACTGAGACTCCAGAACAAAAAGAAAAGGCTAGCCTGGGTTAAAAAACACCAAAGGACAAATTTCCATTGCTCAACAGTCTATTTTTGGACTGATGAATCAAAGTTCAAAGTTTTTGGATCCAAATGCAGAGTATTTGTGCGGGGCAGAGTGGGTGAATGAATGACACAGCAGTGAAGCATGGTGGAGAAAGTGTGATGGTCTGGGGATGTTTTGCAGGGGAACAAGTTAGAGATCTCCACAAAGTCACTGGAATATTGAACCAACGTGGCTATCACAGCATTCTACAGCACCATGCCATCCCATCTGGACTGCGACCAATTGGCGAACAGTTCATAATGCAGCAAGACAATGATCCTAAACACACTTCCAAGCTGTGTCAAAATTACCTGAAGCAGAAAGAATGGCCAGCACAGTCCCTGGATCTGAACACCAGTGAGCTAGTGTGGGATGAACTGGATCAATGAGTGAAAGTCAAGCAGCCATTCAGTGCTCAGAATCTCTGGAAACTCTTACAGGAGTGCTGGCAGCAGCTTTCATCAGACTATCATCTTTCTCTTGTTGAGTGCATGCCTCAAATTTCTGCTGCTGTAGTTGCTGCTAGTGGAGGCCATTTTGATGAATCTAAAATTTAGACTTTGCTTTTGATAAATTGTCCTGATTTGTTGTTATTTAAGTTTCCATGTTTGTACTTATGAATTTGTGTCATAACTTAGTTAATAAATGAAAAACTTTAAACAAAATTTGAAATTTATGAATATTTCAGGGTGTACTTAAACTTTTGACCAGTAGTGTGTATATATATGGGATGAATTTCACAATTAAACACGTGAAATGAATGAATGCTGCAAACCCACAAAGAAAAAGAAAAATGATTCCAAGGCCTTTCATCATTCCCTGACAAGGTGTAGCTCTGAATACATGAAAGGCCTTGGAATAATTTTTCTTTTTCCTTGTGGGTTTGCAGCATATATATATATATATACGGTATATATATTACCGTAAAGAACGATGCTTGTATAGGAGATATTCCGCGCAAGATGGAGAGAGAGAGAGGAACGAAACAAATTAAAAAATGAGGTAACCACCCGGAATCGAACCAGGGATCTTCCGATTGCCGGTCAGATGGTCGCATCTGACCGGCAGTCGGAAGATCCCGGGTTCGATTCCCGGGTGGTTACCTCATTTTTTCATTTGTTTCATTCTCTCTCTCTCTCGTCTTGCGCGGAATATCTCCTAACAAGCGTCGTTCTTTACGTTAATTATACTGCGTGTTTGCAGTTAAATGTGTGTGTGTGTGTGTGGTGTATATATATATAATATATATATAATATATATATGAAAATTATTTCACGAAGGTAACACGTGAAAAATATTTATGATGAATAAACCACGAAGGAAAGGAACACAAAATGGTGCTCAAGCGCTTTCGTCTAATGACATCCTCAGGAACACTGAAGTACATAAAAAGGTTAAGCCTATATGACGCGTTCGGTGGAGAAGGGGCGAACGCCACAAAATTCGAAAAATGAGTTTTTTGTCGTATAATTATCCTTTAAAACCTTTGCTTTACCTATGCAAAAAATTAGATGTTAGTCTGCACTCTTTCACGGTAAAATTTAGGTTTTAATGTATCTCAGAGAAATTCACTCCGCATCATTGCTTCACATTGAACACATCTATCTACTTTCTGGTCACTTGACAATGCCCTGTGATGCTCATTTGGCCAAATTGAACAAATATAAAAATAATTACAGCAATATTATTTACACCGAAAAAGATTATGTTACGGCCATAACTACAGCCGTTTCGCAGCGCTTCTTAGTTGTAGAAATGAAACAGGCTGATTTTCTCGATTTGACGTCCTAAAAAACGTGCATTGTCATTAGGAAATCAACAACTACTAAATTTACAGATGCAAGAAAGTTAATATTTGACTTTCAACACAAAGAAGGCTACGTAATATCTACTGCATACCGCACAACCCCAGATAATAGCCATCCCGTCAGACTGCAGAAAGGGAAAAAATCCTACAGTGTCAGTTTATTCAATCTAGCCCAGCAGACACTGCAACCAAAGTAATCCCAATTGCTGCCAATAACTAGGAAAAAAAAAGATCTCAAAGAATTATCAGACCTAATGCCTGCAACTGCAGTGAACTATTATACAAGATTGTTAAAGGAACTGGAAGAAACCGAAACAGTTGAAGCAGGTAATACAACATTCGACGAAGAGGACCAAATAATGGATTACACCAGTTAACATCAGAAGCTATCAATAAATAATATTGTAAAATTTTTTGGCGTTTTATTATATCGACATATTACACAACAATATTTTACTCAAATATGTGTTCAAATTCATACAACATTTCAAAAACGGAAAAATACAAAGGTTTAAAGTTTACAAACTTTAACTGCATTTTGTGGCATAATTCGAAAATGTTGCGTTCGCCCCTTCTCCACCGAACGCGTCATATATAGGTTACAGAAAGAAAAAAAAGAAAAAATAAATAACATACACACACACACACATATACATATATATATATATATACATACATATCTATATATACAAATACATACATACATACATACATACATATATATACAATAAACAGAGAAGTAAAAATAATAAAAAATTAAAAATTAAAACCTTAAAGGATTACCAGTGAGGCGTACAGATTTGTAAGGAAAAATATCGATTTTTAGCACAAGATCAAATGGATTATAAAAATACAAAATTATACTGGAACTCTGCCGGGTCATACACTACATATATATACAATAACAGAGAAGTAGAAATAATAAAAATTAAAATTAAAACCTTAAGGATTACCAGTGAGGCGTCAGATTTGTAAGGAAAAATATCGATTTTTAGCACAAGATCAAATGGATTATAAAAATACAAATTTATACTGGAACTCTGTCCAGGTTTTAACACACTGCTGCCTATGGTCAGGTTTTGATATATATAAAAAAATAAAATGCAAATTAAAAGTTAATAAAGTAGAAGACAAGTTTACCAAAGATTTAATGTTTTACCCTTCTTATTTAAATCTGTTTTAAAGGAATTCAACCTTTGTTTGATGAAATTTACAACGAGTTGCGTCGGAGAACTACTTCACTTCGTAACATTTTGGATTGAAAAATTAAAAGTCTCATTCAAGATAGTCAGTGGAGTAAAAAAGCAAGTCAAAGTGTGTTTTGAACCTTTCTTCGAAAAACATTAGTGACGATGCAAAAAGTGCCCTTGGATATGGTATGTCCTTTTTTATTATTAAAAAACCTTCGGCTTTACAAATTTGTTACAGTCTCGCGTGTTTTGAAAAACAGTGTAATCTCCCTCAGTATTTGTTTAACATAGTTAAAGGCCTCGTTTATAGTGCGGCGAATGGTAATTACGAAGATAACTTTCCTAAACGTTTTCGCAATAGCCTCTCACAATTAAAAAATGGGGAGCTCCATATTACTAAAGCAGACAAGGCTAACACCATAGTTATTATGGACAAAGTGGACTACATCGGAAAGATGAACGAGCTTCTCCAGGACCCCGCCACATACACCAAACTTAGGAAGAACCCGCAGGATGATGTCATCAAATCATTTAATAGTGGCTTGAACGCCTTCTCAAAGATCATAAGAACTTAATTCCGCTTTTCATGTCCACTTCACCTGCTCTGCCCTACCTTTACGGTCTTATTAAAACCCACAAACCTGGTAACCCTATGCGCCCTATTATTAGCTCGGTGGGCTCTATTACTTATAAACTCTCCAAATGGCTTGTCAAAGTCTTGTCCCCCATTCTCGGAACTATCTCTGATTCACATGTAAAAAATTCCATGGATCTTACGGAAAAATTGAATAATGCACGTACTGAAACTAACGATAAATTGATTAGTTTTGATGTTTGTTCATTGTTTACAAAAGTGCCGATTGACGATATGCTTGACTTTCTCTCCCAGGAATTACATAAGTATGACCTGCCACTACCTTCACACATTGTTTTGGAACTCATTAAGCTTTGCATCAAAGACTGTAAATTCACTTTCAATAACGAGTATTATCAACAAGTTTTGGGGATGGCTATGGGCAACCCCTTATCGCCCCTCCTCTCCAATATTTATATGGAGTTTTTCGAAATTACCTATATTCCGAGAATCCTGGGGGTTGGCATCCCTTGGTTGCGGTACGTCGACGATATTTTGTGTATCTGGCCCATGAATCGTGACCTGGATAGCTTCCTCCTTCAGTTAAATGATCAAGTCCCCTCCATTAAGTTTACTTTAGAAGTTGAGCAAGACAATTCAATCCCATTTTTGGATGTGCGTGTACATAGGGAAAGCCCAGGTTTTAAGTTTAGTATCTATCGGAAAACGACAAACAATTTGTCCTACGTACACTTTTACTCGGGACATGATACCCCCACTAAGAAGGCCATATTTTCATCAATGTTTCTCCGCGCCCTTAGGATCGCCAGTCCGGAATACATCGATGCTGAATTGGAAAAAATCAGCGGTATTGGAAGTGATTTGTGTTATCCATCTGCGTTTATGGAATCTTGTCTCAACAAGGCAAAACGAACTTTCTATCGTGTCAATATTAACAATCGTACTTTGTCAAAAAATATTTTAGTACTTCCATTTTTCCCGGGCTTTTTAGGCATTGCTAATGTACTTAAACTTTTGGATATTAATGTAGTATTTTCATATAACAATATTGTGAAAAATATCAGTAAAAAATAGCCCTACCAATAATTCAGGCATTATCTATAAAATTGGTTGTAAACAATGTGATTCCTTTTACATAGTCAGACGGGAAAGGATTTGCACACACGTATAAAACAGCATCAATATTCCGTTAGAACAGGACAGTTGTCCAGTGCCCTTTTTGTCCATTTGTCAGAGTTAGCCCACTGTATTGATTGGAATAATGCTTCAGTTTTATTCCATTCAAGCAACATTGTTAATAGAAATATTCTTGAGTCTGCCATTATCCAACTTTCAAATAACTTCAACATAAGCAAAGGTCTTTTTCAACTCGATCCTGTTATGTTGAATTCCTTTAAAACAGATTTAAATAAGAAGGGTAAAACATTAAATCTTTGGTAAACTTGTCTTCTACTTTATTAACTTTTAATTTGCATTTTATTTTTTTATATATATCAAAACCTGACCATAGGCAGCAGTGTGTTAAAACCCGGACAGAGTTCCAGTATAAATTTGTATTTTTATAATCCATTTGATCTTGTGCTAAAAATCGATTAACTTTAAATTTGCATTTTTTTTTTTTTTTATTTTTTTTTTTTTATATATATCGAAACCTGACCATAGGCAGCATTGTGTTAAAACCCGGCAGAGTTCCAGTATAATTTTGTATTTTTATAATCCATTTGATCTTGTGCTAAAAATCGATATTTTTCCTTACAAATCTGTACGCCTCACTGGTAATCCTTTAAGGTTTTAATTTTTTATTTTTTATTATTTTTACTTCTCTGTTTATTGTATATATATGTATGTATGTATGTATGTATTTGTATATATAGATATGTATGTATATATATATATATATGTATATGTGTGTGTGTGTGTATGTTATTTATTTTTTCTTTTTTTTCTTTCTGTAACCTATATATAGGCTTAACCTTTTTATGTACTTCAGTGTTCCTGAGGATGTCATTAGACGAAAGCGCTTGAGCACCATTTTGTGTTTCCTTTCCTTCGTGGTTTTATTCATCATATATATATATATATATATTATATATATAGGGTGGGCCAACAATTTTACCTTTATCAAATGTTATTTGTACAATCAATATGTGTGTCCTGTATAGAATTTCATGGTCTATCTCATGGTGAAGTTGGATTTTTGCTAACTGTACCCATTATTTTGTAATTTGCTGTTATATAGACATGGGTAGAAAAACTTTGTTTCTATACAGTTACCTAATTGAGTCCAAGATTATGTGGAATGTGCCTTCCTCCATTATCAATGCATGTTTGCAACCTTGCTTGCCATTGATCTACTGCATCAATGATTTTTTCTTGGTAATAAGCAGCAGTGATTTTGGCATTTTGATCAACAAAAACAATCTCTGACTTCCCTAAGTTGATCTAGACTGATAGATTTTTTGTCCTAACTTCCATAAACTCAGTCATTTTGTGTTTATTGTTGAAACCATAAAGGTCTTCTGGTTGCAGAACCATATTTTCAACACTTCTTTGCCTGGGAATTGATCTAACAGAGCACAACATTTTTCAACTCTTGCTTGCTTATTTGATGCAGAGAGCTTACGAACTTTGACTTTTAAAACATTTAAGACCCAGATCATCTTTTACTATACAACAAACACTTGAGTGAGAAATACCACTAGTTTTTTAAATTTCTCTCATAGCCTTGTGGGTGTTAGGCCATTCTTGACTGCATATCATGGATGAAACAGTGTCAATATTTTCCTCAGTATGTGATTTTTTGGCCTTCCACTGCCTTCTTTTCATTTGGTCAACCCTGTGATATCTATTTTCTTTATGAGATATTGAAGTCCAGGTATCATCCATCATTTATTTGGAAACTTTCTTCATTCATTTTGCACCCCAGTGTTTCTTCTTACGCAGGTTCAATATCAATGCTTCATGGAACTCTTCTGGGAAATTCTATTGGCTATGGCTGGTATTTTTCCCTCCAATTCCAGTGCCTTGTCATGTAATTGATTATTTCTCAGGTTATACTTCCTCTTTATTTTCCCTAATTGTTTTTTGAGTTTTCCCTGTTGTGTGGGTGCTTGGAAATATTGCTTTAATTGATTCAATTCTCATCTGGCTTGTGTAAGTTGTTTAGTTAATTTAACTTTCCAAGACAGGGATTCTGGTTTACACCTTTGGCTAGGGGACTTTGGTCTAAAGTTTGGGACAAGTTTCTGTTGCATGTATAGGCCAAGGGCGTAATTTACTTGGTTAAGTTCAGTAATGACTGTGTTGCCTGGAACTAGTCTATTAATTGCAACACTTACTCTGCATAATAGTTGTTTAAACTTTCTATTTTTACTAAGTTTGATCAGTTGGAGCCAGCTTTCCATATTCATGATTTTAACATTTTCAAATATATTTTCTTTTTTTTTGGTTTATACTCCTTTCAGTATTTTTAATAGCTGTAAGTAGGGCTTCCACCCAAAGCCAAACACTTCAACTATATCTGAACTTGGCTTAGTATTGATTTGCCACTAGGATTATAGGATTACGTTCTTTTCTTTTCTCCAATGGTCCAGTTTATTGTGTCATACCAACATGTGTTTTTGTTGGGGTCCAGGGTCAATACCTTGACTGGGTGGGGTTCCCTGCATTGATCCCTTTGGTGAAGTTTCTTCTTCTCTGGGACTGATAAAAGTTGCACCATTGCTCTCCTCACCCACCCTGGTGCATAAGCAGGTTGAGGGGACCTTTTTATCCTGGCCAACATCCTGCCAGTGAGAGAGCTTTCCTTAGTAGACATTACATCCCGCACTTGATTGTGAAGAGCTACATAGAGGTGGGACCAGTATGAACTCTTAAATGCCATTGAAAATGAATTTTCTGTGCTGTAGTGTAAGAACAAGTATCACATTTAAAAGGTTTCTCTTTTTTTGGTTTATACTCTTTTTAGTATTTTTAATAGCTGTAAGAGGGGGCTTTCACCCGAAGCCAAACACTTCAACTATAACTGAACTTGGCTTAGCGTTGAATTGCCACTAGGATTACGTTCTTTTCTCCAATGGTCCAGTTTATTGTGTCATACCAACATATGTTTTGGTGGGCCCATTGTCTGATGGAAAAGCTGGGGTCCAGGGTCAATACCTTGACCTGGTGGGATCCCCTGCATTGATCCCTTTCGTGAAGAATCTTCTCCTCTGGGACTGAGAACAGTTGCACCATTGCTCACCTCACCCACCCTGGTGCGTAAGCAGGTTGAGGGGACCTTTTTATCCTGGGTGATGTCCTGCCAGTGTGTGAGCTTTCCTTAGTAGACATTACATCCCTTTCTTGTTTGTGGAAAGCTACATACAGGTGGGAGGGGTTTCCCCCCACACCCTTCCCTTATTTTTTAGTCACCTTTTATGACACGCTGGGACCACATGGGAAGTATTCTTTCAAATCCCCTATCCCCAGTATGAATTCTTAAATGCCTTTGAATATTACTTCTGCAAGCTGCAGTGTAAGAACAAATATCACATTTAAAAGGTTTTTCTCCAGTATGAATTCTTAAATGCTGTTGAAGAGTACTTTTTTGTGCTGCAGTGTAAGAACAAATATCACATTTAAAAGGTCTTTCTCCAGCATGAACTCTTAAATGCTGTTTAAGATAACTTTTCTCTGCTGCAGTGTAAGAACAAATATCACATTTAAAAGGTTTTTCTCCAGCATGAACTCTTAAATGCTGTTTAAGATTACCTTTCTCTGCTGCAGTGTAAGAACAAATATCACATTTAAAAGGTTTTTCTCCAGTATGAACTCTCAAATGAATTTTAAGACTACTTTTCTGTGCTGCAGTGTAAGAACAAATATCACATTTAAAAGGTTTTTCTCCAGCATGAACTCTTAAATGATGTTTAAGATTACTTTTCTCTGCTGCAGTGTAAGAACAAATATCACATTTAAAAGGTTTTTCTCCAGTATGAACTCTCAAATGAATTTTAAGACTACTTTTCCGTGCTGTAGTGTAAGAACAAATATCACATTTAAAAGGTTTTTCTCCAGCATGAACTCTTAAATGCTGTTTAAGATTACCTTTCTCTGCTGCAGTGTAAGAACAAATATCACATTTAAAAGGTTTTTCTCCAGCATGAACTCTTAAATGCTGTTTAAGATTACCTTTCTCTGCTGCAGTGTAAGAACAAATATCACATTTAAAAGGTTTTTCTCCAGTATGAACTCTCAAATGAATTTTAAGACTACTTTTCTGTGCTGCAGTGTAAGAACAAATATCACATTTAAAAGGTTTTTCTCCAGCATGAACTCTTAAATGCTGTTGAAAAGTAGTTCTCCATGCTGCAGTGTAAGAACAAATATCACATTTAAAAGGTTTTTCTCCAGTATGAACTCTTAAATGCTGTTGAAGACTACTTTTCTGTGCTGCAGTGTAAGAACACACATCACATTTAAAAGGTTTTTCCCCAGTATGAACTCTTAAATGCTGTTGAAAAGTAGTTCTCCATGCTGCAGTGTAAGAACAAATATCACATTTAAAAAGTTTTTCTCCAGTATGAACTCTTAAATGCTGCTGAAGACTATTTTTGCATGCTGCAGTGTAAGAACAAATATCACATTTGAAAGGCTTTTCTACAGTATGAATTCTTCTTAAGTGAATAATAATATTTTGTTTTACACTTGTTTCATATGAACAAGCTGTGCACTTAAATTTGTTCATTTTTATAACTTTATGATCCTTTTCATTCTTAACTTGAAATAAATCACTGACATAATTTGCATCAAAAGCAGAGGTACTTTCTGGTTGTTCATTACCAGCCAAAGACTTGTTCTTCTCAAAGTCAGATTTATCTGGGACTGTTAAGTTCTTCTTGCTATGTCCCTGGAATTGAAAAATAAGTTAATTGCTTTACAAATACAAGATTAATTACTCTTAACTGGTATTAAAGGTGCATTTCAGACTGAATATTTGTACATGTAATAATATAACCAATGGAATCATCATAACCAAACACCCACTCATTTCATAAAGCTGAACATTATTCAATTACATTTCAAGGAGAATTTGTTTGGAGAAAAACAGTTTACAGCTTAAAATATATGAATTTATTATTCATAAAATATTTGTATTTAAACCAGACTTTATTTTGAATTCAACTCTGAAATGTGTATTTACATTTTTTACACATACTTTAACAGATTCAATGGACACTGTACTGTGATTACCTCAGTGTTTCAGCAATAAGATGTAAATGAACTTGTCTCAACTGAAAGACATGCCACACTTTAGCCTGATTTGTAGGTGTGTGGGCTTAAACTTTGGATCAGGTGAATGTACAGAGGAATATACCATTACAGTTCACAAATATTTAGAATGATTACAGCATACCTGATAAATATACATACCAGTAATTAAAAGAAAACTTTTGAGCATTTTGGGGGAGCTTCCGAGTTTCAGGATTTAGTTGATTCATACAAATATATGAAGACAGGCTATGCATTTTTTTATTTATTATTTTTCAAATACAGTAAAACCTCACAATAACAACACTCCACTGTAATGAAACCACTTTACCAAACACCTTGGACATTTCAAAAAACTATCAAAAATCCATTTCATTATAAGGTGTTTTTGCCAACTCAGCCTGAGCTGCATGTGTTCCTCCACACCATTTCCAAATCAAGAAAGTAAGCAGCATGCTGATTAGCTGATGCCTAAAAGCTGATACGTAA
Organism: Bathynomus jamesi; assembly: GCA_023014485.1. NCBI lineage: Eukaryota > Metazoa > Arthropoda > Malacostraca > Isopoda > Cirolanidae > Bathynomus > Bathynomus jamesi. The sequence goes on along the minus strand of JAJOZX010008002.1, from coordinate 183,706 downwards.
TTGGCTAGAATCTTTCTCCCTCACAGAGAACTACTTTTAGCTAATGCATTTAATATACTGTGTATATATACTACAGCTGTCCCTCACTTAATGAAGGGGTTACATTCCTAAAAAGCCTTTATTTTGTGGAAATTCGTTAAGCAGGACCTAATTTTCTTTTGTTTTATATGGGAAAGTCAGTTTGGTTCCTAACACACTTTTTTTGCTAGCCTAATATATATAGAGTGGGTAAAGTTCACTGTTAAGTTCATTGTTATCACCTTCCTTCTCTTTGTTGGATTGGGTCATGATCTACATCTACAGAAGCTAAGGCTAACAAAGACCTTGAGATCCACTCTAAAGTTAGCTTGAGAAAAAGAAGAGAGAGTGGTTAAAAGAAGAGAATAAGGGGTTAAGTAGCAAAACTTATCATTCGTGGGTTAACATTCATTCAGAAAGAGAGAGAAAGACTCACCATCATCATCAGCTGGCCACTATTGACAAGTTGGAAAAATAGTTGAAGAGAATAGGAAAGGGGTGAAAGGTGAAAATAAGTAAAATAAGAATACTTACAAACCATGCAAACACAGTCTTAACTCAAACACTGTCATACCATGATGTTCAGCTTGGACATTTTGATGCCATGCTATATACTGGGGTTATGAAATCGTAACAATAACACTTCAAAGAACATCACAATGAACACTGATGCTGCAAAAGTGTGTTGCAGGGATGGTGGGAGATGTGTTGGGTGGGGGAAAGCACTTGCCTGTGTTGCAGGAACTATCAATGTACCATGCAGCGGATTTAAAAAATCTTCACCTCTGTTATAGCAAAATTTCCTTCATAATATTTGAAAGTAGTATTAAATAAAAATGTTCATTTAACCAAACCTTCATTAAGCAAGGGACAGCTGTACTATATAAAGTATGTATAAATAACTAATGAGGGTTTAAATACATCATTAAAATATACACTAAAATACTGGGAAAGGAAAAACCTTTATAATGAACAACCTCTCTACAATTTATAGAGTGGTTCAAAATTTTAGTGTGGACCTTCATTTCATCTCTGACCTCTATTTGTGACATTGACTTTTGATATAGGGGCACGAATCTTCATGACACATTATCCTGTGATTATCCATACATGCATGGTTTCATCAATTTATGCTGAGTCGTTCAACTGATATAGCACAGGCACAAAGGTGTGATGAACAGATGGATGGACAAATGCAATCCCCTCCAAATTTATATGGCCAGGTACATAATAACTAAGGTGGCCAATTTTAAGAGAGTAAATTTTGACGATTTTAGAACTTCATAAAGTTTAATACGCTTAGATAAATGGTTAGAGGTACATACCATTCTTAGCATCTAGGATAATTTTAAGAATTTATTCATAAATATTGATACACTGTAGTGGATTTTTTTTTTTTAATCTCATGATAATTATTAGGTCCTACTCTAGCCTAACTTGATGCATGGGACTGTTATTTTGGGCCTTAATCTAGCCTAAGCTTTGAATGAATTCAGCTTGTGCTTCAAGCAAGGATCAGCTTACTCTTATTTTTGTCTTTCTTGATAATTGTATAACTTTTAGTATTTAATACTAACAGTCAAGCTTGGTTCAGGCTTAGTTCAGCTCTTCATTGGCTGGAATGTTATAGTGCAGACATGAGAATAATAATGATTGGGGTTGTTTAACCTCCTTTGCAACATCTAAGGTCATATGATCTTCAGAAGCTAAGGCTAACAAAGACCCTAAGATCCACTCTTAAGATTAGCCTGAGAGAAAGGAAAGAGAAGGGGGTTAAGAGAAGAGAATAGGGTTAGTAGCAACACCTATCACTCGTGGGTTAACATTCATTCAGAGAGAAAAAAGTCTCACCATCATCATCCACTGGCCACTGCCAACAAGTCAGAAAAATAGTCGGAGAGAATAGGAAAGGTTGCAGAACAGTCCTCTACTCCATAGGGAGGTAGAGCCCACTCTACCAGAAAGGGGTGAAAGATGAAAAGGAGTAAAATAAGAATGCATTACAAGCCATGCAACACATTCTTAACTCAAACACGATCATACCATGCAAACTACAGACATGCAAATGAGAGGATAAGAGAAAAAGAAAAAAAAAGTATAGAGTATAACAAAAAGTGGGTTAGTATATGTAAAGAGCTACATCCAAGTTTGTGTTAGTTTTTTTTTTTTTGGCATATCACAAGCTGGCATTAGTCGTCAACAGACTCATCCTCAACCACCAACCCCAGAGCTCCTGTTCCTAATTGTTTTATTATTTTAACATTAATATTTTTAAAATGCCTGTCTAGATGGTTTTTAAACACATTAATGCTGGTAGAATTCACGATGGGCATGGGAAGATTATTCCATTTATCAATTACTTTAAACGTAAAGAAGTTTTTAGCGATATTAGTAATGAAATGTCTGCCACGCAACTTAAATCCTTTATTACAAGTATTGCTATTATCAAAAGTGAACAGTTTGTTAAAATTTATGTTATTGATGTTATTAACAATTTTGAAAACTTAATAAGCTACCCCTTAATCTCCTAGTTTCGAGTGAATGCAAGTCTAACTCTTTAATCTTATTTTCATAAGGCTTGTTGCACAATGATGGAATTAGTTTTGTGGCACGACACTGAACCCTTTCTAACCTATCAATATCCTCACGCAAATACAGGCACCAAAACTGAACAGCATTCTAAATGGGGCCTGACTAGGGACTTGTATAGGGGCAACACAATATCCTTCAATTTAAATTAAAAATTACGCGCTATGAAGCCTAACATCCTATTAGCTTTTGCGCAAGACTCCTGACACTGGTTCCTAACTTTTAAATCCTTAGATATACATACGCCTAAATCTACTTCCTCATCAATGCTCACTAACTCTCTATCATCCGTCGTGTACGTGTAATTATTGTTATGAGAACCTATATGCAAAACTTTATATTTGTCTATGTTAAATTGCATCTGCCACTTATCTGTCCACTCCATAATCCTATTTACATTGTCTTGGAGCCTATTTCTATCATCCTCGTTAACAACCTTACCGCCTATTTTAGTATTGTCCGTGAATTTTGACACGTTACTAGTCAATCCTACATCTATGTCGTTAATGTAAATTACGAATAGTAATAGGTCTAACAATGAACCCTGTGGGACACCACTACCTACATCCAACCACCCCAATTCACTACCATTAACAATGACCCTCTGTCTCCTATCACAAAGCCATTCTTCTAACCAGTTAGCTACCTGACCATGTATACTGTGCACTTTAACCTTTGCAATTAATCTTCTATGCAGAACTGTATCAAACACTTTTAAAATCTAAATAAGTAACATCAGCTGCTCTATGCCTATCATATTCACGCACTATTTCATTATAAAATTCTAACAAATTAATTAAACAAGATCTACAGCATTGTAACCCATACTGACTATTATTAATAAAATCTCGACTCTCTAAGTGACCGATGATATGATCCCTAACTATGGATTCCAAAAGTTTACCAACTTCGTGAGATCTGAACCATGGGTCACTACATAATCTAGACACGGAGGACAGTCTTCCATCCAATTACTACCCAGACCGAATGTTGCTTAACTTCACTGATCAATGGGAAGTGGTGTTATGACATTGGCTATGATTTAGCCCATGTGAAGACAGGAAAGTGTGACAAACAGAAGGATAGAAAGACATGTACAATCCAGTATGGCCACTCCAAATCTATTTGGTAGGGGTATACAGAACATAGTTTGCTTCAACAAGCATCAACTCTCAATAATGAATGAATGAATAAAAATCCTCAACTGATAAAATAATTTTGACAAAGTAATAAATTTTCTATTCTTCATGAAATAAGGGAACAACACTTTAAAGAAAATTATCTTATGATACACAAATTATTACTTTTTGAAGGGTAAATTTGGGCATAATGTTCAGCCAACTTAAAAACAAATTAAATATGTATTTACCTCAATTTCATTAATGTTGAAATCTATTGGTTCTTCTTTTGTAGAAATATCTTCCATTGATTCATCTTTCATCTGATGACCCTGAAATTAGGAGATATTCCTTAATCAACTCCACAATTATTTTTATCACTATTAAAATTTTATTTCAATGTAAAGAAATTCTTTTGTACTGAAATTTTAAAATAAACAAAAGAGTAAAACTGGAAGAAGTTGAGTTGTAGCAGATACATTTCATTATTCTCTTTTGCTCTTTAATCTCATTCATGAAAAGGATGAAACTGTGTGAAAAATCTTACTGTTAACTTAGGCAGAGACACAAGTGAAGATTACCTATTATTATGGAAGTTTACCATTTAAAGAAAAAAAATTGTAGTCAGTCAGTCAGTCAAGGTTCTTAGGTCACAGGAATATTTCTTGAAAATTCATTTTTATAAGGATTAGGAAAGTCATTCTACTGTATTCCTTACCTGCCATTTTAGACTGAAGCCTTTGTGGCAAAATACATTGTTTTCATATATCCCTCGTTCATGAAACGAGGTTTCTTCTTTTATTTCAAGTTCTCTTTTAATACTCATTTCTTCTTCTTTCAAACAAAGTTCTCTCTCATCTTTATCCATTTTAAAATTTAATGATGCAAATGAACAGTAGCCTAATAAAGAAATTTTAATTTTTAGGTTTAATGTTTTTCTGATTTGAGCACAAACAGAAAATAAAAATTAATGTTTATTGAAATGTTTACCTGACAGATCCTGTGTCAGGTCTCAGTGCTTAAATCATTTAAGACCAGTAAACAGCTGATATCAAGAACAAAACTCTGAACTTAAGAAAATGAATTAGTTTTTAATTGTTGGGCATAATCCTAACAATGTTTTTAAATAAAAAAACAAATCAACAGAGAGCATGGAGCATCAGGGTATAGGTAGAGTAAATACTGCTAGTCTTAAATACAGATTATGTCAGGAATAGGCATATCAGCTATCTCATCAAAGGTAGGGAACCAGTTAAAACCAAGGGGTTGAAGTGTTTCTAACACAAATGCATGGAGTCTTAGGAATAAGAAAAATGAATTACAGGAATACCTCAAAAATGTCATTAATTCATTCCGGAATAACACGAAATACCAAATGAAGAAATTCAAGATAGATTATAACATGTTTCAATGAGAAAACATTTTACTGTATTATGTTATTAAACAGATTAATTAATCAAATTTAACTAATTTTTTGGCAAAATATAATGTATATTGCGTTGGTAACCAGTTGAATTTCATAAATTTCAATCAGGTTTTTTTCACATTTTTAAAAAAAATGACAAATCTACGAATATGAACGACGGATTGTGAAACTATAGTAGTAAAAGATTGACGATGAATCTGCGAAATGATGAAATTCAAAATGACGAATTTTGAGGTATTCCTGTATTTAGTTATATTAGTGAAAATCTGGATATAGTTTGCATTAGTGAGACAACATTCAATGACATGAAAGTAGAGTACGAGCTAAATAGTTATACAATGCACCAGGGTTGGCAAAAACCCTGGGTTTTTGCCAGGTTCGATAATTATGTTGTGCCTAATATATCTATTATTTTATTAATTTATTTATCTAATCTACAAAATATATTAAAAAGACATCTTTATTTTACAGAAACTTCAGATATGAGTTAATAATGACATATTAGAATTTTCTCCATTTTAATTTTAGATCTTTCCTTTATTTCTTAACAGCAGATTTCAGCTTTATTTAGACCTAACTCAAATTAAAATTTTTAAGATGCCAAACTCAAAGAGTTATAGAGGTGGAAGATCTAAAGCTAGCGAATGGGACGAGGTGACTTTATTAAGTGATCAGCCTACTAGAGTACTACGCAATTATTGCAAAGAAAGTATCACTCTAAAAATTGAGTGTGTGAATCATCATCTAGAGAAATGCAGAAAAGAAAAGTGGAATGTTTTGAAAATAAGGCAAGAGGTATGCCAAGACTTGAATTTGGAGCATCAGTTGAAACTGATTCACTTCCTCCAACTTTGGCTTCTGGCAAAGATGATCCAAAGATTATAAGTGAAAATGTGCCTGAAATGAGTGACACCAGTGCAGGTTCTTCATCATCCACATTCTGTCATCCAACACCAATAAAGCATAAAAGGCAAAGATAAATTACACCATTTATGGTAAGAACGACTGTGGACCAAAAGGAAGAATTAGATTTACAAGTTGCAAGGTTCTTTTTTTCAGCTAATATACCCTTCAACATTTTAGAAAATAAAGAATTTATAAGATTAATCAGAGGTCTAAGATCAGGATATGAACCACCAAACATGAAAAGGTTGGCATCTGATCTGCTAATAAAAGGGTCATTCCATGTCAGTTCAACGGAATTTTGGGTTGAAAAATGTGACCACCACCAATTTTTTTTAAAAATTGGCACACTTATAGATCTCGGTGACAAAAACAGAATGTTACTTGTTTCAACACTCTAGGTTATATGGTTCCAGAGATATGGCCAATCAAATTTTGTAAAAAAATGTCAATTTCCAAGGTCATACCATATTTCAACATGAAATATCTCTGCTCCTATTGCACTGACAGAGACCATTTAAACACTATTTCACCCAATTTTGGGTACACATGTCTACCTTAACCTAGAACAAGATTTTTAGTGTTGATTAAGTTAGTATAGACGCTACAGCCATTTCAGTGGACCATACCTACCTCCACTTTGGCCAACTACCTTTTTCCACCAAACTTTGGAGTGCCATTTCTTTGGAACTGTTTGAGCTAGAGTGTTGAGAAAAGTACCATTAGATTTGTCTCACTGAGATCTATAATGTCTGATATTTTTAAGACAATTTGCCTTTCAATATTTATATTAAAATAACCTATTCCTTTATTTTTACCAATCAAGTTATAAGAACCAATTCTTGTCTAGCTGGGTGAAACCATGAAAAAAGAGGCATCAACATAACTATATTTAAAAAAGGCAGTTATTAGGTATTTACAATATATTTTATGGAAGCCATTATTATTAAATTTATAATAATAATAAAGTATTTGTATATACCTTTCAAGGTAATTATTTATCCTACCAAAGATTTGACCTTACACAAAAAGTGAGATCATTATTCAACAGCAAACAGTAAGAAAGAAAAACCTATAATAAGAGACCTAAGTCAATTACTTTGGTAGCAGTTTCACTATTCAGGCATTTCCCCAAATGTGGATTAGGAGTTGAAAGCACTCCCTTCTCCCTCACCAAACTCTTGCTTGCCTAGCCATGTAATCTGAGCACTTAAATTCTTCTCTGATCTTTACTTATGTCCATCTTTTTGGTAGGATAATAAGAACTGTCAGTTTTTCACTTCAACTTGTCACTTAATTAAATTTCTCTTTTAGTTATTGAAGAATCCCCAGTTCTGTATCAGCTGAGTCTGCATGAAACTGGTTGTTTAGTTGCAAGTTCAAGCTTTCTTTTCACAACTACTACTTTCCTCAACTTTCTCTTTGCATAACCAGCGCTGTCAGAGAGTTTACATGGTTTTATTGGGGTCTCATCAAGTGTGGCCAATGAAGTATTGAATTTACTAAGCTCATACTGCATTTCAACTACACTCAAACCCTGGTTAACGATGGGGTTACATTCTATAAAACGTTAATGTTAAGTGAATTTATCGCTAAGTGGGGGCGTAGGTCTCAGCCAATTGTTATCTTCGAGTGCTAACTAAAGCATATCACTTGAGGCATCATTCTAGCAAGATAACGATATCATTACGCGGGAAATGGTATCAATTCCTTTCAGTTCTTCTATGACATCTTATTCCATATTTTTAATATTTGCTTTCCTTTAAGGAGAAAAACAGTTTCGCCCAAAAGGGTCGCAAATCCATGGATCACTCCAGGAATTATCACTTCAATAAAGAATAGAGATAAATTATTCAAATTGCAATTGCAGAGCAAAATTCCTAAAATACAATATACTCAATACAGAAACAAATTAACTAAAATAATCAAAATTGCAAAATATAACTATTATAACAATCAATTTTCCAAACATAAAGGAGACATGAAAAACACTTGGACAACCATAAACAATCTTCTCGGAAAACAAATTAAGAAAAATCCAATAGAGAAATTAAATGTTGATGATAATGAAATCACTGATGATACTGCTATTGCAGACTCTTTAAATGCACATTTTACTTCAATAGCGGATAAGCTTTGCTCACAATTAATAAATAATGATCACTCACCTCTAGAATATATGCCACTCAGCCCACTAAATTCATTTTCTTTTGTTCCTGCTACCTCTACTGAGGTCCAGAATATTATTGGTAAATTAAAAAATACAAAAAATAACATTCATAACATTCCTGTACCTATATTGAAACTTGTTAAAGATAAGATATCTGTAACTTTGGCTAAAATTATCAATCAAAGTATTTCCAAAGGAATATTCCCATCAATGCTAAAAACTGGTTGTATAACACCCCTTTTTAAAGGGGGTGATCCTACACTAGCAACAAATTACAGGCCAGTGTGTTCATTATCTGTGTTCAGCAAAGTTTTCGAAAAAATTGTAAAAAGTAGAATGCAGCGATATTTAGAATCTTACAATTTATTATCTCCAAATCAATATGGCTTCCGTAATAATAGAACAACGGAAATGGCTATTTTAAATCTTATGGAAAATGTAAATATAGCTAAGGAGAACAAAGAAATAATGATGTCAATATTTATGGATTTGAGTAAGGCGTTTGATGTAATAGACCATAATATTCTACTTAATAAATTGTATTGTTACGGCTTTAGAGGGGCAATCAGTGATTGGTTTAAAAGTTATTTGTCCGATAGATATAATTTTGTATCAGTAAATAAGGTTTGCTCCACTAAAGCGCTTGTCAAACATGGTGTGCCACAGGGCTCAGTGCTGGGTCCACTGTTATTTTTATTATATATAAATGACCTTCCACGTTCATCTGATATATTGAACTTCATAATGTTTGCAGATCATACAACTCTCTCCTTTTCTTGCAAAGATGTTGATACAGCTAAGAATATATTTCATTCAGAATTCATCAGTGTAATGAAATGGTTGACCACCAATAAACTCTTCCTAAATACCAGTAAAACAAATTTCATGATTTTAGAAATGTAGTCCCTAAACAAGTTTTATTGACTCTTTATCATACTCTTGTTCTTCCTTATATAACATACTGCACCCTTGTTTGGGGAAACTCCACTAACAACGCATTAAATGGTATCTTTGTCATCCAAAAACGAGCAATAAGGTTATTATCTGATGCTGATTTCCTTGATCACTCTAGTGCATTATTTAAAGAGCTAAACCTACTAAAGCTCAATGATATAACCAAACTTGCACATTTTATTTTTATTTACAAGTGTAAGAGCAAAATCATTAATTTGCAATGGGTAAATAGATATTTTGTAACTCATCAAGAAATCCACCCGTATCAGACCAGAAATAGATCAAAGCTTGTTATACCTCAATTTAGATTGTCTTCATCTCAAAAACTACCCATTTTCATTGGATTGAAACTATGGAATGACTTGCATGCCGATATAAAAAATATTGTGAATGTAAATTTGTTTAAAACCAAGTTAAAATCCTGATTAATAATGGGATACTAACAAAAATCTTGGATTAATGTCCACTAATAATGTTTAATATTGTCCATTAATATTGTTTAATATTGAAATACAGGCTTTAACTATTAATAATACTTATTTACTTATTCATTTATTTTATTATTATTAATTTATAATGGCTAGCTGCTTATTTTTAATAAGAGCCCAGTAAAGCCTAAAGCTTAAGGGCCAAATTAAAAAATAAAAATAAATAGTCGAGCTTCACAATTATTTATGTCATTGTAAAAATTGTAACTTGTAAAAAGACTACTATATTTATTTTATTATTAATAAAGGTTATTCTATTCTATTCTATGATCGTTAAAACAAATTAACGTTAAGTGAACAATCATTGTAGGGGGTTACTGTATACCTCCAACAGTTTCTAGCTCAGATGGGGCACTTGATGAAGTAGATGGTGATTTTTCAAGTGGTTCATATTCAGGCATTGGTGATGGACGATTTGCTAGTATATTTCGACATGTTGCACATGCTTTATGATTATTTGTTAGTTTCAATTCAGGATTTTGATCAATCAAATTTTTAGTCAATGCACAAATGCCTTTTTTCACTTTTCCTTTGTATTTTTTTAAATGGGTCACAACAGAACATGGATATTCAAACTGCTGAAATCCATGTTTATCTAAAAAAAAGAAAAAAAATATGTAGCTTAAAAGCCAGGGTTGGGTTCAATTACACAAAATGGAAACAACTACAATTTTTTTTATTTTTCTTCAAATTAATTACAGTTAGTATTATACTATACAATTTCAAGATCAATTGCAATTACAATTACACAAATATAACTATCTATTCTATATATCTAAATATATGTCTAAAATAAATATATATCTATAAAAATATATATCTATATCAGCGGCGACTCCAGCTCTTCAAGACTACTTGGGCTCTTTTTAAATTTTCAAGTCTATATGTGAGCCGACATTTAAATGCATCACAATAACTTAAGATTATCAATAAAATAAATAAATAAATACATCTCGGTAAAAAAAATTATTTGAATTTTATTTACTTGAACATAAAGTCTAAGCGTCTTGGTTTTAAAGTAAATTCCTTTAATATTTGGTCATGTAATTCCTTTTTGCTTTCTAAATCAATAAGTATTTCTCTTTCAATTGAAATCCTAGCCAGGGACGAGAGCCGTTCTTGAGCCATTGTGTTTCTTAAATATGATCTAATTCAATCAAGAACAGAAAAACTTCTTTCATTTGAAACAGAAGTTACAGGTATGGTAAGGAGGAGCTGAATCAGCTTTGTGGTTTCCGACATCGCAGACAATAATCCTAGTTTGTGAAAGACTTCTAAAATTTCACTTGCAGATTTGCATTTTCTAAAGTCACTGTCACGATAAAGATATTTCAATTCGTTAACTAAGGATTTGGAGTCAATTACATTTGGATATTTAGTTTGTAAAGCATTATGATGATGCATTGGAAAATTTTCAGCAAATTCTGGAAATTTGGTCACATCAATCAACTCAAAGAATGGAAACTCCTGAATGCAATCAAATCGTTCCCTCATTGACATTAGTATAATGTCATTTATTTCAAAATATATTGCTTTATAGTTCATTTGTTTGCCTCTAGCTCTTTTTTTCGGGGGAGAAGGCAGGTCTTTGGATTGTTCAGTCTGCTATTGTTTCTTGAAAAACTTTATTATATGCTTTATCAGTATGAGCACACTTAATAAATTCAATAAAGTCATTTACTTTCTGTTGTGCAAACTTCATGTCAAACTGCTTGCATTGCAGAAGATCAAATAGTTTTTCGACTTGTGACAATATATTTTCAAAGCAGTTAATAAAAAACAGAAAAGTGAAATCATGCAATTTTATAAGTAGATTATCAGTTTGATTAAGAGTATCTTCATCCCATCTTGTACTGTCATCTAAAATCTTTTGAAATGCATTTTTCAGAGTTTCATGCTGCCTTTTTATTGCTGACACGGCTCTAAATCTATAGCACCACCTTGTTTCACAAAGTGATGGAATGCTGATATTAAGCTCTCTAAATACAGCTTTTCGTTTCATACTTGAAGAACAAATTTACTGAAATCACGTACATTGGAAAAGAACATTTTAGCCCTGTTAACTTTCTCTGACATTTTACTTAACACTAAATTTAACTTATGTGCATAGCAATGAATAAACTAGCCAAATTTAAAACCTCTCTCTCTCAGGCAGTTGAAGGCACGCTTATCAAAACATAAAAAGTTACCATGTATTGCCAGAATTAAAAATTGTGCCTCTACAAGGCCGAAGGATATAAGCCCAAGTTGAAATGTTTTTTCTTTACAAAAAAAAATAATAGGAGGAAAACCATATTTTATTTAATGAGAATTAGAAGGACTATTATGTAACTGTATGCAAGCAAATAATTATTCATTAAAAGAACTTTAAATATACGATATTACTTATACTTTCTCGGGCGTAATGTCTTACGCCCGAGTAAAGGATCTTGAAAGATTACACGAAACCTTAATGTGTTAATATAGTTTTTTTTATAGGTAGTAAGGGTATCTAAATGCGCTCAAAATTTGCTTGCGTGATGAAGGCTAGACAGAATAATAGTAACATACTACCAGCCAAAAACCATTTTTACAATTTGTGTTTAAAATTTTTTTTTAAACTTAAATCTATAAATACACAATTTTTCTCTCATGCTTCTCCTTGCCCCTTGCTTCTTGGGCTCAGCCTGAGAAGCTGCAGGAGTCACCACTGATCTATTAGGGTGTGTCGAATTTTTCAACTTTCAAATTCCAAATATGAGGTGCTAAAAAGTTGCAGCATGACTTAGGAATTCTAAAGATATTTTTGTTAATTTAATATAATTTAGTTTTACTTGGTAAGAAGCTACATATAAATAGTGACTTTTTTGTGGAATTATATAATAATTATTTTATTAATAATTATATATGCTGTATATATAATGCACTGCTGTTTTTGCTTATTTCACAGGTTGAAACATATTCATCAGTGTGCTGAAGATTACTTGTCCATCAGTGCTACCATCCTAACCAGTGGGAATTGACCTACAATAGTTTCTAAAAGGAGGACAAGACTGGGGACATTCACACATATGAGCAACCTAATTGGAACTGGTAGAGAGTTGTTGCCCTCTGAACTCCCAACTCTGCGAGACATTCTGAAATATGGGCTACTGCTAAGAGAACAAAGTAGTGAGGATGTGAGAAACTACCCAGCAGCCAGTCTTGCAAAGGACATTTACCCTAAAGTGCTTGAAAAGTAGGAATGAGCACAGTTCTTTTGTAGCCCCTGTTGTAAATTTACGAGTCACAATCTTAAACAAGATCCAAGAGAGCTGGGAGCAGGCCAAAAACATCTCTTGGGAGAGGAAAGCTACATGTCAAAGAGGCTTTCATTGCAAAACTTGACAAGCTTTTTGACATCCTCAGTTGCAAGTGTAAAATTGTTCACTGCTCTGAATTTGGCTGCCTTGCAGATGCTGGTTGCAAAAACGAAACTCACATTAACTGTACATGCCCTAGGGAGATGAAGATCCCTGTGAAGGAACTTGCTTTCATTAAAGGTCAGAGAGACAAGTCTGGTTCTATTGGACCACATCAGATTGGCTTGCCAGATCAACCTGAGCACAACAGACAAGTCAAAAAGCAGAAGCGGCAAGAAGATGAAAGAAGAAGGCTTGCTGAATATAAGCAGACAAGTAAGCAGGATGTTTCAATGCCATCAAATGAAATAATTTTCTCTGATGATGAAAATGAAGAACAAATAGCTGATGCTCAAGATGGAAAAGATGGAAGTTATGAAGTGACATTAGAAATACCAAGCACGTCTTCAACTTCCAATAAAAAGCCAGAGTACAACACATTAGAAATACCTAATGTTGCTATGCATAGCATCAGATATGGTGTTGGCCTGCGTGCCACAGCTGCCATCACCACTGCTGCCTTTATGGATGCTGGCTTGATCACTGAAGAAGATAAGAGACTTGTAGTTGATCACAATAAAGTCAAGAGGGCCCAAGCAAAAGTTACGAGATCCCTGGATCAGGAATTTGATGATCTTTGTAAGAAGGGTGAACTGACTGCATCTTCTTTGACGGCCGTCAAGATACAACTAAAGTTATGCTGAAAGCAGACAATTCAGATCGTCAGTTCCCCAGCATCATCAAAGAAGAGCATTATTCTGTGTGCAGTGAGCCAGGTGGAAGATATCTCTACCACTTCACTCCTGAGAAAGGCTCAACGAGAAAAAACCTGCTGAAGTTATTGCTGATAATCTTGTAGATTTCATGAAGGGCATTGATAAGAGCCTGCAGGCCATTGGAGGTGATTCTACAAATGTTAACACTGGCTGGGAGGGTGGTTCCATGCATTGGGTAGAGGTCAAGCTTTGCCGTAAGCTGATCTGGTTGGTTTGTGCCCTCCACACTAACGAGTTACACCTGCGACACTTGATCACAGCACTGGATGGGAAGACCTTGTCTAACAACAAGTGGACAGGTAACATTGGCAAGATGCTAGACACTGCAACCGAACTTGAAATTGATCCTTCATTCACCAAACCCTCAATTGGAGAGCCTCTTACTTCACTGAGTGACAATGTCGTAAAGGATCTCTCTACTGATCAAGCGTATGGGTATAGGATCACACAGGCCATAAGGACAGGAGAACTTCCCACAGATCTGGCCCTTCTTGAAATTGGTCCAGTGAGCCATTCAAGGTGGTTGACAATAGCAAACAGGCTTTGTCGCATATGGGTTTCAAAACATGGCCTTAAAGGCAAAACCCTCAACAACTTAAGACTGATAGTGGAATACATTGTTGGTGTGTACTACCCCTGTTGGTTCAACATCAAAGTAAAACACTCTTGGGTGGAAGGCCAATGCCACATCTTGTTTCAGCTGCGGCTAGTTAGGCTGCAAAAGAAGGCTGTAGTGGATGCTGTTTTGCCAACCATCAAGTGCTCAGCATGGTATGCATTCAGCGAAATGATAATCCAGACACTCTTGTGCTCAGATGACAGTGAGGAGAGGAGAGCTGGTGTCCAAAAGATTGTTGACATGAGGGGTGGAGATGATGACACACTTGGAGATCTTTCTGTATGTCCCAGGAAGACACCTTCCATCAACCCCAGTGCTTCTTCCATGTTGGAGCTGACAGACTAGTCTGACGGGGTATTTGAACCTCCTTTGACATGTAAACTGACTACAGCGGAAGTAAAGAAGTTCTTTGACAAGCCTATGCAAGTTCCACAGTGGCCCTGTCATGCTCAGTCAATAGAGAGGTGTGTGAAACAAGTCACAGAACAGAGGCAGCAGGCAGGGTGTATACACATGAGAAACGTGAGGGCTATATCAGAGGCCAAGAAGCAAGTCAGTGGCTGATGTCCAAGAACGAATCAAAGCAAGACTTGGTGAAACTTGTTTAAATATTTTTTTTTACTGATGTCATTACTTTCTAATGTTGTTTTATGATTACAAGGATGTTTTATGATTACTAGGATATGTTTTATGCAGAGAAACTAAAATTTTTATAGCATTGCCTGACATTTTGAGAAGCTAAAATTAATAAATGTTGTTTTCCAAGAGCAATTTATGTGCTTTTTAATCAAATGTAGATTTACCAAGCTAGGTGTTGAGCAATCACAAAAATAATAGCAGATTTTAATTCTTCACATCCAAAAACATTTTTAAAACCCCTCAGTGAAGGAATTGGCAAAAATTAATTTTCACCTCCCAAATTGACACACCCTACTGATCTATATCTAAGTATAACTAAAACTATCAAAGGTTTATTTTCATTGGATGATGTATGATTGCCAGATCTAGGGGTATAATTTTTAACAATTGACTGATTTTTGAGCTATAACCTGATGTAATTGATCAATTAATTACAATTACCTTTATTTTTATTTTGAATCAATTACAATTAATGGAAATTAGGATAAATTAATTAAAAATACAATTATAATTATTCATTGTATCCAACCCTGTTAAAAGCTATTTTTGCTTAGATGGCACAAATAAAATTTGGGACCTACTGATCTTGTTTCAGATGTCTACAACAAGAAAAAATGTGGAGTTTGATTTACAGATTGGAATAAATACAGATGCTAAAAAAATCCTTGCTCCAAGGTTTAAATAAGCTTATTTTCACATGGGTACATAATGTTGTACACAATGAATAAATACACAAAGTTAAGTAATTCTATTAAAACTCATCTAACTCTTAAAACTGAACTTATTCTTTAGGGCAGTACCTATAGCCTAGTATAAGGTACTTATATACGTAGATAGCTTTACCTTTAAACAGGATAGCAGGTTCAAAGTTCTTCACACTTTTGAATGTCCATATAAATTAATTAATTAATTATGTAATTTAAATTACCTATATTATATAATTCTCTGAAATATACAAAAAAAAAATTTATAACAGGGCTGGATACTTATTCAACCAAATAACTGGGTTAGGTTGGGTTAGATAATTACCAATTTTTTGAAAATTAGCAGATATTATATATCTCGGTAATAAAAATCTAACGATATTTTTCTCAACACTAGCTCAAACAGTTCCAAAGATACAGTGCTCCAAAGTTTGGTGGAAAAAGGTACTTGGTCAAAGTGAATGGGTGAAAGGAGAAAAAAATCAGTTGTGACATCAAATGACCTACACAAGGTCAAAGGTAAAAATTAAGATCATTTTTTTTTTTTTTATCACTAAGGTAAAATATGAACAGAAACAAAGTTGTAGATTTGCTTAAAAGCTTTAAAATAGTGTTTAAATGGTCTCTGTCAATGCAATAGGAGCGAAGATATTTCATGTTGAAATATGGTATGACCTTGGAAATTGACCTTTTTTTACAAAGTTTGAAGGGCCATATCTCGGGAATCATATGACCTAGAGTGTTGAAACAAACATCATTCTGTTTTTCTCACAGAGATCTATAAGTCTGCCAATTTTCAAAAAAATCGGTGATCACATTTTTTTCACCGTTGAACTGACATGGAATGACCCAAAAGTTAATGATGAAGTAATCCATAAAAATGAAGACTGACCTTAATCTTGATGACTGTACCATTAACCTTATACAAGATGGCTGGAGTTCAGTAGGTAATGATCCTATTTAGGGATGTGCCGGATAATGATTTTACCAGATAGCAAGATACTGGATATCTGGCAAATTTAAAATACTGGATATCGGATATCCGGCATAACTGGTTTTCCATGTTTATGCTTCATTCTTTAATCATTTTGCATGTTTGTTTTCTTGTTCTGTTTACTTCTCATATATAGTAAACCCTCATTATACCCCCCCCCCCCCGCGTTATACTGCCACCCTTGCTTATCGCCAATTTTTCTGAGAAATGGATTTTTATCCCATTTAATTAATTATAAACCCCTCATTATACCACCCCCCTGCTTACTGCCATAACTCATTCAAATATCATTTTCACCATCAACAGCTAAATTTTATTATAGAACAATTAGAGCATGGGTTATGGTTTATTACGCTATGATTAACACTTCATCTGTTAAAAAATAGATTCTAATTTTGTTATATGCCCCCATTATACCACCACCCTCGTTATACCACCTAAAATTACACAGTCCTAAATTGGACGGTATAACGAGGGTGCACTGTATATTTACATCATAGGAAGTTTTTTTATATATTTACGTAATTGATGTTTGAGTTTATATATTTTTTCTAAAGTGATCTTTTATGTTACAGATATTGATTGATATTGCTGATATTAATACTTTCTAGCTTGTGCCAACCATTAGTTATAATAATGTCAAGTGTCTGGAAACATTTTAAAGCTTGTGGTATGGAAAATGTGCACAGAGTGCCTACATTGTGACAGTAAATCAACGTCGAAGTTTATAGTATGAGGAAAACACCTCATTCGTATTCCACTAAACCTTTGTGGAATCATTTGAAGAATAAACATCCATGCAAATATGCTGAAGCACAAGTTACAAAAGCAAAAGAATCAAAATAATATGATGCAGCTGTCCAGCCATTAACCAGCAATTCGAGTCAACCTACATTGATGGAAACAATAGAACAAACAAAAACTTGGTCATTAGAAGATCCTAGATCTATAGAAATCACTAATGTTATATGTAGTATATTTTATTAACAGAGCATGCTTGGTTTAATTTTTTTAAAATTTAATAATTTTCTAGTCAAAGCAGTAAATTTGAGCAGAAACTTCAACAAGATTTTTTAATTAATTTTTTTATTTTAATTTTTAATCTAGCCTAACTTAAACAGATACAATTTGTTTTATATATATCTGAATAAATATAATGAATGAATTTGTGTCATATATGAAATTTTGTTCATGTTTATGGCAATTATAAATAATCATTATTATTAATTTGCTGGTGAAATAACTTCTAAATTAGTTTATAAAGTCATATAAGTGCATTATTGCAGTTATAGAAATATGTAAAATCCATATATGTCTGAAAGTAAAATAATAGGTAGCGCATTTAGTTATGATAGATATCTTCAATATTGCAACAGGCAAAATATTTAAATATATTCATTGAAATTTTCAGGTGAGATGATGGCACTAGATGCAGAGCCATTCTCTATGGTAGAACGCGATGGGTTTAAGAGGTTCATTAAAAAGACTGTACCACAATACCCTCTTCCATGCCGCACTCATTTCTCCCGCAAAGTGATGCCAACAATGTATGAAAATATTGTAACAAAAATTAGAGAGAAACTGGAAAATGCATCAAGCATCTCATTCACCACAGATATCTGGACAAATAGTAGAAATAATGAAGCTTTCATTAGTCTAACAGCACATTTCATTGCACAAGATAACATGAAGCAAAAAGTTCTTACATTAGCAACTAGGCATTTTCCAGACAGTCACACTGGCATAAATATTTCTGAGATGTTAACAAATATCTTAGAAGAATGGGAACTACAACCTCAGCAACTTCACCTTATAGTGAGAGAGAATGCAGCAAATATTGTCATTGGAACATGTAAGTTCATAGTTTAAATTTTTCATTATTATTATATCATTGATATTATTATTATTAATTAATATTATACTATATATAATAATATTATTAAATAATAATAATAATAATTTTTTTTTTCATTTTTCCAGAACTGACTGCAGCTACTGGTATCAGTTGTTTCATACACACACTGCAGTTAGTTGGTCATGATGCCATGCTGTCACAGAGAAGTGTGTCTGATATCATTACCAAATGTCAGAAAATAGTCACCCATTTCAGTCACTCTTCCATTGCTTGCACCAAACTTCGAAGCATTCAAGAGTCTCTACAGTTACCTAATCATAAACTGATACAAGATGTTAAAACTAGATGGAATTCAACATATTACACGCTAGAATGCTTGTATGAGCAACATCGAGCTGTAATGACATATGCTGCTGAGCATGATATCCCCACATTAACTGCATATAATTGGAGTCTTGTAGAAAATATTCTGAGAGTCTTGAAGCCATTTGAGGAGATAAAGCAAGCAAGTTGTGATGGTGAGATAATTAGTATGGTGTGTCAATTTTGGGGGTGAAATGACTAAATTGAAAATCATGTGATTTGGTAGCAATTTAATGTAATCATTTGGCATACAAAATAATATCCTTGCTTCAAAAACAATAAAAAATCAACTCCTACCTACGTCAATTTTAATTCAAAAATTCCATTTTTCCGTAAATTTGTAACAAAATAACAAATGAGCGCAAACATCCTATCAACATTTAAAGTGGCAATAAGATATCATTCAGAGTCTTTATTTGAAAGTAACCAATGCAGTCATGTCCTTTTTGCTGTGGTTCCTTGGCATCAGCATTCGGCTTGCTACTTGCGCTTTGATGTAGCCTTCTTGCCTCTCGTGACTGTAAACTTGACTAGCTGCTTCTGTGATCATTTTCACACATCTCTCCACACTCTGAGTGTGAGAAGGCCACTTTGGCACTTGCATTGGGGCCTCTTTAAGTTGTGTTAAATCTTTGTTTATTATACATGTTGTCAGTGGTGGCTCCAAAACTTCCGAACTCAAGTTAACTAATTCTGACAATTTTGTGGCATTGATGTTTATCAGAGGTACCTTTCTTGTCTGAACAGAGCAGTCTCCCAGCTGATCATCATCTAGTGATGTTCCTCTAAGCTTTAGAATGATTTCCACAGCCTCAGTTCGCTCTTTGGTACATTGGCTGCAGAGTATTGCTTGCAAAACTGCCTCTGGCCTAGCATACCAAGCAGACCTTCTCACCACAGGTAACATGATGTCCACCACTACTTTCCTTTGGGTTCTTCTCAGCAGCTGTAATTGAAATAAGATGTGGTTGGGCCCCTCCATCCACATTGAATTAAGTTTTACATTGAACCAGTGAGGAAGATAAAACCCAATAATAAATTCAACAATCAACATCAAATTCTGGAGCATTTTGCCCTTCAGTGCATGTTTGGAAACCCAAATCCTGCAGAAACGAATCGCTGTAGTTAACCAATGACTGTGACTTACGAGTCCAATCTCCAAGAGAGCCAGATTTTGAGGCAACTCTCCTGATCTGATTGCTTGAACAATACGATAAGCGTAAGATTGATCCGTGCTGAGGTCTTTGATAACTTCTTCAGACAACACTGGAAGGGGAGGGCCTACTTCGACCTTTGGAAATTTTGTATTTATTTCTAATTCCATTGCTTCATTTAGCATGTTGCCAAGGGGGCCTGACCACTTGTTGTTGCTCTTTGTAGGACCATCAAGTTCCTGGATGAGACGACGAAGAGGTAGTTCCCATGTGTGCACATCACATACAATCCAAACAAGCCTTCTTCCAAGTTTTTTCTCTAAATGCGTCATAACACCCCTGCCATCCAGTGTTCACCGCAGTTGAGTCTTCACCAACAGCCTGCAGTGAACTGTCAAGTCTTCTGTCTTGAAGCCAACATATTATTTGATCAGCAATTGCCTCTGCATGTTTCTTGTCTACTTCTGCTTCAGGAACAAAGTGAAACAAATAGCAGCCACCAGGTTTGGAACACACAGAGTAGTGTTCTTCTTTGATGAGACTGGGAAACTTTCTGTCCATTCCCTCTACCTCTAGGTGAACTTTTGTGTCATCTCTTCTTCCATCAAACATCAGGCAAGAGAGACCTTCCTCCTTCAAATCTTTTTCATGCTGATCAGATATTTCCTTCATTATTTTTTCTTGTGCTCTTCTTACCTTATTATGATCTATCACTAAGGATGTATCCTCTCGGCTGATGAGGCCTGCATCTATCCAAGCAGCAGTGGCAATCTCTGCAGTTTTGGCATCTTAGGAATATCTGAAAAGAAAGAAAAACATTTAAGTATTTTATATCAATTACGATGTTTCAAAGTTTAGTCATTCGATGTTCTAAAATTTAATAAAAAAATATTTCATGGGATTACATAATTAGACAGAAGAATATGATAATAATAAATAATTGTAATAATCAATAATCCATATTTACAGTTAAACTGTAGTATTCATCTAGTAGAATAACTATGAAGTAGGTACAAGAGCAGTGGCTTAGCACTGAAACACGTGACTTTGTAGGGGAGTATCAAATTAAAGGTTATAGACTTTTTGTTAAAAACAGAATAGGTAGGCGAGGAGGCGGTGTTATGTTGTATATCAAAGATAATATTGCGAACGTTATAGAAGTAAAGCACTCAATTCCAGAACCGATAGATTCGACTATAGCAGAACTTAAATTCAACGATTTCAAACTTCTTGTTGCAGTTATATATAGGCCCCCAAATCAAACAGCTGCTACGGACGAAGCGTTATATCGTGAACTAAAGAGAATAATCAGTAGTGAGCAGGCTTTAGTTATGGGTGACTTTAATTGCGCCAACGTGAATTACGATACAATGCAGGGAGACGCGGAAGGTAATCGTTTAGTTAATTTTCTCGAGGATAGCTTTCTTATTCAAAAGGTTGGGGAACCTACAAGGTTGGACAGTATTTTAGATTTAGTAATAACTACGGATGATAGGCTAATTACTGATCTTCAAGTAATAGAACCGTTGAGCAATAGCGATCACAATATGGTAGAGTTTGTCCTCTCAGTAAGTCACTCGAAACCAACTAACTCGACTAAAATTCCTAGCTTCCAGCACGCAGACTTTAGTAAATTTCGAAATAAATTTTCACACGTCAATTGGGAAAACGTAATGGGGAACTCCAACGCAAAACTAATGTGGGAATCGTTCGTAAAGGTATTTAGGACTATAAATGAGGAATGTGTACAGTACAAAATTAAGCATGCGAAAGTAAACAACAAGCCCTTGTGGTTTACTTCTAGAGTAGGAGACATTATAAAGAGTAGAGAGAGGGCTTATAGGCTATACAAGTCCGATAAAGATAATCTGTTGTTACGAAACAACTACATATCTCTAAGGCGTGAAGCTAAAAGTGTAATAAAAAAGTCAAAACGCGAATTTGAAATCTCCATAGCTCGTGACGGTAAAGAAAATCCCAAGCGATTCTTTCAATACGTCAATAATAGAAATCCAGTAAAAAGTGTCTTAGGTCCATTAAAAAATGGAAATGGAGATCTAGTCTCTGAAAACAAGGAAATGGCTACCTTGCTAAACGAATTTTTTACGTCAGTTTTTACTATAGAAGATGTAACGAATATCCCTACGGTCATAGACATAATACCTTTTGATAATGGTAATATTTTGGATAATATTGTCGTTAGTGAAGGGGAAGTAATGCGCTATATTGATAAAATGAAAATGCGTAAATCACCGGGTCCGGATTCCATATATCCCATACAACTAAAAGAATTAAAAGATAGCATTGTTGTGCCGCTAACAAAGATTTTTAATGCGTCTATTTCTGAGGGGTGCGTACCAGATAATTTCAAGTTAGCAAACGTAACACCTATCTTTAAGAAAGGCGATAAAGGTGCGGCAGGAAATTATAGGCCAATCAGTTTAACGTCTGTTGTAGGTAAGCTACTGGAATCAATAATTAGGGATCGTATAGTCGAACACTTAGAAGTGCATAATCTGGTCAGAAATACGCAACACGGTTTTAGGCGAAACAAATCTTGCTTAACTAATCTTTTAGAATTTTTCCAAAGCGTGGTTAACGTTTACGATAGACATCGGGCGGTTGATGTAGTGTATTTAGATTTTCAAAAAGCGTTTGACACCGTGCCGCACAAAATACTGATTGAAAAAACTAAGGCTCATGGAATCAGGGGTGTAGTAATAAATTGGCTAGAAGAATGGTTGCGAGGCAGGAAACAGAGGGTGGTCGTTGATGGAGCGGAGTCGTGTTGGGCTAATGTAGCGAGTGGCGTTCCTCAGGGTTCTGTATTGGGCCCCTTGCTTTTTCTTATATATATTAACGATTTAGATGTCGGCCTAGTCAGTACAGTTTCAAAGTTTGCGGATGACACGAAGCTGGGTGGTAGGGCGATTAATGACGAAGATAGAGGTAAAATTCAGGAAGATCTGAATAAAATCGTTGATTGGTCAGTCACATGGCAAATGAGATTTAACGTGGATAAGTGCAAAATTATGCATATAGGTTCGCGTAACGGTAATTTTGCGTATAGTATGTCAGGGAAAGATTTAACAAGCGTAGAGCAGGAAAAAGATTTAGGAGTTATAGTCACTGGTGATTTAAAAGTAGCGAAACAAAGTACAGCGGCGGTCAATAAGGCGAACAAAGTGTTAGGTTTTATAGCTCGAAATTTTGAGTACAAATCGCGCGATATTATAGTTCCTCTTTATAAATCATTAGTTAGACCCCATTTGGAGTACGCGGTCCAATTTTGGAATCCGCATATGCGCAAAGATATAGACAAAATCGAAAGAGTTCAAAGACGAGCAAATAAGATGATTCCGTCTCTTAAGTCAAAGTCGTACGAGGATAGGCTTAAAGAGTTAAAATTGACTACACTCGAGACTAGGAGGTTAAGGGGTGATCTAATCCAGGTTTTCAAAATTATGAATGGGTTTGATAACGTAGATAGAGATAGCTTTTTCGAAATATCTCAATATAATAGGACTAGAAATAACGGGTGTAAGTTGACAAGTAGAAGGTTCGAGACAGCAGTTGCGAAAAACTTTTTTACGCATAGAATAGTAAATAGCTGGAATAGTTTGCCGGTAGAAGTAATTAGTAGCACGTCTATAAACATGTTTAAGAATCGATTGGACGCGCATGTTGATAGAAAGGGTATAGTTTAAGGTAGTAAAATTAAGGCTTTGTGGGGATAGATCCCACAGCTCAACACAAGTGTTGTGGGATATAGGGAGGCAGCGTCTTGGGTTAGGAGATACTCTCTGTCCTTACACACCCCATTTAGAGAGATTCCTCTGCCGAGCGGTGCCCCCCATAGTACTGTGAGGTATTGAAAAACTCATGATCTTCACTTGCCCACAAACACCTTTAAATGGGAGACCCATAATGGGTGCACACACATTTCTACATTACTGTACAGTCTTTACAGCCACACCTACACTTTTCCTCGTATGTGTATACACAATACACGATTACGAACACAGTTAGGTAGACCAGCCATGAGTGGATCCTAGGGTCTTTGTTGGTCTGAAACATTATAACATTATAACATTATAACAGCAAACCACCATCTATGACATCTAAGAGGCAACTGAGGACTGAGAGTGAGGGACAGTTCTATTCATGTTGTGACTTGTACATTGTACAACAACTATATGACCTTGAAAACACTCCATATGCAATCAGTGGGATAATTCTGTGACAGATGAATAGTTAATCAATTTATGTCCTATTATTTAGTAAAAAAAAAGTCAATTTCTGAAACTTTAAGGTAAAATTGATGTAGGTAAGGGTTATTTTATTTCATTTTGGTTGGCCAATTTCAAGTTGAGACATGAAAAGACACTATATTGTCACTACCAAAATTGATTTGAAAAAAGTTGACAAAATTGACACACCCTAATAATTAGCTTTGTCATTCCAGCAGTGGCTACTTTACATTCCTACCTTTCAAAAAGGACGAAAGATAGTGGAGTGCAGACACTAAAAGAAGAACTAGAAACAGCTTTAGAAAATCGCTTCATGAAACCATCAAGTTCAATTGACCTCTCAGCAAAATGTTTCACACTTGCAACACTACTGGATCCAAGATACAAAGGACATTTTTTGAAAGATGTAAAAGGTGCCAAACAACAGCTTGTTCAAGAACTCATTCTTCAGGATAAAGAAAAGCAAGAATAAGGATATTGACATTCAACCAGCAGAGAGTGACAAATGAAGTCAAAGACAGTCTGCTTTAACTTTGTCAGAAGAGACCCATGAGGACATTTGGGCTTGTTTTGACCAACTACTGTATTCAAAAGAAACACCGATCAGGAAGACAGCAGTACTAGTGCTGATGAATTAGTGGAAACTCCTGAAAGTGTAAAAAACCGTAACATAATAAGCCCCAAAAATAAAGAGTTGAAATCAAAGAAAGTAATCTTCAATTCAGAAATAGAAAAATATTTCTCTCTCACAAATATCCCACGAACAGATAACCCTGTGAATTGGTGGTATAACCATATTGGTGAGTTTAAAACTCTGAAATATATGGTATTAAAGTATTTAAGTGCTCCTCCAAGCTCAGTTGCTTCAGAAAGACTGTTTAGTGCGGCAGGTCAGGTCTATTCAGACAACAGAAATAGGCTGGATCCTAGCAATGCTGAGAAACTAATTTTTATTATGCAAAATTTGAAATATATTGAAGATAAGTGTTAGTATTCAAATTTATTATCTATTAGGATAGGAGTTGATTTTTAATTCATTTGAGTTCCTTTTCCATATAGTTTATTTTATGTAATTGCGTTTGATTTTTCAAATAAAAGATAAAGCTTGAACAAAGGTTTCATTTACTTAACTAAGTGCCAGATAGTTTAGCTATCCAGCCAGATACCAGATAATAAAAAAATGCCAGATACCAGATAGTAACCAGATATCCAGCATATCCCTAATCCTATTATTATGCACAGTATTCATAATGGAAAAAAAGCCATATCTGATTTCAGCAGCAGATGCTGGAAGTACAAAAAAAAAACAGTAGAATATTGTGCACAGTTAGCTAGAGAAGCAATAACAAAAACTAAAGAAATATATGGCATTGATGTAAGTATAACTATTTTGTAGGTACATTTTATTTTAGTTATAAACAATGTAATTCTCCGCCTTGGTATACTCAAATGCTCAGTTCCTTATAAGTTATGACATTTTATTTTCAGGTATTTGCTATATGCACTTGATGATAAAAACAAAATGATAAAAAAGAGAGAAATTCTTAAGGAGGACAACTACAGTCATATTACTTATGGCTATTCAGCACACCATCTAAACTTGGTAAAAAAAGATGTCTCCCCAAAATCAGTTCTCAAGCATGTTGTAGAAATTAACAAATATTTCCAAAACCATCACCAACCTCATGTAAGCTAAAAACAAATCCAATAAATTAGCTCCTGTCAGCTTTACTTTTATGCATTAGCACTGTCACCAGTGTGAATCCTAATTCACGACTCATTAATAAGTTGCATAGGCTATTTATTTATGCTGTCAAATCCCGCAATGTTTGTAATAAAAATTTATATTTTAGGGTTGGTTAATGGAGAAAGGAGGCATGATGCTGCAACTACCAAATCAAACCAGATGGAATTCTCAGTTAGAATGCATAAAAACCTATTTGTCAAATTACTCTATATATAGAAATAAGAGGAGAGCATATTGAAGACATTGATCACAACATCGGAAAATTGATAGATAACTTATCTATAGAGAGAGTGGCACTCAATTTAATCAACTCTTACTTGTCGGAAATGCTCTAGGTAAGGTGTGTTTATATTATGCAGTTAAAATTACTTAACTTAAAATACCAATATTAATTTAAAGATATTTTATAGACTTATAAGTTATAGTGCACATTTTATTTATAGAATCCTGCACTAAAGCTACTAATAAATAATTAAAATACACTTCATTTTATTGTGTTGTAAATTGTAACACAAAAAAATAAATTCTAACAATGCATAATTCTAAATGTTTACAGATGTTTTCATTCAGCCATATATAATTTTATAGTTTTTTTTTTTTTTTGTTACAGTTGCAGGCTGATAATACAACATTATCTGATGCTGTTGAAATTTGGCTCAATTTAATCCAAGATGAAAAATTAGCTCCATACAAAGAAGATATTATAGAGATTTAAAAAAGCTATGGAGCCATGTCATCTTTTGGCAAATATACCTGACCCAAAGTATGAAGGTAAATAGGACCTAAATGCTTTACTACTATCAATACATAAAACAGGTAACTCAACTGTATGGGCAGAAGAGTTTTCTCTAATCTGAATCAAATCATCTGGCATTGCCATATTAGATAACAATTAGCATAAATTAGATACCATAACATAAATTATATAGGTAATCTATATTATTAGCTTTATTTTTGTTTCCACACAGTTCTATTATTTTTCAGGACAAAAACTGAATAGAGTTCAAGAGGAAGAGGCTGAAGAATGGCTGATTGAAATAAATTCAGAATACATGGGAGGATATTATGCATTCCACTTAAGACACTAATTTTTCCTCCATATTTATTCAAAGATAGTATAGTGAGCTCTACATCAGCTAGTAATTGGCAGAAAATTGTTGAAATGAAAGAAAAAAAAGAGACCAGGTTACCATCAGGTTTTGCTAAATTTATGAGATCTATTCATAGTTGTCTGGCCAGTTCCAGATCATTGGAAAGATTTTTTTTCAACATTTGGCTTGGTATGGAGTAAAATGTGAAATAGGTTAGGGAAAGAAAAGGCAGAAATGTTGGTTTGAATCTACTGCCACCTAAGGTCAAAAGATGCTGAACATACTGATCAATAATGAATATTAGGTACCACTTAAATTATAAAGCTGAAAAGAAACACGATTTATTTTTAGATATAAGTAGCCAATTAGAAGATAGATAAATTAGATACAGTATTAGATATAAGGTTCATAATGAAACATGTCAAATAAATAGTTTTTGGAAATTTTAGTTTATATTGGCCTTATCACATTAATTATAGTTTATAGTTGTTAATATATAAGACTGCATAACCATATTATAAAAAATGCCAAGTTAAAAATAAGTTTAAGTAGTAAATTGATGTGGGTTTTTAAGTTGGATTTTTGCTGGGTTTTTGGTAGGTTTTTTGTCTTGGGTTTTAGGTGGGTTTTTGGGTACCAACACTGCAATGCATGAGGGTGAGCTGAAATGTAATGCCTCCAATTCAGTAATTCTGGATTGTGTAGAGATAACCAGATAAAACTGGTTTTGTTTATAGCCTAACATAGCCTACACTCATTCCAAACATTGGTTCAGTATCAATTATAATGGAAAGGAGTAAAGATGTTTGCTTCAAGCAACATGCCATATTGAATTTTTGACCATGGAAAGTGTTGCTCCCATAGACATTCATCGGTGAATGCAAGCTGTATATGGAAAACAGTGTGTTGATGCGAGTACCATTCGATGTTGGGCAAGGCAGTGTAAAGAAAAAGCAGGCAAGAAGATTTGTGAGAATCTATAAAGTGGAAGACCTGTAACTACAACCAACGAGTCTCATCAGAACTATATTGATGAATTGATTTGTGGAAATTGTTGCATTAAACAAAATGAAATTGCTGCAATGCTTGATATCTCCAAAGAGCAAGTGGGACACATTATCAGTATTCTTGGTTACTGAAAGGTCTGCACTAGATGGGTGCCTTGCATGCTCATTGCCAAGATGAAAAATGAGACCGCATTTGCCAAGAGAATCAGCAGTGCTTCAAAATAAATGTGAATTTCTGCACAGCATTATCACAGGAGATGATATGTGGGTCCACCATTATGACCCTGAAAATAAATGGCAATCCATGGAATATCAGCAGAGAAATTCACTGCAACCAAAAAAATTCAAAGTTCAAAAATTGGCTGGAAAAGTGATGATGACTGTTTTTTGGGATATCAATGGTGTTGCTCTTATAGATTTTACAGAAAGAGGGACAGCAATCAACTCCACATGTTATATTGAAACTCTGAAGTTGAAAATATGGATCAGGAGGGTTTGCGCTCACAAAAACACAGTCATTGTTCACCATGACAATGCATGGCCTCACACCAATATTCAAACATGGGAAGTAATTAGAATCTGCAAATCACCATCTTGCTGCATCCACCACATAGCACTGATTTAGCACCATGTGATTTTCACCTCTTTCCTAAACTTAATCTCCATGGAAATAGCAATGAATCTGATGAAGTTAAGGCTGCTGTGAAATTTTGGTTTCATAGTCAAAGCTCCAAGTTTGACTGGGATAGATTTCAAAAACTCACTTACTCTTGGCATAAATATATCAAGGTAGAGGGTGATCTTATAGGAAAGTAAATACATCATTTTGAAGAATAAACTCTAAGGTACATATCTGCTTTTGTTTTGATAAAGTTCTTCAACTTGTTTAAAATTTATTTGAGTGGAGGCATTACTTTTCAGCCTTCTAACCCTCGTATATTTATCAGAGACAGGAAGTTGATGACAGTATAGTTCCAGAAATAAATAATGGTTGTACTGTAGGTAGGGCTAGAACATTAATTATGGGAGATTTCAACCTGCCTCATATAGACTGGAGCATTTTAGAAGGAAATATTAAGGAAGGTAACTTCTTCATTGACTGCTGTAATGATTGTTTTCTAACGCAATTTGTAGATGAACCAACTAGCATCAAGCAATCTTGGATCTGTTTTTTTTCCAATTATCATGAGAACTTGCAGTAGAAAAGTTCTTAGGAAATAATGACCATTTGATAATACATTTTAAGATAGAATTAAATAGGCATCTAGTCAACAATGACCATCTAGTCCCTTGCTTCTCAAAGAGTGACTATAGTAAATTTAGGGAGTGGTTGGGCTCAGCAAAGTAGGATAATGAATTTGTCAATAAGAATGTTATCAAGATGTGATCTAGATTCAGAGAAACTTTAGAGGATGTACAATAGGGTGCATTAAACGCCCCATGATTTTCAAAAAGTTGTTAGATTTTAATGTCTATTCCCTCAAATGTTACACTTGTTGGTAGAAGTATGTATGCAAAAGATAAATCAAATCGGAGGTGGTCCTGGGTGGCCACCGGCCACTTTTATATATTTAGTAGTGATGCACCGAATATTCGGCAAATATTCGGTATTACTTATAATACTAATATACAAATATTCGGTATTACTATACTTACATTGATTGAAAGTTGAAAATGTATAAAACACAACGGCAATGTCACTACTCCAACTTTGCTCGTTTCCGCAAATTTGGCCTCGCTTTGCGGTCACATTCAACCACTTGAAGAAGATTTTGGAAGTGGTCTTCTCCTCTTGCAGCTGAGACAAAATCAGTTGTGAGCTTTACTGCTCTCTCCGCAGGGTCATTCACAATGGACTTGGCTGCCTTGAAGTGGTCATTGTTCTGCCAATTGTCAACATCCTCTGTTAGGAAGGTCATATCCAGGTGAAGAAGGTTCACTGTAAACCACGAGTCCTTGTTCACAAGATCAGCCAGGGTTGTCGCTTCTGTAATTTTTGGAAATGACGGTTTGCCATATCCAGAACCGTAGCGGTGTTTTGGAGTGCTTGGCATTTCATCTGGTTGTATGGCCAGTAACACATCTGCAAGGGCACGACGCTCCTTTTGAGGTACTGCATTGCTGAACAGTGCCAAAACAACCAGTTCTGGGGTTAAATACCACAAATGTCTATCAAAGGCTTTCACAGCGCTGACTGAAATGATTGAGTTGACAGCTTTATAGTTGAGCAGTCTTGTATAAGCACAAATCAAACCATGGGGCATTTGAAGCAGACTGACATATGAGCCACCAATCACAATAAATATAAACAACAAAAACAACAAACTCCTTCAGTTTTTCCTGTTGATGTTGTGTTGTTACAGTTCCTCGAGGTAGTACAGAAATTTGCTCTTCAAGTAGGCATATTTTGATGGAATAAAGAATCTTTGACATCCACCTTGCTTTATGCATGGCCCCAGGTCTGTGGAGTGTTCCTTGTTTTGTGACATCATCATCGAGGACTACCTGGCAGAGTTGTGCCATTTCCTTGTAGTCTTCCCTACAGTATGAAGCGCTTGTGCGGATTGTGCTTAAAACCTTGTTTTTGCAGGATAAAAGCAGTTGTTGTGCATCGTCATTGTACATTGAAATGTCAATTTTGGTTAAACTTTCATCCTTTGCATGCGATATGCATTCCCAATTCTTCTGGAATCTTTGGAACAAAGATGCTTCTGGAGACTTTGATGTCTCAATTTTGAGAGCGTCAAACACATGATCCAGGATTACCTCTCCAACATGATGGCGACATGCACATCACAGAAGAGCACGGTCCAGTTTTGATTGAATGGTAACACAGGCAGCTGTAACGTGTCCAGTGTTTGATGCTGTTGTGTCAAAACATAAGTTGACAACTGACTGTTTGCACTTCCATGAATGTAGAAACGTGTAAGTGTGCTCGGCAATGATGTCACCTGATGACATATCACTTTCCACGAGGATATCTAGCCACTCCCAGTAGCTTTACATCAGTGGCATTCCCAACCAACACTGGCAATCTTTCTTCCTTGCCATTCTTGTTTGTGAACGTATGCATCTGCTTGCCATCCCAGTGAAGTGTTGCAGCTGTTGGGGCAATCCAATTTTCTCGAATATCTTTGGCGATAGCACTTGTTATTGATCGTCGAGCCTTATCAGCAGTTGAATACGACTTGGCCACACGACGTGGATCACCTCCTGCCTCTTGAATTACAGCTTCGGTGAGCACAGCCTGTTGAACAGGAGTTATGTTTAGTCGAGTAGCAACAGACACGACTGAAGGCCTTTTCAGAATATCATGAGGAATAAAGGCAGACGTACCTGCATATGTTGATCTGTGGTGACTACGCTTCCTTTGAAGCTCTGGAATCGCCTCTTCTTCAGTTTCTTCCAAGCTATCTGCAGAGGCACTATCATCAGAGCATACAGAACTTTTCATCTCTTGTACACTGGATGATTCATGACGTTCTCATCTTGAAGCTTCCGCTAAGATGCGTTTTTCTTTTCTACGATCTTCATCAGCTTTCTTCTTGTCAACACTACCAAATGAGGCTACTCTGTCAGATTTCATTGACTCTAAAAATGCTCTATCTTCCTCATTCTTAATGTTTGTCATTGCATCTTTTATCCATACACCAAAGGTCTTATCAAGACGTTCATTCATGGATTGCAACTTAGCCAAAGTGTTTGGAGATTCTCTGCGAGAAACAGGTATTTGACGCAATTTGTTATTGTCATTAAGAAGGTCAAGTATTAGTTTGCAGCATTGATGGTCTGAAAGCATAGGAATATTTGCTTGAGTGTAGAATGTTTTCAGCTGGATAAGGACTATGCTGGCAGATTTCCATTTGAGTGGCTGTGTTTGTTTGCCTTCACATATTTCTTTCTGGATGTGCCACATCACGCATCGAAGAACCTGCCGGCAAGTTGGGAGGCGGACTCCTGTCAATGTACCATCTCCTTCTGTAAGAGCATTGCCAAGACCAAAAATGGCACTTGCTAATCTGGTCTTCTTAGCTTCCATTGTTACAGCTTCCATTGTTTCTGAAAGACAATAAAGGATATTATTAGACTATAAGTGAAGTTTCGTTTATGGTACATGTTTTATGTAAATCACCCCTTTAGGGTGCATCAAACGCCCTTAGGTTCTTGGATTTTAATGTCTATTCTCTCAAATGTTATGTAAATCACCCCTTAGCAACTCTATATTAAAAGAAACAATGTAAGTAGTCAACTGGTTGGTAAATAAAAAAAAATAGATATTTTTACATAGCGTAGCCCCCGAAAATTGCCGCGAAAATATAAAAGTGACCGGTGGCCACCCGGTACCACCTCCGATTTAATTAATCTTTGGCATACACACTTCTAGCAACAAGTGTAACATTTGAGAGAATAGACATTAAAATCCAAGAACCTAAGGGCGTTTGATGCACACTAATGTACAATGAAGGTATATTCCTTTCAAAATTGTTAGGAATAACAGGATTAGGAAACCTTTGTGGTGGAATGCAGAAATAACCAAAATGATTAAAAATAAAAAAAAGGCATTCAGGGAATTTAAGGGCAGTGATAGTATTTTGGACTTGAATAATAATAGGCAATTAAGAAATAAGCTAAATAATTTGATTACAAAAGACAAAGTGAAATAAAGCTAGCTAGAAATAGCAATAAAGAGCCAAAGAAATTCTTTAGTTTTTATAAATATAATAAAAAGCATGATAGGATTGGCCCAATAGAACATGATGATAGGATGTTTGAAAAAGATGAGGATATTGTTGGTATTTTTAATGATTATTTTAGCAGTTTTAACTGAAGAAAATTTAAATAACTTTGATTTTAATTCCATATGCTATAATTCTGAGAGAAGAGGAGGAAAGCTTATCTGAGGCACTAACTATTTTCTTTGCTAGGTCTATTAATTATGCAGAAGTGGAATGGAAAAATGCAAATTAGTACCCATTTACAAAAAGGGTAGTAAAAAGGAGGTAGGAAATTATAGGCCTGTTAGTTTAACATCGTTGGTAGGAAACATACAAGAAAGAATTAGAGATTATTCAAGATCATTTGGAAAATTTTTATCTTATTTCAAGTTCACAACATGGCTTTAGATCACGAAGGCAATCTCTCAAAAATTTTTAAACTTAATGAATTCTTCTATCTTAGTCATACTATTACCAAACCCACTCGAGTCTGCAACTATGGCAATTGAAGAACAGAATCTATGATTGATAACACTGCCCAACAAAAAAAACATTTTTTGCTGGTGATTTAATTCTAAGACCTGTTTCTGGATAATATTGATGTGCTGATTTCAAAAATCACCTTAGATTTTGTCCATCACATCAGGTTTTCGTGCAATGTGCAATGCAATATTCCTATTTTGGGTGATCCATGAAGGGCACTTATCAAAATTGATGATTTTTGAGACCTGTTAACAGCTGTTTTGCTGTTAAAATTTTATCTGTGGAATACGCAAATCTGTGCATTAAATCTAAAGGTCATGTACAACATATTAAAATCTTGGGTATCTGTGATTTCCCTAGGTGTGAGCATGACGTCATCATCATGGATTCATTTTTTGCTTATTTAAACACTTTTAATCACTTTGTGTGTCAATATTATCATTCTATATTAAAGTTCACTCCCTGCACAATTGTTTACTTTCCCATGCTGATTCTGAGTATGTAAAAACTTATTTTTTGAAAAGAAAATATTGGGCATAACCCTGCCAAAATGCGATATCTCCGTATTTGATTGCTCGAAAACCTGACGTGATAGGCAAAAACTAAGGTGATTTTTTAAATCAGCACACCAAAGTTACCTAAAAACAGGTGTTAGAATTAAATCAGCAAAATTGGTGTTGGGCAGTGTAATATATTTGTAAATAGCAATACCCTTGTAAATTCTGGAATTATAACCACAAACATCAGTGATCATTTTCCTACTTATGCTATATTCAATAACATTGTTCAGGTTGTGGACAAAACAATTATTGATTACAGAATATTCTTAGAGATTAACAAAAAAAATTTTATTGGGGCTGTAGAAAATACTTTATTTGACTGTGACGAACCTATAAATGACACAGATAATATGATTGTTCTTCTATGACACCTTATTCCATATTTTCAATATTTGCTTTCCTTTAAGGAGAAAAACAGTTTTGCCCAAAAGTGTCGCAAATCCATGGATCACTCCAAGAATTATCACTTCAATAAAGAAGAGGGAAATTATTCAAATTGCAATTACAGAGCAAAATTCCTAAAATACAATATACTCAATACAGAAACAAATTAACTAAAATAATCAAAATTGCAATTTATATAACTATTACTGGTAGGTCTTGATGATACGAGCAGTTACATTCCTCCAACCTCACTCGTATAGCAAATTTTCATATAATGAACTACATAACCTATGGGGGAAAAAAGGGGTTTGGTTCCCAAATATTATACGAAATAGCATACAAGTATGTACACTTACTTGTATTATGAGTATGTACACTTATTTGCCCTTGGCGGAGTGAGACTTGCCCTTGGAGATTGAAGACTTAAATATCAGTGCCAAACCACCTCGGCTATTGGAGGGCTGTGGTTCTGAAAATATAGGTGAAGGTGGAGGGGAAGAATTGGTGGGTGTTGTCTGTGCCACCTTAGCCTTCTTCTGCCAGTAAAGCTCCTCATATCCACCCAGCAAGTCCAATAGCTTGGCCTTGAAGTCCAGAGCCCTCTCCAGCTGTGGGTCACTGTCTACTGCCAGTTCAGCTAAGTGTCTGCTGCAGTCAATTATGTCACTCATCCCAGCAATGGCTCAGAAACTCATCTCTGCACATCTACATCATGCTACATCACAGGCTGCGTCACAGCTAGCTGCATGTGCCCTGCTTGGCTGCGTGTTTTGAATTTCCTTCTGCCTTCTCATACTGATTCTCGTGAGATCAGAGTCATATAATGGAAGTCCTATAAATGCTACCCTCGTATCATTGGTTTCTCATATTGAGTGCTCATATAATGGGACCTAC
The DNA here is from genome assembly GCA_023014485.1 of Bathynomus jamesi. NCBI lineage: Eukaryota > Metazoa > Arthropoda > Malacostraca > Isopoda > Cirolanidae > Bathynomus > Bathynomus jamesi. The sequence goes on along the minus strand of JAJOZX010008002.1, from coordinate 148,425 downwards.
CTCTATAACAATCAATTTTCCAAACATAAAGGAGACATGAAAAAGACTTCGACAACCATAAACAGTCTTCTCAGAAAACAAATCAAGAAAAATTCAATAGAGAAATTAAATGTTGATAAAGAAATAACTGATGATACTGCCATTGCAGACTCTTTAAATGCACATTTCCCTTCAATAGCAGATAAGCTTTACTCACAATTACTAAATAATGATCACTCACCTCTAGAATATATGCCACCCAGCCTACTAAATTCATTTTCTTTTGTTCCTGCTACCTCTACTGAGGTCTCGAATATTATTGGTAAATTAAAAAATACAAAAATAACATTCATAACATTCTTGTACTTATATTGAAACTTGTTAAAGATACGATATCTGTAACTTTGGCTAAAATTATCAAAGTATTTCCAAAGGAATATTCCCATCAATGCTAAAAACTGGTTGTATAACACCCCTTTTTAAAGGGAGTGATCCTACACTAGCAACAAATTACAGGCCACCATGTTCATTATCTATGTTCAGCAAAGTTTTTTAAAAAATTGTAAAAAGTAAAATGCAGCAATATTTAGAATCCTACAATTTATTATCTCAACTTAATATGGCTTCTGTAATAATAAAACAATGGAAATGGCTATTTTAAATCTTATGGAAATTGCAAATATAGCTAAAGAGAACAAAGAAATACTATCAATATTTATGGATTTGAGTAAGGTGTTTAATGTAATAGACCATAATATTCTACTTAATAAATTATATTGTTACGGCTTTAGAGGAGCAATCAGTGATTGGTTTAAAAGTTATTTGTCCAATATATATCATTTTGTATCAGGAAACAAGTTTTGCTTAACTAAAGTGCTTGTCAAACATGGTGTGCCACAGGGCTCAGTTCTGGGTCCACTTATTTTTATTATATATAAAGGACCTTCCACGTTCATCTGATATACTACGGTAACTTCATAATGTTTGCAGATGATACAACTGTCTCCTTTTCTTGCAAAGATGTTAATAACCAGTGAAATAAATTTCATGATTTTCACTAATAAAAGAAATGTATATCTTGATGAACTTAATGTTAATGAAATCACTATAAAGGAGTGTACTGTAACAAAATTTCTTGGTGTAATGCTGTGGGGGTTGTGAAGTTCCTCACAACCCCCCCTTGATTTTCAAATTCCCCTTTTTGGGGGTTGTGGAGTTTTTCACAAAACAAAAACCTCACCCTAATTTTCAAGTCCTATCTGGTTCTTCTCACAAGTCTTTCTCTCCCGCAGGAGTTCAGTTAGGCTCATAAAAACCTAGTGTTAACATCCAGACTATTTACAATACGGATGTGTCCTGTTGGAAGCCAAGGAAGTGTGGAAAGCCTTTAAAGGTACGGGTCTTTGTAATCCTTGGCTAGAGTATAATAGATTTGTTCATAATCGTTATTCCCAGTTATTGTGGTGTTATCATTTGTATTTCACCATCATTATCATGGTTAATTATTATTATTAAGAGTAGACATATATATATAGGTTGTTGAAACTGTGACTGAGTATAGATAGGTTTGCCACCCTGTCATGTAATTAGCTAGAGAGCCAATTATCATTATTATAGGTCACCAGTCATATTATTCCAGAGTTAGGTTTTTGCCCATGCTTGTTTGGCACTGATTATAGGTTGATTAACTCATGTGAGATAGGTTTGCCATAATTGTCAATGTTTATAGTTATTATTTTTTATGTTGGTTATTTATTATTTATGTGCTTTCATTTCATGAGTAAATTATGTTTTCCAGTGATCAATTATGAAGTCATGATTCCAGTTAATGTTTGTGGTTAATTGCCTGTTATGTTGTTATTATTGTGATTAATGGTGCTTGGTGCATGTAACTAATAATCTTGTGTTGTCTAGGCAACCAGTTGGGATTCAACTCACGTGGTCCGGATTCATCAGGCTTGGATTGTGGGTCCCATCCAGTGGGAGCTACGCAGTTCGTGTCAACCACTGTTGGCCACTGGATCTGCCCTGAAATCAGGCCTGTGACCCTAACCCTACTAACTAGCCAGCCAATAAAGGAATTGGAACTCAGGTCATAAAAGGGGGGGGGGGTCAAGTTTGGAGGGTAGTTAAGCTGGGACAAGGGTTAACATTCTGTGCAAGTCATTTCCGGTACTTGTCTCCTACTTGTTTTCTATCCTTTCTGCCAAATCTCACTAAGGGTTATTGGGGCTCCAGGTGTTTTGTCAAGTGCGATTCATTGCCAGTCCTTTTGTTATGTTTATACTGTCACACTGAATAGTTGTTTATTTCAGATATAATAAAGAGGAAAACACAAGTAGTTTACTTCTATTAGGTCTACCTTTGAATTCTAGCCCTTTCTTGGACCCTGAGTGGTTGGGTCTCTTACTCAGTGGAGAGTCAGATTGAGACACCTGCACTAGGGGAAGTTCTTTACAGTTAATGTGTGAGTCAGACCTGAATAATCTGGAAATAAACCACTGACCAGAGAGGCCTTCCTAGATACCAGAGGAGATTACATCTTTGCCCCGTCTCTTGACTATTCCGAACCCAGAAACATGAAAAGGTGCTGGGTGGTTGGAAAAACAGATACTTGGGGACTACGGCCTACACCGCCACCGCAGCAATGCTAGATAAGAATTTGCAATGGAGTGATCATGTAAATCATATTGAGAAAGATTTCAAGGAGTGTTGCTATAATGTTTAAGCTTAGAAATGTAGTCCCTAAACAAGTTTTATTGACTCTTTATCATACTCTTGTTCTTCCTTATATAATGTACTGCACCCTTGTTTGGGGAAACTCCACTAATAAATCATTAAATGGTATCTTTGTCATCCAAAAATGAGCAATAAGGTTATTATCTGATGCTGATTTCCTCGATCACTCTAGTGCATTATTTAAAGAGCTAAACCTACTAAAGCTCAATGATATAGCCAAACTGGCACATTTTATTTACAAGTGTAAGAACAAAATCATTAATTTACAATAAGTAAATAGATATTTTGTAACGCATCAAGAAATCCACTCGTATCAGACCAGAAATAGATCAAAGCTTGTTATACCTCAATTTAGATTGTCTTCATCTCAAAAACTACCCATTTTCATTGGATTGAAACTATGGAATGACTTAAATGCTGATATAAAAATTATTATGTATGTAAATTTATTTAAAACAAATTTGAAATCCTGATTAATAATGGCATACAACAAAAATCTAGGATTAATGTCCATTAATATTGTTTACTGATTATTAATTTCTTGTGTGTAATCTAGTATTAAAAACACATTTCTTCGGATTATTAGTTCTTATCTCTCATGTATAATATTGGTTTCTTTGTATGGTATTGGTAGAGTGCCTTCAATGGTGACCTTGTATTTGTCATGTCAGTAGTGATAATTTAAGATTAATACACGTTTTAACTATTAATAATACTTATTTACTTATTTATTTTATTAATTAATAACAACTAGCTGTTATTTTTAATAAGAGCCGAGTAAAGCCTAAAGCTTAAGGGCCAAATTAAATAAAATAAATAGTCGAGCTTCACAATTATTCATGTCATTGTAAATTGAAAAGAATGTATTTATTTTATTATTAATAAAGGTTATTCAATTGTTTGTCTAATCTCTTAGACTTTTTAGAGTTTGTAACTGATCAGGTAGATAATGGAAATGATGTAATGTTATTTATTTGGATTTTAATAAAGCATCTGACGACATGCCACATAGGAAACTTCTATACAAATTAAAAGCTCATGGGATATTGGGGTCAGTTGTAAATTGGGTAGAAAAATGGTTAGAAGACAGAGAACAGAGTAATTCTGAATGTCATGAATCTGGGTGGCAGAAAGTGAAAAGTAGGATACCACAGGGATCAGTTTTAGGTTCATTACTCTTTATTTTATATCTGACACAGAGAGGGGAGTAGGTAGTAAAATCTCTAAATTTGCAGATGATACAGTAGTAGTTGCCCCAATTACGAATATAGAAAATTTGGATCTTGTCTGTTATAACCCATCATTTACTTTTTCATATAATACAACCCACAAGATCCAGTTTTTCTTATGTAGAATTTAAATCCAAATCTATTTTCTTTTATGGTATTTTTGGTGCAAATTGATATCAACAGAGACATAAGCAATTTTTGGATTGATTAAAATCAATTGAAATAGTATGGTGGTAATTATTTGTTTACCCCTGCAGGTCAACTTTGATATGCAACTAGTTTTTCTGGTGTATTTCGGTCTGTTTTATTCAAATCTGACCTTCATTTCTTGTGCAAATAATTATTGAATGCCTGGTTAGGTCAACTGTATACCCTTGGTGATTGGTTAGGTTCTCATGATAATTTTAATGAAAATATCACAACTTAACCCAACTAACAAAAATATTATGATAGTCTAACCAATCATCAAGGGCATAACAGTTGACCTAATCAGGCATTCAATAATTCATTTGCACAAGAAATCAAGGTCAGATTTGAATAAAATACCAAAATACACCAGAAAAACCCATTCTCATATCAAAATTGACCCACAGGGGTAAAATAAATAATTACCACCATACTTGGGTAATTTTTTCCATATTTTGAGATCATTTTTGGATTCCTTGCCCTAAAAATGTAGGATTTGACACTTTGTTTGTTAAAATTGAACAAAAAATGATGATTTTAAAGAAATTTTGTAAAAATAAAATGGTACTCTTAGCGCCACCCAGTGGCAAAGGTGTCAAACTTTGAAGTGCTAACTTGAGAACCATAGGTCCAATTACAAAAATTTAAATTGCTATTTTCATCATTTTTTGAGGCTTATTGGCTCCCTCCAACTCAACAAAATCCAAAATGGTATGGTTTACACCCCTGACTGAATTATAATGGAATGACTCCCATACTATTTCAATTGATTTTAATCAATCCAAAAATTGCTTATATCTATAATATCAATTTCCACAAAAAATACCATAAAAGAAAATAGATTCAGATTTAAATTCTACATAAGAATTAACTGGATCTTGTGGGTTGTTGTATTATATGAAAAAATTAAGTAAATGATGGTTACAACCCACAAGATCCAAACTTCTTATAAATTGCAAAGAGAATTGATAGATTAGTTTGCTTGGGCAAGCAAATGGCAGATGGAATTCAATGTTCAAAAATGTAAAGTCATTCATTTTGGTAGAAATAATCAAAACTTTAGTTATGAGATGCAAGGGAACTAGTTAGAGGCTGTCAGACAGGAAAAAGATCTTGGCATTATAGTTAGCAGGGACCTAAAATTTTCTAAGCAGTACTTAGAGGCTAGAAATAAAGCAAATAAAATGTTAGGTATTATTAAGAGGAATAGGATCACCTGAAGATCCATCACCCCAGCCTTTTTTAGTTACTGGTAGCTTTATAAGGCTAACTAATGAAAATATCATGACCTAACCTATCATCAAGGGCATACAGTTGACCTAATAATTGGTTGTTAGGTTGTGATATTTTCATTGGTTAGCCTTATAAAGCCAACTAAAAAAGGCTAGGGTGATGGATCTTCTGGTGATCCGAGGAATGTTAGTTACAAGAATAAGGAAGTCATCTGTAAATTATATAATTCTTATGTTGGGCCTCACTTAGAATACTGTAATCAAGCTTGGTCCCCTTACCTTAGACATGAAATTGATATGCCTGAAGATGTGCAACATAAGGCAACCAAGCTTATCTTTAACCCAAGTTGGAATACAGAGAAGGATTAAAGGAATTAGGTATGTTTAGTTTTGAGAAACATTGTTGGAATGGAGATATGATACAGATACTTAAAATCTTTTCAGATGTAGACAATTTAGATGTATGCAACTGTTCTCACTAGAGACTGATGGAATAACTCATGCGCAAAATTATAATTAGAAAAAAGCCTTGTAGACTTGATCTACAAAAATACATTTTCTATCATACAGTAATAGATTTTTGGAATGACTTGCCAAATGATGTGGTAACAGTAGCTCATTAGTTAATTTTAAGAAAAATTTTGATGCTTTCATGAATGAGATAGTTTGTAGATTGTAATTATCATATATTTTAAGCTTAAGTTGTAGGCTACTTTGATAGTAGTAAATACAGTAGGTCCCTGACTTACGAACATTTGACTTACAAACTTTCAAAGATATGAACAAAGTGTGTGCTAGCAGTATGTAGTTACACCGAGCTGCAGATGGAACTGGAGGAAGAAGACTTCTATCAGTTACTAGAAAGCCACTCACAAGAGCTAACAAACAAAGACATGATGGTACTTGATGCACAGAGGGCAAGGGTGGAGGTTTGTTTTTTAATGAATAAAATACATACATTAGTGTCATATATTGTGCAGTTTTTTACACTTTTTTACATACTTTACATATTTTTATGCATTTATTTTGCCGATATAAGTTATTTCCAACTTACAAACAGACCTCCAGAACGCATTAAGTTCATAAGTCAGGGACTTACTGTAGTTGTATATTAATTACCTGAATTGAGATTGATGTTTTGCAGGATTCTATTATTATCAGCTCTTGACTTGCATAACCTTGATAGGCCCCAATAGCTTCATGTTTTCCAAATGAAATGTAATGTAATCTTTCTTACCAATGATGCTAAACTAACAGGCCTATAATTTCCTACCTCCTCCTTACTACCCTTTTTGTAAATGGGTACTACATTTGCTTTTATCCATTCCATTTCTGCATAATTAATAGACCTAGCAAAGAAAATAGTGCCTCAGATAAGCTTTCCTCCCCTTCTTTGAGAATCCTAGCAAATATATTATCAGGTTCAGCAGCTTTGACTTCAATGTATGAATCACTTGCCTATCATCATCCTTCCTTATATGAATATGATCAAGAATGTCTGAATTTACAGGAATTAAAGAATTAAAATCAAAGTTATTTAAATTTTCTTCACTAAAAACAGAGCTACAATAATAATTAAAAATACCAACAATATCTTGATCTTTTTCAAACATCCTTTCATCATGTTCTATTGGACCAATCCTATCTGTTTCCCCATATTTTTGGGGACTGAGTTTTTCCTGCAGTTCATGTTATACCAACTATTGTAGATTCCTTCAGGCCAGATTCTTGGGCTCATAAATACAGAAGCATCCTCACATTCTGCTTTGATACAGAAAGAGTTATTGGTATCTGGTCATTTGTTAGTTAATTTGGAGCAGGTATTATTCTCATTCAGAGGCAGAAACATCAGATAGGAAGCGGGAGGCAAATACAGTGAAGTCCAGTTCAATACTTACTCATTTAACATTGATTGATTTTTTGAAGTTTTATATGGAAGAGCTTAGCCAGTAAGGCTATTTAGATCCTCCAAGACCAAAACACCAAATTCCATGGGAGAACTTCCACTCTTCCTACATCAAGTACTGGGTCTATTATTATTGGGATGAGATAGAAAGAGAGAAAGCACACCATTACCTTCTTCAGTTCTGGGGCCAGTTCCAGAACACTTAGAAAGGGATGAACATGAGGCCTGTTAGTTTGACTAAATATGAACTGACAAAAATGCAACCAAGTACTAAGTCAACAGTAACAGCCAGATGGAGTAATTGCTTAATAAACCTGTAGGAATAGAAGTTCGTATACAATGAAAGATTTAAAACTTTCAACTGCCCAGATGCCACTACAAACTTGAATACTTGATCCGTAGTGAAATTTATCAATGGGGGAGAAAAGCTATCCCCCACCTAAAAGGATAGATAAAGTAAAATCCCTCACACCATATTGCAAAAGAGATGATCTTAATTTTTTTCCTTTGCTTAGTATAACATGGACAAAAAAGAAAGAAATCAGACAGTGTCTCTGGTATATTACAACTAACACACAATAGGGAGAAGGCAAGTCCATTCCAGTGTAAGTAGGCCTGAAGGCCTACATGGCCAGAATGAAATCTAAATATTATAGAAGTTTTATATAGTGGGAAGATGGTACAGGCCAATTTCTTGTGCTCCAAGGAGGTTTAAATATTCTATAAAGAGTCAAGTGCCATAATCTCTCCCATTGGGTTTTGTAATCATTTTGCACTGCCACTTTGGCTACTGCAAAACCCTCGCCTGGGTGGAAATATAGTGAAGTTGTAGCAGGGAGGAAATGAGCAGTCCTGGCCAGTGTATCAACCATCTCATTACCTTTAATTCCAACATGGCTCAGAACCCACTGGATGGAAACCAGAATTCCTGAAGCAGAGAGGGTCTTCAGTAAAGAATAGATAGTAGTAGTTAGGGCCAGATACGTAGTGAGTGTGGGTGAGTTGATCAGATAGAGGTGTCTGGGAGTCTGCAATTATCAGGACATTACAAGCATTACTGGTGGATACCAAAAAACATAATGCCTGTTGGATGGCAAATAACTCTGCTGCCTGTATACTATGATTGGGGATAGTTTCCAGGAAAAACACCTTTTATGATTTGAAACAAAAACAGCTGATGAACAAGATGGCCCAGGCACATCTATCTTAGATCCATTGGTGTATATATATTTACAAGTAATCTGGATACTTCTCTTCCAAGTATGCTGTGAAACACTGCACAATCACTTCTTTGGGGACAGGAGGTTCATATAAAAATATGAGACAGAGATAGGTTGGTACCAGATTCAATCTCCAAGGTGGGAAAGAAGGGAACACTGGAACTGTACAAAATTCAAATTGTAATTGATATTTATTAAGAAGTCCAGTAGCTCTAAAGAAGAAAGGTGGCTTATTTGCCACAGTCCAGTCCACTGCAAGGATCAAGAGAGAATCCACCTTGAATGACTGACATAAAGGGTAGGAAAAGGGGAAGTCAGAACATTAAAGTACTTCTTCAGTGTAGAGATATCTCTATGGTACTGAAGGGCAATAATAGTAGTAGATGGGTGAGCACCCAAAATAAGGCGCATACCAGAATTATGCAAGGTCTTGAATTATGTAAGGTTTCCAGTTTCTTCAAGGTGAAAGAGGCTGAATCACAAACATCAGCATACTTCATTTCACCAAAGATAAATGATCAGTAAAAAGTGAGAAGTATGGATTGATCTGCACCCCATCTATGGAGGCAACAGATTTTAATGAGTTCAGGCATTTCATGCAAGAAGTTACCAGGTAGTAATATGACAAGACCAAGTCAATCTGGGGCTGTCAAGGACCATTCCCAAAAACTGGATGGATGTGACCATAGCTACTGGGGTGTTACTAATTTGGATAATAGGATTTACTGGGACCTTTTGATGGGTAAAGAACATAATTTTAGATTTTTCTTGCTTCAGGGAAAGACCCCAGGTTCTGCACCATGATGAAAACTTATCAGTTGCTTTTTGCAACATCTGTTGAGCTTCTAAAGGGGTGTCAGCTGCCACATAGAAAGCTGTATCATCAGCAAACTCTGATGATTGAACTGGTTCAATACTTGGTATATCTAAGAGATATACAGTAAATAACAATGGACTAAGAACAGAACCCTGGGGTACACCCATGTTAAAGGGCAAAGGCATCAAGTAGGCATCATCAATTAGTACCTGAAAAGTGCGGTTGGACAAGAAGTTGTCTATCTTAGTAATCTACCATGAATCCCCAAATTGCCTAACTTATAAAGTAGACCAGTATGGGAGATAGAATTAAAAGCTCAACTGAGGTCAAAAAATATAAAAAGAACATTTTTCTGTCATAGAGGTTGGTGTATAAAATTTTCCAACCTCAGAAGTTGATCCATGGTGCTTCTATTCTTATGGAAACCAAACTGCGAATCTCAAAAAATGTGGCATTTCAAAAATCTATTGCAACCACTGATGGACCATTAGGGCACATCATACTTTTCCGAGTCTGAATTTCACTCTGGCTAATATGTATTTTTATGTAAAATTTAATTCTCAGAGGGGTTTCTTTTCTGTAACTTTTCCCAAAAATCGTTATCATGTTCAAAATTGCGGTCTTCTGTTCTAACAGTGCCCGCGAAAAGTATCCGATCACTCAAGAAAATACAATATTTTCCCTTGATATTCAGAGACACGTAATTCACTTTCTATTTGTTCTAGCGACATCTGGTAACTTTGAGGTTGCTCGCTGATATGAGAGCTATCCAACGCATTCTCAAATTAGTGTTCTGGTAGCCTTCGTTGCGGGTGGCTGTGTCTCAAATTTGTCAGATTTCACTGTTTGTGTAAATTTCTTGATATTTTTTTTTTTTTACAGAAAGTGGTGTAAATAAAATTTATATATAATGTGTGCTAAAAAACAACTTAAGAGTGATTGTCGAGGTGCTATTGTTGCTTTGCATGCATGTGGGAAATCACAGAGACAGATAGCTAAGGAATTAAACATATCCCAATGTACCGTTAATTTATGGGTTTCACGGGCTAAGAACAATGGTGGCCTAACCACGCCAGTCCCTAAAAAACGATCTGGCAGACCGAGAAAAACAAATTCGCGAACAGACAAACTTATGAAACGTTTAGTATTGAAAAACCCAACAATAACTGCGAAAGAAATAAAATTTAATATGAATAATTTGTTATCTGGTGTTTCTGAACGAACTATCCAGGAGCGGCTCCAAAAAGAACTCGGATTACCATCTTGCCATGCTGCTAAGAAACCGTTCATTAATGAAAAAATGCGTAAAAAACGTGTCGCATTTTGTAAAAAATACATTCATTGGACTGTTGATGACTGGAAGAAGGTTTTATTTAGCGATGAGTCGACATTTTTGACATTCAGAAGTTGTCCAAAAAAGGTTCGCCGGCCTATTGGCTCAAATAGGATGGACCCTAAATACACCCTAAAGACAATGAAACACCCTCCAAGTGTGATGGTTTGGGGTTGATTCGGTTACTATGGCGTGGAAACTTATATTTTCTTCCGAAGAACACAACTATGAATGGTGCACGGTATTTAGCAATGCTACAGGATAAACTTCCAATGGCAATGGCAATCCAAAGGACAAAAACATACATGCATGATGGTGCACCATGTCACGGGGCCAAAATAGTGACAAAATGGATTACTGACAATAAATTTGATATTTTGGATTGGCCTGGTAATAGTCCAGATCTCAATCCGATAGAAAATCTGTGGCTAATAATAAAAAATAAGGTTGAATGCCACGACACTGGCTCAGTCGAAAAATTACAAGAGGCCATCAAAAAGGTATGGTGCAAGGAAATATCAGTGGAAGTTTGTCAAAACTTGATTAAATCCATGCCAAAACGTCTAGAACAAGTCATCCAAACCAAAGGACAGATGACAAAATACTAATATAAGGTTAGTATACATTTAAACATTGTTTTTTATGTAAAAAATACAAATTTCAAGGGTGATCGGATACTTTTCGCGGGCACTGTATGTTGAAATACCGAATATTCAACTGAACACCTCATATTTTTAACCTTTTGTCATAATTTGTTGCCATTTAAACACATTAACTTTGCTTAACTCAAGGCCCATGTGAACTGTAACTGTCCTTTGGAGGTGAAGATTCTTAAACTGGACCTTCAGTGGCTGTCCTACCAGAGAGTGAAGACTTCTGAAGCTTCAGGAATCCAGATGTCTTCCTCTTCTGCTGTGAAGAGGAAGAAAGGAGGCGGCTACTAATGAGGAGCTTCTCATGAAAGACTGAGGATGATGAAGAGCCAAACTTGGAAGAAGCTGCAAAAGAAGCCTCTGGCAATGCTGAGGCTACTGAAGCTCCTATGGATGTTCCCACTGAAGTACCTGCCAAAATTTCAACTTCTGCTACACAAAACTACATGAAGATCCAAGGGACAGCTTCAGCAGCTTTGAGGTACAGGGTGGCAAATGTTCCAGCAGCTGCAGTTGCCACTGGCTTCCTGAACCACCTCATCACAGCCAGTCATCTTTCCAAAGACAAGGCTTACTTGGCCATAGATGGCATGAAAGTCTGGAGGGCCAAGGAGGAAGTAATGGCCTCATCAGTTGAAGCTCGCATGCAGAGGTCAGAGGAGAAGAAGATCTCTGGGATATTCTTTGATGGCAAGCAGGATAGGCACACAAAGGTGTTGAAATATGACGAAGTGATAGGGAGCATCCTGAAAGGTGTTAAAATATGACGAAGTGACAGGGAGATTTCATCCTGGCAAAGTGATTGAGGAGCATTACACTATCACGTGGGAGCCTCAAGGAAAGTACCTCTTCCGGGTCATTCCATGTCAAGTCAGCCACCTAAAACACTCACCCCTTTCAATTTTGCTCATACTTGGCACAATAGCAGATATACATGCCAAACTTAAATTCCCAAATTATTAGAGCTGACTGACCTTTGGTTACTGAGATACAAGGTCACAAAGTTGTGACATTTTGACCTTTTTTGCGTTAAATGACTATTTTCAAAACAGTGTAACTAAAAAACTATTAAAGCTAGAGCATTGATTTTGGTCTCATTTTAAAGCTCTTTAGTAGCCCCTTGTTTATTGTCTCTTGTTAAATATCTCTACTGTGAAAAATAAAAAATCCCTTCAAAAGTTGACCTTTGACCTTGAATAAAAAAAAAAAATACCTTCTCCTAAAAAATTCAATTTTTTACATTAATACCTTGAGTCATGTACAACAAAATCCCAAGAAGCTATAAGTGGCTGATAACTAGTTCAATGTATAAAAAATAATGAATTCGAGCAACATTTTGAAAAAAGTCATTTTATACAAAAATTGTCAAAAAGTCATGACTTCGTGACCTTGTATGTCGGTAACCATTTTTGTCTAAGGTCAGCTCAATCTCTTACAAATACAACCCATATCTACATACTATCTGCAGCCTTCTACAAACAAGCAAATGCTTATTTTTAAATATTTGTTCTTTACCCACCTCACCTGTATGTTGTGCATGTATGTGATGGTTTTCAGTAGTTGACAAGATTCTTGTGGGCCACCCAATTTATTGTGATTTCTAGAAGAGAAAACAATTTTTAATGTATACCTAGATAGCTACCTAATTAACAAATACAAGTAACATATTAAAATGTACATACAATATGTATAGGTATAGTGCTCATTGATTTCTATTTATCACAACTTAAAATGTATGCAGTGTATATATAGTTACATGACCATTTTAATTTTGAATTCTTACCTTTCTGTGCTGTAGATCTGCCAAAGCTTTGGATGCCTTCAAAGTAACTTCTTTGCAAATCCTGTATGTTCGTCCATTAGTAGTAGATGCCTCAACTTGTGTTAGAATATCTGAATATGGTAAGATTAATTCATCTGGTTGACCAGGATACACAAATGATGGGTTTGGGCCATGAGGATGAAGGAATGTGACTTTTACTTCTCTATTCTCTGGTATCTTTTCCAGCACATATGCCACCCACCAATGGCCATCATATGCAGCAGTAACAAAACCATGTATTTTCTCCTCAGTCACAACTTCTTCCTTTTCAGTAACTTTCTCAATATTTGAATAATCTGAGAATGAATAATGTTTAACCTTAAGAGAAGTCAATGAAACTGGCTGTAAATGGTGTAATTTCTGTGTATCAGCAATAGTCCTTGCAGTTGAGTGTCTTTCTTGGAGAAGTTGGCTTTCCTCTTCATGCTCTTTATTGGTTGAAAAATGACATTTTATATTTACAATATTTTCACTTGCAAATGTATATAACTGTTCTGCAGTAAGGATCTGTTCATCATAAGGTCATTGTAGACTAGCTTTTGCAGCTAATCTCTTAACTGTGCCTCCAACACCATCACAGGGTCCCTTTCCATGACTTGTTGCAAAAAAATTCCATTCTGCCTCAATTCCAAAATCATCTCTGTGAATGGAACCGATGGATGAGATATTATCTTTTAGGAATTTTATCAGATGCTTTTGAAACAAATGTACAGCAACTGTGTTATGGATGTTACACTCTGAAATAATAACAAAGCTAAGGTGAGCAATCTCATCTTCCTTTTTATAGTAAATAACAAATGGATGTAGAGTAGCCATCTCATTGTTCCAGTGAAAGCTCTGAACCTCATCTTGAAGAATAAAGGAATAATTTTCAGCAAAATCACACACAGCAAGGACCTCACCATCTTTCAAAGACATTTTTGTTTCACGGTAATAAGTTGCTTGCATCTTTGTCTTGAAGTCATGTATCTGGTATTCTTTCAGTTGGTTACAGAATTGGTTAATATATTCATCTGTATTCAGTTCTACTGATTCAAGATTTGACCGATCTGTATTGGTCCACTTTTTAAAATTTATGATATCAATGAAGTTGTTTGTAAATATGTCCAGTAGTCTGTTTTTTAAATCTGATGGATCTCCACATTGTTCACATTGTCTGAGGCAGCATTTCTGTGAGGCAGGATTGCATTCCATAAAGGCAACACAATGACGTACATTCTTAATAGGTGTGTCATCATTTGCAGTTAGTTTTTCTAATTCAGCTCCTACAAACATAAGTTTGGCATTCTGATGAATTGTACACACACATACTGAGTGAGTTCCTGTTGCTCCAGCAATAACACACTGCTTTGGATGCAATTCTGCAAATTTACTGAATCCCACCTTAACCAAAGGATTTCTTTCTTTGAAAATATGATAGGCTTCTTTTAAATTGCAAAGTAAAAGATGCTTTTGCAAATGTATCCTTCCTCTTTCATTGTCAATGATACTACAATAGTTTTTCTTTCCTGGCATTGTTCTACTGATGTCTTCTGAAAGATAAAATGCTTTAATAGCGTCAACAGTATCCTGTTTAATTCTTTTCCCACCCTTTGGATTTGGGTCTGAAAGAACACCTTTTTCTTCAACTATTTTTTTTAGCAATAGATGCTGTATGCCTTGTTGTGTTAAATTCTGAAGCAATTTTCCTAATGCTCCAACTTTTGGCCAATACAGTGAGGATTTTTATTTTATCACTTCTTTTAGTATTTTCATTTTTGAATTTTTCCTTGAGTTGATTTATTATTTCTAAACAGTCTACATCTCCAGATGGCTCCTTAAATTGTGAGTCAGAAATCTCTTTTCCTGCAACTGTTTCCATTCTCTTCTTAACTGTCTCTGTCACCTTGCTTAGTTTTTTAGCTCCATATGACTTTTGCTCTACAAGCTTTCTCTTTTTATGGGTGATTCACCAACTGAAACAAAAGAAGCATTCAAAGTACACATCTCATGGTTTTGCTCTGAAGTTGATGCATCACTATTGTCAACATTTTCAATTTTCTCAAGATCTTCAGGTGGTTCACTACTACAAGAAGAATCATCATTTATGTCTGAATTCAAAGTGCCTATTCCTTTCTCAGGCAAGGACTCAAGATGTTCTCTACACTGCTTACAAAGTCTGTGATGTAGTGTTAAGTGCAGATCGGGAAACTTATTTACAAGTTCCTGTGGTACAATTCTCAAACTCTTCTTTCGACACTGACCTTTGTGACGCAGCAAAGGATCAGCACACTTCTGTTTCAGTTTTAAATGTTCCATGTTTGTACTCTGAAATCATAAAAGCACAAAGAAAATCCTGAAAAGAAAACGATGAACAATTAATGAATTATTAAATAAATTTTTATACATGTATTTAGTAAAAATAAATTAACTTTAACTTGAAGTCAGGAGTCAACTCTGTAAAGTTGACAGTACTTATATACTAGTTGGGCCTTTGGATCAGCGCTACTCCAGTAGATTTGGGGCTGTCGAGGGTTTAACCCTGGTTGTCTTTAAAAGACTTCTTTTGGCACAGGTCACAAAAGGTTTTTGAACTAAATGTTAAGTTGAACTAAGTCTTCACTGACACTATATCAGAACAGAACTTTTAAATAAATGAACTGACAAAAAAAATCTAAAATTGAAGAATGATGCCAACTTCATTTATTTTTTATACATTGAACTAGTTATCAGCCACTTACAGCTTCTTGGGATTTTGTTGTGCATGACTCAAGGTATTAATGTAAAAAAATTGAATTTTTTAGGAGAAGGTATTTTTTTTTTTATTCAAGGTCAAAGGTCAACTTTTGAAGGGATTTTTTAATTTTTCACAGTAGAGATATTTAACAAGAGACAATAAACAAGGGGCTACTAAAGAGCTTTAAAATGAGACCAAAATCAATGATCTAGCTTTAATAGTTTTTTAGTTACACCATTTTGAAAATAGTCATTTAACGCAAAAAAGGTCAAAATGTCACAACTTTGTGACCTTGTATCTCAGTAACCAAAGGTCAGTCAGCTCTAATAATTTGGGAATTTAAGTTTGGCATGTATATCTGCTATTGTGCCAAGTATGAGCAAAATTGAAAGGAGTGAGTGCAAAAAGTGCCATTTTGTGGCTGAGTTGACATGGAATGACCCTTCCATTTCACTCCCGAGGAACCTGAGGAAGGAGAAAAGCCTGCTCATAAGATCACTCAGGGCCTGCATGAGTGGCTTCTGGATCACGGAGCTGATGAGAGCCTTGTAATGATTGGAGGAAATTCTACCAACACCAACATGGGGTGGTCTAGAGGCGCCATTGCCCTATTGGAGAAAATGCTGGGTCACAAGTTCCACTGGATGATCTGTCAGCTCCATGTGAATGAACTCCCCCTGAGGCACTTAATCATCAAGCTGGATGGCCCTGTAACTCCCCAGTCAGGCTTCAGTGGGCCTATTGGAAAACTGCTTGAGAAAGTGAATGAACTTGAGGTGACCTTCAACTTCAAACCAGTGGAAGGAACTGAAGATATCATAGAGCTGCCAGTAGAGAGAGTCAAATCTCTCTCCACAGACCAGCACAACTGCTATCTTCTGATCAAAGCCATCAAGTCTGGAAGTCAGTCCACAGTTGGCTGGTCTCAAGTGCGAACCTCTGAACCAATCCAGGTGGCTCACTACTGCACAGGCCATTTTGCTGTTGTGGATGAGGGAGCATGGACTGAAGGGGGTGTTGAGGAGGCTCAAGGTCCTTGTGAAGTTCTGCTTTAACTTCTACTTCAAAATGTACTACAATATCAAAGTGAAGCACCATCTCAAATTTGGTCCTGCACACGTTTTTTCAAGCCTGAGGCTGCTGAGGAACCAGACTACTGATGTCAGGAACATCATCTCTGCTACAGTGATAAGAGGAGCTTACCACTAGAGATGGAACCCGGTTTTAAAAAACTGTTTTTTAACCAGTGATGAAAATTTTTAATCACTACCAAAACCAACGATAAGAACTGGTTTTCACATTTTTGCGCAAGTCTCTGATCACTTTGGGCCATTTTCTATGAAACAAACATTTCCAAACATTTGCGAAACAAAGTAATTACGTTTTGCATCATTTCATATAATTTTTTGTTTGTTTATAAGTGTAAATAATTGATGCTTCAGTCTTGAATGTTATGTGGATGATTGTACATTGATCAGTTAAGATTCTAAGATTTAATACTCCATCATGTCAAAGAAATCAAATGCTTGGTATCATTTCACTCGTAAGAATAAAGTTTTAAAGTGTTGTGGAGGTTCTACTTTAAGTTTATCATCCCACATGAAAAATATTCATGGCATAAACATCGACCAGATTAATCAGCCATTGAAGAAACAAAGAACAGTGGAAGAGTTTGTGCAAAAAAAGTCCATAGAAAAGGAAATTTCTAAACTTGCATGTGTCGATGGACTGAGTTGCCAATCAATTGATAAAAGTGAATTCATTCAAGAAAGCCTAAGAAAGATAAAATATGACAAGCTTCATCCAACTTCCCATAATGGTGTCAGAAAAATGGTGCTTCGTTTTTATGAGAAAAAGAACATGAATTGGTCAACTACTTCAAGAATCAGGTGAGACAAGGAATCTGCTATTCATTAACTATGGATGAGTATACATCTTTGCAAAACCAAAGATATATTAATATTAATGTTCATGATGAAAATCAACATTGGTCTCTTGGTCTCCTGAAAATAAATGGTTCTCTCGATAGCACCAAAACTAATGCAATCATTAGGAAAAGATTAGAAGACTTTGGCTTGGACATAGCTAAGCATATCGTGGGTTGCACCACTGACAGTGCCTCAGTAATGGTCAAATTTGGAAGACAAATAGTACCTGATCACCAGCAATGCATTGCACATGCTATACATCTCGCAGTTTTGGATATCTTGTATTAAAAAACTGCTGAAAATTCAGTTGAAGGGGAAAGTGACCCTACCCCTGAAGATGAACACTCTGCACATGAGTTAAGTGAAGATGAGTATGAGATTTTATGCACTGATACAATTTTTGAGTCCGACATAGATGACGTAATTGTTGTTCCAAAACTTCAAGAAAATTACTTAAAAGTAATAAATAAGGTGAGAAAAATCTGCCACATATTTCGAAAGTCCCTTTGAAAAATGAGAGATTTCAGGATTTTGTCAAAGATGAATTTAATGGAGAGGAAATGAAGCTTATCCTTGACTGTAGAACGAGGTGGAACAGTCTTTTGGCCATGATAGAAAGATTTTTGAAACTAAAAAATTGCATTCCAAAGGCCCTCAGAGTGACACGCTCAATAGAGATGATTTCAGATGAAGAATGGAATGCTCTAAAGAGCCTTTTTGATATGCTTCGTCCACTGGAAATTGTTTTGAAGGGACTCTGTTCCAAAGATACAAATTTGCTTTTGAGCTACGTCAGTGTCTCATTGATCACTACTCATTGAGACGACAAAAAGAAGCTGTCACCTTGCTGAGTTTTCTCCACAATCCCGAGGTCTAGAAAAATGAATCATCAGCACCGTTCCTCTTTCCTTCAAGACAAGCACTTAAGAAGTATGCAGATCATACATTTAAGAGGCTTTTTCCAGAAGCTTGCCAGATTTCAGAAACAGACGACCAAGTCCAATCAATTGCTTCAAAACTCGAAGATTCACAATGCAGCTCAGGTCATGAAGTAAATGATGATGATCAACTTATGAATGAGTACATGTGTGAGATGAACACCCTGAAAATGAAACCCAAGAAAGATTCTTCCGAGACCTTTGACGTAAATAATGAATTCAAATATTTTGAAGCTACTTTGAATATAAGGGAAAATCTGGATCAAATGTATGAGGCATTGCTTACAATAAAAGCCACCAGCGTAGAGTCCAAGAGTGTGTTTTCAGCTGCTGGTTTATTTATCACAATGATTCAATCAAGAATGTCAGATCAGACACTTAATGCTCCTTGTTTTCTCAAGTGTTATTTCAAAAATGAAGTTCAATAATAAATTTTTTAATTCAAATGTTACACATACTTGATTGAATCAATTAAAACCTTATTTCTGTTTAATATTTTGATCATTTACCTCCCTAAAAAGCATACAGAATCCCATCAGTGAAAACTAGTAAAAACCAGCTTTAAGAATATAGCGACAGTGAAAACTGGTTTTACACTTTTCAGTTATCTTTCATCCCTACTTACCACGCACATCTTGAGAACATCCTGGCTTCATTCCTGTGCAGTGAGGATGAGCATCAGAGAGCTTTTGCTGTGAGCCAGATAGAGAAGATCAGAGAAGGAAGAGACTTTGGTGATACGACAGTGAAGCCCTATAAAAATCCCAGTCAATCTGCAAGCCACTTCACCTGAGGATCTCATCAACTGGGAATCAGAGAATATTTACGAGCCTATTTTCACCTGCAAGATGACCTTGACTGAACTCAAGGATCTCAGGAAAACTCCACTCAAAGTGGATGCTTTGTCTGTTTATACTCAGTCCTGCGAGAGAGCTGTACAGGAAGTCCCAACTGCTTCCCAAGCTGTGTATGGTCACGAGAGGAGAGATGGGTGGGTGAGAGCCAGGATAGACCATCGAGAAGTGCTCACAGTGTTCAGATTGAAGCAGGACATACTTAAGAGCTTTTCAGGTTTGAGTGGCTGATGAAGTGGCTGAAGCCATCATTGATGCTCATAAGAGCTGAAAGTCATCATAAGATCATAATATAAGATCTTATGAGGCCATGCTTTTCAGGGATCCAGGAAGAACAGGCTTGGAAACCTACACATGGAGGTAGCAAGGCTCCTGGGTGAGCTGTGCCTATTCTTTGAAGAAAATTTAAAATTATTAAGTTTTACATGAAATCTAAACATTTTTTCAGCACCCAGAGGTATTGAAACACGCAAGAAAGCAAGGATGAGGTCAGAAAAGCAGCTTTTAGAGTAAATCATATGCAGAACAGCTGCACGCTTTGGTTTGGGTGCCCTGAGGCTGCATTGGGCAGCCTTCAAATCAGAAAATCACGATTTTGACCATGAAAATGAGATTTTTCATTAAAGTTGCAAATAATAAACCCATCTTAAAATTAATTTTTATGTAGGAATACATATTAGCCACTTTGTTTTTCCAAAATTTCAACCCTGAACCCAGAGTATGATATGCCTAATGGACCATCCTCTCTACAGGCACGTCACCAGCTCTATAATCATAGGCAGGCAGAATAATCTACTTGTACTGATACAATGGGCTTCATAACTCACCTATTTTAGACGATGCAAATGAAAAGGCACAGGACAATGGCACGCACTTAAATTTCGAACTCACTACTCAGAATGTCAAGCACATTATTTACAATAACTATCAATACCACCATGAGGTTGCAACACCAACGCAGCGCCAGATTCAAAATAATTTTTATGCCAACTTCTTGTGAGACTGAGAGACCATATTTTTCCCTCAACATTAGGTACAAGTGTAGATCGATATTTAAGGGGAGACAAAGAATGCAAGTAAATTTGAATTAGACAAATTGTAAATCACAACCATAAACCATTCAGCTTTAGGTTTGATGATAGTTATTTGACTTGAGAGGGGCAGTGCCCCCCATTGCCCCCACCATGGCAATGGGCCTGCCTCTCTAGGACTTTACCCAAGCAGGATAATAAGCATATAGGATGATACAAAGATGGACAAGAAGGGTTTTTCTGTGGTTTGAGGATAGGAATCATTAATCCCTGTTTCCATGATGAAGGAAGGACTCCTGTGCTCAGGCTATCATTGAATGCTGATAATAAAAATGGCAAGTACTTAAATGGAAGATGACTCAAAAAATATTGATGTATATTATCCAGTCCCATTGCTCCACCTCTATAATGTTCACATTACCTTAACCCCTTAACAAACCATTTTCAAGGAAGTTTAATTTATTTTGCACTTTAGCAAGCTGGAGATATCTCAGGCAAACTCGTTAAGGGGTTAAGGAGAATTAGAATTCCTGCAATGTAAAGTCCAGGTTATAATCCTCATCATAATCAAAAAATAAAGAAGACTCTGTCCCTGCAAAAATCCTCATCTTCAGTAACTGCTACAGTCCAAAGAATGACTGGAAGGTCACTTAGTACAGAACCATTTACAACAATAGGGTGAGTGAAGTGTGAATCAGTACTGGTACCCTTAATGATTTTCCTAATTTGAGTCCAAACATTGGTGAAAGGTGTAGTGAAACAGAGGTTTGAACAAAATTGATTCCATGAAATTCTCTTTGCCTTATGAATAGTAGAATGAGCTATAGCAGTTACCTTATTTAGTAGGATCTTATTATATAGAGTTGGGTGAAGAGAATAAAAATGTTCAGCACAATGGCGGGTGACCACTGCCCCACTGCAATACTCTGTCCACCAGCATTTGTGGTATTTAGGAACAAAATTTCCTGTTGTCTTCTTCAGTGTGGAGGTACTTGTTTCCCCTAATAATGCTGTAAAGTGTTAGAATTTTTCATCTAAGGATCCTTCTATAGAGGGAGTGTCAGGAAGAGCTCTAGACCAAATTCTCCAATCTATGTCACATAGTTTCCAGGTTGGACATCATTTATGAGGGGTGGATAGTGGATACTAGTGAAATTTGCAGAGTAGTAAGGAAAGGAAAGTGGTCATTACCCAGACTTCCACCAACAGTCAAGCACAAGCAAACCTACCTCGGTAATTATTGAATGTTTCACCACCACTTAAATTAATATCCAAAATACATTTTTCTAATGTATTTTGGTGTGTTCTGTTCAAATATGACCTTCATATCTTGTGCAAATGAACCAAAACAGTTATGAAACATTAAGTTTCCCTATGTTTTGCTTCATTTTAGCTAGAAATGGTCATATATGAACCACACACACCAAAATACATGAGAAAAATGTATTTTTAATATTAACAAAAACAAAATTGGCTAGGAAAATATATATATATAACCTAGCCTACCTGTGGGTTCTCTGATTGTATGCACTAACTGGGGGGCTTCACCCCCCCCCATGATAATATATATGTATTAAACTTACCTTATTGCGGAGGTGGATACAGTTCCGCAATGGTTTTTTTATGCACTTAAAGAAAGTCAAACTGCACTTGTCACAATCCACCATAACTATGAACTGTGGCTGAGAATGAGAATGACAGTGGCCAATATAGGTATATTGTCATATGGAACCTATAAATTTTCTACTATTTATAACTTTCTTCATAAGCATTTGCGCAAGATACATATTGCAAATTCGAACAAAACAGTAAAAAACCATAAGAAATTATGGTTATACCTTCAAGGTCACTGTTGGTGAAACATTCAATAGTAACCCCTACAGCTACATAAAGAGAGATCTAATGTTGAATAACTTCCATTATTAATGTTAAATCTTATAGGGAGATTAACAGGAGTCAATAGCACAAAATCTGAAGAAAGAATAAAATTATATAAATTTAAGGCAGTCTATGTTGGAGAACCTGACATGCCTGTATCCCAACCAGGGATGCCACTCCTTGGGATTTATCCCAAGATCTTGGCATTTTCAGCAATACCTAGGGATATTGGGATTTCTTTAAACAAATATAGCAAATCTTGGGATATATATAATGTTTCAGACCAACAAAGATACCAGGATCCAACTCATGGCTAGTCTACCTAACTGTGTTCATAATTGTGCATTGTGCATGTTAGGGTGGAGTGTATTTTTATGAAAATCAATATTTCAAAAATCAGGGGTGCTAGATAGTTGTCAAATGTCTAAAAATGAACATTGGTAGTGGTTTTGGGTGGTTGCAAGTGATACTGCATCAGCAACCACACCATATATGCAAAGCTGGGCACTTGCGGGTTTTTTTGCGGTACTGCGGTACTGCGGTACTACCGCACTACCAAACTGGTACCGCATAACGCAGTACCGCAAAGGATCGCTGAAAGTACAGCCTGTACTTTCAGCGATCCTTTGCGGTACTGCGTTATGCGGTACCGGTTTGGTAGTGCGGTAGTACCGCAGTACCGCAGTACCAGCTTTGCATATATGTACCACATCCATATGCAACTGTAAAAAACCCTGTATTTTGCCTATTTTGGGTTCTATAATAGGTAGAAACACAATCTTAAAAACTGTTTATGATTTTTTGATGCTGAGACTGATAAAATTATTTTCAAAAGTGTAAAACAGAGTTTTAACACATTTTCATGAAAAAGTAATGCATATTGACCATATATTACAAATTTACACAATAAAATTTCATCAAATAAATGTAGAATCTAAACAAATTCTTGCTTTGTATTAAACTTTTTTATCAGTTTATGTGATTTTATACACTGCCAGATCATGCCATCTCTTCTATTGAACCCAATGATGGCTGCAGATGCCTCAGTCACAAGCTTGATATGGCGTTCTACCACTCGATTGTGGCATGGCTGTTTGAACTTCAAAGGATTTTTTCTAATGTTCGCAAGTTCAGTTGATGTAAGATGGGTAACTATTGGAGGCTCTGCTGTCAAGTTATCAAGGTTACTCATCTTGTCATACGATTTAGCATTTTCATTGATTATAGGCACCTTAAATTTGCTGACAGTGCAGTCTCTTGTATAACTCAAACTGTCATAATCATCATCATCATTCACATCATCCTCAACTTCCAAATCTCCACCAGTGAAATCCATTTTGACTCTGATGTCCTAGGTTGTTTTCTCCTACTTCACCCCTCAGTGCCAGGATCTTATTTACTGCAGTGTTTCTTCTCTCCCTGCCCTCATCACCAAGCATTGATATTATAATGTTTTCAGGGTGAGCAAAAAAAGCATGGGTTCTTAGGGCAATGTCTTTTACTTTCTTAAATTAGGAAACTTGGAGATTCTGCTCAGCATTGAAAAGAAGTTTCTTGAACCATCAGTCACTGAGTGATTCTTCTCAATTTCAAACCAGCTGGGGAAATACACTTTTAAACAGAACTCAGCAACAGTTATCAATACTGAACTCGGCTTTTTCTGTGAAACATAGAATCTGAGTATTCTACAACCTAATGTCAGCCATCTTGAATGATTTAATGGCCCAACTTCTAAAAGCTCAAGGTCCTTTTCAATAGTCCCTAGCATGACTGCCATGCATATTCTATAAGCATAGTATTGGTCACAACTGAGATCATCAATTACATCATTGGGCAATATAGCGAAATTCTGATTTCTGATTGTCTTAAATTTGACAACATCCCATTCAGAAACCATACCACCTAGCTGTTTTCCTATTGGCCCTAAAAAACTATCAGGGCTCTTTGTAGTCTCATCGAGCTCCATGAAAACATGATGAAGAGGTAGCTCGTTACAATGTAAGAAGCATATGATCCTTTGCAGTGGTCTTCCAATAAGCTCTTCAAAGACTCTGATCACCCCTGAATTATGTCGTCATCACTGCAGTTCCATCTGACCCCATGACTTGCAGGTTGTTTTCCAGATCAGTGTCCTTCACTGCTTCATAGTATCCGGAAAAAAGACCCCCGAGGAAAAAATCCCCCGGCAGAAAAAAAAAAAACAAGTAAAGCATCCCCCGAGGAAAAAATCCCCCATCCCCTATCTCAATTTTTATTTCAGTTAAACTTTGCCCCCCCCCCCATCTAAATCCCCCATCCCCTATCTCAATTTTTATTTCAGTTAAACATTGCCCCTAAACGACGCAGTCAGAATCTTCTAGAAATACGAAATTAATTATAAATTATATATTAAAATCAATATAAATTTGCTTGAAGTTGGTTTAAGTTTTTATTATGAAATATTTAAATGGAATATAAAATATTTCGCTCACAGAAAATAGTTAATTAATAGTTTTAGTAATTAATAAGTAAATTTGTTTGTTGGTTACAAGACAAGTAAATTTCTACGTAGGTTACATTTCTTCTACTATCTAAATTTTTATTTCAGTTAAACTTTGCCCATCATGGAGTTTGTAAAGTCAAATAACGGGGGATTTAAATTGTGTTTTGAAGGCTACGTCTATGTTAAGCAAAAGGACTTAGCAAATCATGTTGTAGCTTATGAGTGTGTACAGCATCGTGCCAATGCGCAATGCAAAGCTAGGCTTAAAGTGAAAGATAATGAAATTGTTGGAAGAGTGAATATTCATACGCATGCGCCTGATCCAAGTAATATGCAAACTCTCAGTGCTTTGCAAAACATGAAAGTGAAAGTGAAAGATACGCATGACACCCCTCAGCAGATAATTTCACAAGAAATTGAAGGGATTGATGAAGGGGCAGCAGCAAATCTGCCAACAATAAGGTATTTAAAAAGAAATCTGAGGCAGTGTAGGCAAAGGAGCCAAAATTCAATTCCACTACCGCTAAATACTAAGGATCTCTCTATCCCAGATGAATTCAAGGTTACGAAAAGTAATGAAAACTTTCTCTTGTATGACTCTAGTACTGAAGGTCCCAGAATTTTATGTTTCAGCACTTGGAAGAATTTGTCCTATCTTGAGTCTCATAAGAATTGGTTTATGGACGGAACTTTCAGTGTAACACCCTCTTTGTTTGCGCAAGTATACACCATACATGCTTTAGTTAATGGAACTATGACGCCTTGTATATATTCTCTTTTACCTAACAAAACTGAAGCCACCTATACACTAATGCTTAATGAAATTAAAAGTTTGAATGGAAATTTAAACCCAGATAGCATTATGGTCGATTTTGAGAAAACTATGCACAAAAGTATAAAATCGGTCTTCTCAGAAACCGAAGTTAAAGGATGCTTTTTTCATCTAAGCCAAAACATCTACAAGAAAATTCAGGAGTCTGGCCTTTCACAATCATACACAAACAATCCTGATTTTGCTCTAAGAATGCGTATGATCTCAGCCTTAGCTTTTTGCTCCTCAGACAAAGTAATTGACACATTTGAAACACTAGCTGAGGATTTTCCCGAAGATGCAACATGTATCCTAAATTATTTCGAAGACATAGATTGGGAGACCAAATAGGAGGAACAGGAGACCTCCAATATTTGACATCCAAACATGGAACATGCATACGAGAGTTCAAAACAAGCTCCCCAAAACTAACAATGCTATCAAAGGTTGGCATAGAAGTTTTTGGTCAAATATTAGATGTGCCCATCCAAATATTTGGGTATTCCTAAGAAGCATACAAAAGGAGCAGGCACTACAAGAAGTTAGCATGCTACAGGCTTGCGCTGGTCATCCTCCAAAACCCCAGAAGAAAAAGTATAAAGATGCAGCATCTCGAATTAGAAATATTATTAGCTCCTACAAAGATCGTTCCATTTTGGACTTTTTACAGGGCATAGCGTACAACCTTAGCTTTTAATATTGGCTCTTAAATGATTTTTAAATTATTTATATCTTACCTTAGTTTTAATATTGTTTTTTAAATAAAGCATATTTTTAAAGTGACATTAAATCTTTTTAATTTTGATTGCCTTTCTATCCTTTCTATCTTTATAAAATTTGGTCCAGGAGATTTTTTCCTCGGGGTTTTTTTTTTCCGGGGGGATGCTTTACTCAGGTTTTTTTTTTTCTCCGGGGCTTTTTTTCCTAGATCCCTGCTTCATAGAGACTTAGTGCAATTGATACACCATTCCCATTCTCTGGGGTAATATGCGTCAGGTAATGTCCTCCTGAAACATTTTAAACAAAATTTAAGGAAATAATAAATGTATTTGAGATCAGTAGATTACCAGGTATGACCAATGAACATATATAACTATCGCATAGTTCTTACTCCTTAATGTTACTAAGACCAAATTTATGCTATCCACTAAAAATTTAAAACATACCATACAGAAAACAGTGGCTTACCCGGTTCTCTGACTATAACATAGTGCTCGTCTACTTTGGTTTGTTGATAATGTAGCCCCTCTATCTCTGTAATTGTCACAGCACCATCCTGTCAGCCATCAACATAAATGCTGTCCACTAAACCAAAGAATACTTCTTCCTCAGCTCTGATCTGTTCACGGTACTTACACCGTTGCCTTCATAGTTTACTCCTGTATTAATGAAAATTGTTTACAAATTTATAAGGTTGGAGGTAGCACTGATAAACAAGAATATGTACAACAGGAAACAATGAACGGTGATGGGCTAAATACACTGACTTTTATGCCTGAGCCTAATATATTTGAAATTTATTTTTCCATGTTACAATGTATATGTATAATTAAATAAAATTACTTTACTTCTTATTAGTAGTACTAATTGTAATTTTGTTTAAAAAAGCTTAGGAAATGTGGATGAAAATGTAATCATGATAATTTTGAAATCTTACCTGTCAATGACGTTAGTGTTGTCATCATCAGTGATAATGCCAAAATCTTTTAAAACTGCTGACACTACCGCTGCACCTGCTCTGTCGGAAATTGAATACCTGCAAGATTGTATTTTGAAGTTGAGAAAAATGATATCCATTTTAAGTTTACCGAAATGACATGGCACATACAACTAAGTACAGCATAGTGTTCGATCTCTAAAGTGGCTAAAGGAAGGTGTGGATTATAAACTGTGTATATCTAAAGTACCACTGTTTACTTTTAAAAATAAAGGACCTTGAGAACTCTTGCAGGGAAAGGACAGAGCAGTAATGGTCTAAAGTACAAATCTGAACAAATCAGAACTAGCAAACCCCCACCCCCTCAGCCAACCCTGTCTGCTCTGATCTGATCTGAGTGTAATTAATAAATGTAAGCTGGAGTCTAGAGGTTAACCAAGTCTCACAAACTGCTACTAAAATGGGGTTTTTTAGTATAAATAAAAAGTTTAAATTCTGACAAGTTAGACTGGAGACTGTGGGCATTCCACTGAACAAACAAGAGGTTAGAAACCTTAGACTATGAAATATTAAACAGGTTTACAAATTTGGACATGATGTTTCTGTTTGGGTGTAGGCTTAGGTTTCAGTTTATCAAGGAACTTTGTCAGCTGGTCAATTTTGAGATCAGTGTGAAAAGCATCATTAAATAAAGAAACAAAATTGGATAAAGTACTGAAAGTCTTCATGGAGAGACTACTACCACTCTGAAGGGTGAAGCTGAATAAACTTAAACATAGAACTTTAATGATGTCAGACAATAGAGCCATAGGTCCTAAAGGAGTAGAGGGTTCAGGGATCACAGCCCCACCATCCATCGCCACCCCAGCTGGCCTTTGGAACATTGCCACAGTTGAGCCAGGTCTTCCTCTCACAACCCCACTCCAAGAATTCTGAAGGCAGGGGGTGGGGGATTCACCACATCCAAGCTTTGAGTCTCCTCTCTTGACACAATAGGTTTTGGTAAAATAGGAAAGTCATTACTTGTAAATGTTCTTTCTGGCTACAATTAGGGTCTTGATTTTGAAGAACAGATCTAGCTTAATTATAAGAGAGATTAGATGTAAGTTTGAGCCTCTCTATTTCTTATGCAGTTCTAAAGTAGGAGCAGCCACTGAAACTAGCTGTATGGGGACCTGAACAATTGGCACAAATTTTAGTAGTCTTTGGACAAGAGGAAACAACATGACTTCCAGAGCAATAAACATATCTCGCTATTTTCAACCAACAAGACTTAGCCATACGACCAAATACCTGGCACTTAAAACATTGAAATGGATGTGGAATAAACTGACAAACTCTATATGGTATATAAGCTATAAAGATCTTTGCTGAAAGAACTTGAGCATTGAGAGAGACTGATCTTTTTGGTTTGACAGCTTGTAATATTTTTTAATATTACAGCTACCTCACGTTTTACACACGTTTGAATGAAGTATTTTTACGATAATGCGAGGTAAATAATAAAAAATATATTTAATTAACGTGAATCTCTCGGAATAATGCGAAGATGACTTGGAGCTTTGCGATGTGGCCGCTAGATGTCTCGCACATTTGTTTACTGCTTGGCCTGCACATTTTTGTTCACAGTTGCTGCGCTACTCTCATTTTTAACTGAAAATTGTATTATTTGGTGAGAATTAACATTTTTCCGCTTGTGTGATACAGCTACTAGTGTTTCTTTGCAGACATGAACTGGCAGCGTAGTGCTTTACAATAATACAGAGTGTAATATTGAGGTGTAAACACACTTGATCATGGCCAGTAAGCATCCCACTAGTGTCGTTGGTAGTGGTAGTGCCCCAAAGTGGGCTAGGAAGGCTTTATCTTTGGAGAAGAAGCTCGAAGTACTGGAGCGATACAATTGGGGACAAAGCACTGCCGTTATTAAGCATGAATTGGGTATGAGTTTGGTTGCTAACTTCCGCAAGAGAGACAGGTTTCACAACATAAAGATGATGGGAGAGGCTGTGTCTGCCGACAAGCAAGCTGCTGAAGGATACCCAGCGATCCTGAAGGGCATCATTGATGAAGGGGGTTATTCTTCCAAGCAAGTTTTCAACGTGGATGAAACAGGCCTCTATTGGAAGAAAATGCCCAACTGCACCTACATTTCCATCGAGGAGAAGACAGTACCAGGCTTTAAGGCTGCAAAAGATCATCTGACATTGCTTGTTGGTGCTAATGCCGAGGGAGACTGCAAATTGAAACCCGTGCTCATCTACCACTCGGAGAACCCCAGGGCACTGAAGGGGTATGATAAGGATTTCTAGCTAGTCCACTGGTATGCTAACCAAAAGGGCTGGATGACTGGGAAGGTTTTCAGCGATTTCAAGACCAAGCTTCACAACGAATTGGAAGACTACTGCAAACAAGAGGGAATCCCTTTCAAAATCCTCTTGGTTGTTGATAATGCCCCAAGTCACCCACCATCCCTCGAAGATGTTAGCAAGAACAAAGATAGTCTTCCTGCATGCTAACACCACATCTTTGCTTCAACCAGTAGACCAGGGGATTGTGAAAACCTTGAAGTCATACTACCTGCGATCTTCACTTGCTGACGTGGTGAAGGTGACAAATGAAAGACAAATAAGTGTCAAGGATTATTGGAGGGAATTCAACATAAAGAATGCCATCAACTACTTCAAGTGATCTTGGGAGGAAATTCTGCAGCAGTGCCTCAGTGGGGTGTGGAAGAAGCTCTGCCCTCAGTTCATGCGTGACTTCAATATTGATGACAACATTGCAGAAACAAATCATCAGTGTGTCAATATGGCCAAGAAACTAGGCTTCAAGGATGTAGAGGAGGATGACATTGCAGAGTTGCTAGAGTCTCACAACACCAACAGTGGTGGACTGGCTAGGCTGTCAGTCTGCCACGTGGCAGATGGGCCCCCCTAGAAAAAAGGGAAGTTGGCCCCCTAGACTTGAGGTAAAAAAAATTGGCAACCAATCTATTATACTCGTATATAAAGTTTAAATAAACATAAGTCAGTTGGGCCTGATGAGATATATCCTAGAATCTTAATCGAGGGTGTTGACAGTATTTCTATTACATGAAATAGATATAATTTATTTAGATTTTTGTAATTATTTGTTTGTATTTATTAATATTGTAATTTTTTTTTTTTTTTAATTTTGTATTTATTAATATTGTGATTTTTTGTATTTTTTTATTTTGTATTTATTAATAGTATATAAAAAGGCAAATGCATTAATAACTTTTAATTTGTTAAAATTATTGCAGGTTTTAAACTTTTAGAAAGTAGCAAAAATTAATAAATTTACGTGCCTAAAATACAGTTTTGCCAACCTGCCTGTCACTGCAACATTTTTTAACTTCATTAGTTTATTTAATAGTTGCCTACATGCTTCATTAAAATCAATTCCAATTTATCAAAGTAAGTCTCTTATTTTTGTTATTGCTGTTATATATGTATAATTATATTTTACCCATTTCTATGTCCATATATAAGAGATATATAGAGTTATGTATATATTTTATATAAAGCTGCTATATATAAACATAGATATAAAAATAAGAAAATACATGTAATAGTATTGAGAAAAGATTACATTACAATACAGTTACAGAATACATATATTCATTCATTATAGTATAATTCAAACATTGTTATTTGTTTTGAAATTTGTTGATCTTGATTATATTAAATGCAATTAGTAAATCAGATTACTTTATTAATTTTATTTATTGTTTTTTATATTTCAGGTAAGGAAATGGAACACATGAAATGGAAATCTGGAGCACAGAAACGGAAAGATAAACGAGAAGCAGAAAGAAATGATTCAGCAAAAAAGTGCAGGCCTATAACAGCATTTATGATAACACCTATATCTACATGTCAGAAAGAGGAAAGCGACTTACAGAGAAATTCAACTACAACTGTTCATGCTGATACTGTAGATCTAGGACATAAAGATGAAGATATGCCTAACATTTTTGAGACTGTAGATGCTGATTTTTATGATTCTGAATTAGCTGGTGGAATAACAGTAACTGAACCTGGGCCTGTATATGTACCTCCTTCAATATCCTGCATGAACAGATTTGAAATCTTTTTTCAAAGAGCATCCAATTCAGCCACATGATCATGATCTGCCATTTAATGTAAAGTTATATAAGCGAAAAATTATGAGTGACACTGTCTCACGACACTGGTTAACATATAATAAGAAGAATAGACCACTATATTGTTCATTTTGCTTGGCATTTGAGTCACCAACCTCTTCTAAACCATCTGCTCTTGTGCGAGGATTTAATGATTACAGCCAGTGCTTATCAGAGCATGAATCAACTGGTATACATAGCAAGCATGCTCAGGAATATATCAGTGTAGTAAATGATGGTGGTTTAGCTCGTTTTTTCGCTGCATCATTGCAGAAGCGAAAAGATGAAGTACTAAAGCAGAGAAATATTATTGCCAGAGTTGTAGATATAATAAAGATGTTAGGTAAACAAGCTCTTCCTTTTTGTGGACACAGAAATGAGTCAGCATATTCTCTTCTTGATGAAACAGAAAATCATGGAAATTTCTTGGCTACTGTGCAGTTGATGGCAAAATATGATCCTATTATGGCTTCTCATTTTCCATGGTGAAGGAAAAGTCTGAATAACGATGTGAAAGATTGGAAAAACAAAGAAAGGCACAAAGTAAAGGTCGTGGTAGTCTTGTCACATTCTTAAGTAAAACAACCATCACTTCTTTGACCCAAATTATGAAGAATATGATACAGGAAAAAATTACTCAAAGAAGTTGCTGAGGCCAAGTATTATTCCATACAAGTAGATTCAACCCAGGATATTTCATCAATTGATCAATTTATTGTTATTCGATATGTACTAAATGGTACTATCCATGAATGACTATTTGCAATTGTTCCAAGCAATGATGGTACAGGGCAGGGACTTTTTGACCTATTAAATGAAACATTACATCTTGAAATAGATCCAAAAAACTGCTTATCAGATAGCACAGATGGCGCTGCAAGCTACCATGGACAATATAATGGCTTACAGAGTAAAATTGCTGATGTAGCTGATCAGCATGTTCATATATGGTGCTATGCCCATGTACTCAATTTAGTAGTTACTGAAACCACGAAGTGTTGTGTACCAGCAGTTTCCTTCTTCAATTTACTCCAGAATTTAGCAAAATTTGTGAAGGTATCATATAAGCAAATGGCCATCTGGATTGAAGTTGTTGGACATCTGGGGAAAGAAAAGATGAAACGATTAAAGCTAATTGGTGAAACCAGGTGGTCAGGGAAGTCCAATGCAGCAACTACTATATTTGGAAATTTTGACGAGATATGTATCAGTAATTTTGTGGATCTTCTGACATGTTTATCCATTATTCAAAGCTCTAACAATTTTGATGCAAAAACAAAACAGGAGGCAAATGTCTTACTGTCTAGCCTTCTAGAATTTCAAACAATATTGATGGCATTCACATACTTATATATCTTTCAAATTACAGCCCCTTTGTCAAGCTATCTACAGACAAGTGGCTTAAATATGTTTACTGCATGGAATATGGTAGAAAAATCCATTACAGATTTGAAGAAAAGATCAAGAGAATTTGATAAAGTATATAGTCAGGCTTTGAAATTTGCCAACAAATCCAATGAGCACATTGCACAATTCAATAATGATGAAAATCAAACAGTAAAAATTGATTTTGTAAAAATTGAGTTACCAATCAAGAGGAAACTTAAAACAAAGATAATGGCAGATGAACTAGCTACTGATGAAAAAAACATCCGATTCTTTGTCAGACTATCGTGTACATGTGTTCAACTTGATAATGGATCGTGTTGTACAATCACTGGAATCCCGTTTCATTGACCATAGACAACTATATAAGGATATGTCATGCCTCGATCCATCAAATTATGAATATATTACTAAAAATGGTCTTCAAGAAGCATTGGAAGGTATTCTTGAGCTTGCTCCAAGGATAAATAGAAGTGAAGTAAAATTAGAATTGCAGTCTTTTACATCAAACTTTGAAATATTTAAGCTTTTGCTGAATGATGATAATGCAGAGAGCAGCAGTAAAATGAATTCATGCTCTAAATATTGTGGTAATTGTCCATCATATATTCTGTATATTCTTGCATCAAACAGACTTAATGACAAGGCATATGATCATCTTTACCAAATGTACAAAGCTATCTGTACACTGTCTATGACTCAAGTTCAGTGTGAACGGGCATTTTCTAAGCTTAAAATAATAAAAACAAGATTACAAAATTCTTTGTCAGAGGAGAATCTGGAAGCATACATGTTGATGTCTATAGAAAAGGTCATGTTGGATGAGTTAGACAAGGAAACTATAATAGACCAATTTGCAAACTCGAGTAATGAAGTTAAAAAACTACTCTTAGTATAGCATGTATGTTAGGGTGTGACAGTTGCCCCAACTTTGTCCTACAATGCTGTTCAAAATTTTGGTGTTGCATATTGACATAAAAAATACCCACGTGCAATTTTTTGAAGATTCATGCATATTTGAGTGAGCACCAGCAATTTGAAAAATAGCGATTTTGCTTATACGGCATACGCCTATATATGAGATTACACAACCATCATAAGGGATATTAACACAAATCATTTGCCTGTCTTAATTAAAAGCTGTTATCACTAACACAAAAAAGTTAATCATTCTTATTCTCTCATGGTACATTAAGGGGTTTTATCATATATTCACAAGGTATTATTTCTCTAGAGCAAGAAACCATGATTTCTGTTCGGAAACAGATGATCGTTTGCGCTGATTAGGAACGCAGAGTCTGTCATTTTCAACTACTTGAAGGACTTCTTGAAAGCGCTCCTCATCCCTGGCAACATTAAGAAAGTCATGGCAAAGTTTTACACCACGCTCTGCAGCCTCATTGACGACCTGAAGCTTGTCCACAACCCATTTCATGTTCAGGTAGTCATCATGATCTGCCCATTCACTGGCTGGACTGTGGAGAAACTGATAGGGCATGCCTAAAATGGTGAAGAACCAGCTTGAGTCAGGCTCAATTAGGTCCACCAGGGCAGTGCCACTTTCTGGGACAGGGGGAAGATATGGCTTTCCATAGCCCCCATGATTGAGCCCCACTCTCTTAGTAACTTCAGTGCCTTCATGGCAAAGAAGGGCCTTCCTCATCTCCTCTTTTGTCCTTTCTTGTACTTGGCACGAGAACAAAGCCAGTGGGGCCAACTCCTCAGTTAGGTACCAAGTGTGTCTACCGAGTGCCACACGTGCTTTGTCAACTATTGTGGCATCATATGGAGCAAATTCAGCCAAGGTTTCGACCAAATTCAAGTCATTCAGTGGCGCACTTGCTGGAACGGGGCAAACAATCCACCATGGGACATAAACAGCGACTGTGAACACAGCAAACCGTTCTAACTTGCTGATTTGACTTTTAGTCACAACCTCGGCTTTGGGAAACTGCTCTTTGATCTGGCCTGACAAAAGAACAATCTTGAGGGTATAGAGCAGTTTAGCCATCCACCTTGCTTTGTGAAGTGCGCCAGGGTAGACCATTGTGAAGTTCACTGGCTCGGATCCTTTAGTTACAAGCAGCAGACAAAGCTCTACCAGCTCCTTGTAGTCGCCACGTGTAAATGGTTGGGCTAGAGATTCACGGAAGAAGTCAGCCATCTCCTGCTGGCGCTCCTTGAACACTCCAGGCATTGCGGGGTAGTAGTATTTCTTTTTTTCATTGTACGCCAGTTGAGAGAAATGGTTCTTGAACCTAGAAATGCAATTATTGGGATTATTGTATTTCATACTAATCTATAATATTGTTTTAGGAGTATTAAGATTGATATGATCGATCATTTGCTTGGTGTTAGTATATCTTATAAGTCTAATAAAAGAAATTCCACTAAATTTGTTCATTAGATAATAATATTCCTTGTTATTTTGTAAAGCTTATGACTCACCTCTGGAAAACCATTATGTTTGGACTTGAAGAGCCCTCCACTTTCAAGCAATCCCAGCAAACACCAAGGATGACTTCGCCCACATGCCTGCGACAGGCGCACCAGAATACGGCACGCTCTAATTCCTTTTGGAGGGAGATGCAAGCAGCTGTTTTTTGTCCTGAAAAAAAAATGTAATTGTAGTTTAAGGCCACCATTTCAGGCACGTGCTTTTTGCAGATTTCTGTTAAATCATTCACTGTATTTTCGTATTAATGTCGTGATAAATTCACGCTGATGTTTGAAATAGGTTTACCTGTATTGGATGAAGTTGTGTCAAAAACCATACCAACGACATTCTGTTCACACTCCCAATCAACCAGAAGTTGTTTGGTTGCTGTTGGTCGACGGTGCTAGCTCAAACATGCACCGATCTCCAAGAAACTTTACAGGGGTGTTTCCTAGATAAATACACAACACTAAAACTTTGAACAGCATTGTAGGACCATTTTTTGATTTTTGGAGGGCAACAGTCACACCCTAATGTATGTATGTATATTGTATATGCAGGCAGTACTTGTAAATATTTATATTTATTAGTAAAATAAATTTATAAAAAAATATTAATTTTTTTTATTTAAACAAACTTAACTCATAAATAGGCCTATTAGGATAGGACTGGAATTGAATTATGTAATGGGGTTCTGGGCCCCCTGACCCCTTTGGCAGACAAAATTTTATGAGCCAGTCTGCCACTGAACACCAACCTAACAAACAAAGACCTGCTGGACCTAGAGAGGGAGCATCATTGGGAGCAGGAGGAGGCAGAAACATCAAGCCAGGAACCACAACCTGATTGTGTGCTTACTGCCAAGGTGCTCTCAGAGGCTTTAGATTACATCAGAAAAGGCCTTGCAATGTTTGAGGAAGATGATCCCAACATCTAATGAAGCTTGATGGTGGCCCAGCAAATGATGGCAAGTGCTGCTTGTTATCAGGAGATCTTGAGGGAAAAGCAAAGGAAAGCCACCCAGAGGACACTGGATTCCTTTTTTAAGAAGCAGCCTAAGCCTCTAGACCCAGAACCACCACCTACTTCAGGTCTCAGCACAGCCTCCATTGAGCCTTGGAATCCATAGTTAGGGATCGTATCATCGATCACTTAGAAAGTCGAGATTTGATTAATAGTAGTCAGCATGGGCTCGATGGCATAGGTCTTGTTTAACTAATTTGTTAGAATTTTATAATGAAAGTGCATGAATACAATAGGCATAGAGCAGCTGATGTTATTTATTTAGATTTTAAAAAGGCGTTCGATACAGTTCCACATAGGACTAATTGCGAAGGTCAAAGCGCACGGTATACGCAGTCAGGTAGCTAACTGGTTAGAAGAATGGCTTCGTGCTAGGAGACAGAGGGTCGTAGTTAATGGTAGTGAATCGGGGTGGTTAGATGTAGGTAGCAGTGTCTCACAGGGTTCAGTGTTAGGCCCATTGCTATTCGTAATTTACATTAACGACATAGATGTAGGATTGACTAGTAATGTGTCAAAATTCGCGGATGGTACTAAAATAGGCAGTAAGGTTGTTAACGAGGATGATAGTAATAGGCTCCAAGACGATGTAAGTAGGATTATGGAGTGGACAGATAAGTGGCAGATGCAATTTAACGTAGACAAATGTAAAGTTTTGCACATAGGTTCTCGCAACAATAATTACACGTACACAATGGATGATAGGGAGTTAGCGAGCATTGATGAGGAAGTAGATTTAGGCGTACGTGTATCTAAGGATTTAAAAGTTAGGAACCAGTGCCTGGAGTCTTGCGCAAAAGCTAATAGGATGTTAGGCTTCATAGCACGTAATTTTGAATTTAAATCGAAGGATATTATATTGCCCCTTTACATGTCCCTAGTCAGGCCTCATTTAGAATATGCCATTCAGTTTTGGTGCCTGTACTTGCGTGAGGATATTGATAGGTTAGAAAGGGTTCAGCGTCGTGCCACGAAACTAATTCCATCATTGCGCAACAAGCCTTATGAAGATAGGATTAAAGAGCTAGACCTGTATTCACTCAAAACTAGAAGATTAAGGGGGGCTTATTGAAGTTTTCAAAATTGTTAATAACATCAATAATGTAAATTTTGACAAATTGTTCACTTTCGATAATAGTAATACTCGTAATAACGGATTTAAGTTGCATGGCAGGCGTTTCATTACTAATATCACTAAAAACTTCTTTACGTTTAAAGTAATTGATAAATGGAATAATCTTCCTGTGTCAGTCATTCACTCTACCAGCGTTAAATTGTTTAAGAACCATCTTGACAGACATTTTAAAAATATTAACGTTGTTTAAAATAAAAAAAAAAACAATTAGCAACAGGAGCTCTGGGGGTGGTGGTCGAGGATGGGTCTGTTGACAATTAATGCCAGCTTGTGACACGCCAGCGTATGATACCAACAATAAAAAAAAAAATAAAAAATAAAAATTAGACTAACATGAATGTAGATGTAGCTCATAGCGTAAACTAACCCACTTTTTGTTTAACTTTACTTACTTTTTTTTTCTTATACTCTCCTTACTTTGCATGTCTGTAACTCTCTTTTCTTGCATGTTTGTAGTTTGCATGGTATGACAGTGAGTTAAGACTGTGTTGCATGGTTTGTAAGCGTTCTTATTTTACTTCTTTTCATCTTTCACCCCTCTCCTATTCTCTCTGACTATTTTTCCGACTTGTCGGCAGTGGCCAGCGGATGATGATGGTGAATCTTTTTTTCTCTTTTTCTGAATGAATGTTAACCCATTCTTACTTAACCCCTTATTCTCTTCTCTTCTCTTCACCCCCTACTCTTTCCTTTCTCTCGGGCTGACCTTAGAGTGGATCTTAGGGTCTTTGTTAGCCTTAGCTTCTGTAGATCATCACCTTCGTCTTCAAAGGGGGAATCGGAGGATGTTGATGACCCCTCCTCTATTCAAGGCTGCAAGAATTAATTCCTGCAATCTCCTCAACACCAAATAGCACTTCATATATATGCCTTTAGCGACCTCGTTTCCAGGTAAATTATAATATTATTCTTTGTATATATACATACAGTAATACATGTTCCGCAATCACGGAACATAACCCCTAATTTCCCATTATTTCTTGTGAAAATTGTTTAAATTACGCGAATTTTACATTACACAGCTGCTTGCAGGACACAGTTCTCGCGTAAATTAAGGTAGCTGTACTTGTTGTTTATTGTCCAGTTTTAATCAAGGATTTCAAAAATAACATTCATGTTTTAGAGAAACAAATCGTGAGGCAGTTATATGCAATTTAACAAATTTAAAATATATATAGTATCAAGAAAATATAATTGAAATTGGAAAACATAAAACAAGACATTACTAGCAGAAGCCTGTGGTAAAAATATTACACTTAAGAATCAACAGGGGCAACCTCCAGGAAAATTACTCAATGCCCAGTTAGGTCAACTGTCCACCCTTGATGATTGGTTAGGTTAAGTCATGATATTTTCATTAGTTTTGACAGTAAACTAACAAAAATATCATGACTTAACATAATCAATCATCAAGGGCGTATAGTTGACCTAACCAGGCATTCAATTAACCTAACTTTTTCCACTTTCAACTCTTATTTTCTTGATACTATATACATTTTAAATGGTAAATATTGGATTTTACTCCCAGTCTGGTTTTATAATGAGCAAACTTTTCTGGTCAATTTTGAGGTGCTTTGCAGGAATCTGCCATTGGTTTCCTGTGCAAATGCATAGTTTTTGAGATATCATAACAAACATATAGGATATGTTCATGTTACGAGATCTTGTAAATGATGCTTAATGCATTACCACAGGAAATATGCAAAACACCTCAAAATTAACCAGAAAAGTTTGCTCATTATGAAACCACACTGGGAGTAAAAACAAAACACTAATAACACTGGGGAACAAATTTCAACTTTTTGTCTATTGAATTAGATTTGACAGTTAGTTCTAGGTAATTTGGGTGAGCTGAGCACGAATTTTTACTCGGTTTTGCTCTATCAGGTCCTGATTTTGCTCAACACCCCTCCTCTTTCGTCGTATTCATAAAAAGGTTTTTTTCTCAATACTCGCTAAGTCTTTTTGCAGTTACACATTATGCAACTAGGTTTTTATCTAGGTATTTGTACCTATTGTTATGGTATTGTTGTATTATGTATATTTTTATATGTAACACCCTAAAAATATTTTTAATTTTGTCATTTTTAACCCATTTTAATATTAGTAAATTAAGCTAAAAATATCATAGAATTCTAAAATTTTCTCGAGCGTTCCTGTTCTCTGTAGAGTATTCTAGAGGGACAACTAAAATATATAAAAGCGACTCATTTCCAGAGTCAGTCAGTCAGTCAGTCGAGTCAGTCGAGTCAGTCGAGTCAGTTTGGGCATTAACATAATTTTGAATTGGCATATGATTTAGTGAGTAATTTTGTCATCGTGATTTAATATAGTTGATTTAATTAGATGTAATTTATATTGTACCTACTCATCCATATTTCTAGTTTAATTTCATAGATTGTAAGTACCTATTTCATAATAAGTACCTATTTAAACTAATTTTTGTGTTTATATTTCAGATTTTCTTAAATTTATATGAATTAAGGGCTTTAAATACCTTTACAAATTGGCAGAACAATCAAGCAATATGTCATCAAGCACTAGAAAGTTCAAATGCAAAAACAACCCTGATTCCTTCTGTTATATATGTGGAAATTTTACACTTCCACATCAACGAGCAAATATAACTGACTTCGTAAAAAGAGCTTACTTAGCTTATTTTGGCATAAAACTGGGGGACCAAGATAAATCGTGGGCTCCACATAAAGCCTGCACTATATGCATTGAAAGACTGCGACATTGGACGAAGGGTTCGGATTCAAAAATACCTTTTGGAGTTCCGATGGTAAGTTTATGATTTCATAAAACTACGTAATTTAATCACTAGTATACTGTAACTTACCTAAATGTAATTGTAACTTAGGTACATAAACAAAAATTTACAGAAAATGTTTATAAGAATCTCAAATATTGCATAAGGTTGAAACACATAGAAATGTTAAATGTTTGGGTGATAACTTTTGCTAAAATTCATAAAAACAAGTCTCTCATCGCTTTTGTTAACGCTTTACAATTTTTTTTCCATATCAGGTGTGGCGAGAGCCTACTAACCATGAGACCGATTGCTACCTTTGCTTTGTCAAGACTTCGGGCTTCACTAAGAAAAATAAACATTGTATCGAGTACCCAAATTTCGACACCGCGATACGACCTGTGCTACATTCAAATGAGATTCCCATTCCAAAATTTAAGGGTCTGCCAACTCAAGAATTAGTTGAAGATGTTCCTGAAAATATTGTTATGCACTTTGAGGAGTCAGACACCGATTTTGACCCCAGCGTATTTGAAAGTCAAAACGATCCGCAAAAGTTTAACCAGGCCGAGTTGAATGATCTTGTAAGGGATCTAAATTTGCCAAAAAAGGCTGCGGAAATTTTAGCTTCAAGACTTAAAGAGAAAAACTTGCTTACTTCAAACACATACATTTCATTTTACAGAAAAAGAGAAGAAGAACTTGTTAAATATTTTAGAACAGAGGATAGTTTAGTATATTGCTGCGACATAGTTGGTTTGTTAAAGAAGATGGGGGTTGAGTCTTACGATGCAAATGATTGGCGCTTGTTTTTAGACAGTTCGAAAAGAAGTCTTAAGTGTGTGTTGTTGCATAATGGCAATCTATACGGCTCGATACCGATTGGGCACTCAACAAAATTAAAAGAAAAGTATGAACATATAGAAAAGGTTTTAAATCTTATCAAATATAGGGAGCACGAGTGGATCATATGTGTTGACTTAAAAATGGTTAATTTTCTGCTAGGACAACAAGGAGGGTATACTAAATATCCCTGCTTCCTTTGCTTATGGGACAGCAGAGCCAAGGAAGAACATTATTTCAAACAAATCTGGCCAGCACGAACATCACTTACTGTCGGAGAAAAAAACGTAATTAATCCACCTTTAGTGAGCAGAGATAAAATCATATTTCCTCCTCTGCATATAAAACTAGGCCTCATTAAACAATATGTAAAAGCTTTAGATACGAACGGCGAGTGTTTCAAATACATAACTTCAAAATTTCCAAGTTTAAGTTATGAAAAAATCAAGGTAGGAATTTTCGACGGTCCACAAATAAGAACAATGATTAAAGACAGCAATTTTCCTAATGTCATGAATGAACGCGAAAAAAATGGCTGGTTCTCATTCGTGGACTCGATAGAAAACTTTTTAGGCAATTATAGGGCAGATAACTACGAAGAAATCGTAAAAAAACTTTTAAGGGACTACAAAGAGTTAGGTTGCAATATGAGCATAAAAATGCATTTTTTGAATAGCCATCTTGACCAATTTCCAAGTAATTTAGGTGATGTAAGTGACGAACAAGGGGAGAGATTCCACCAAGATATAAAAATTATGGAGGAACGGTACCAAGGCCGCTGGGATTCCCACATGATGGCTGATTACTGCTGGTGCTTGAAAAGAGACCTGCCATCAACAAGCAAATACGCTAGAAAGTCTTACAAAAGAAAATTTTTGCCACAGTGAAAGCTTCATATCTGTTTGTTTTTTTATTTTAAGTCATTTCTATCGTTATAATGTAATTTTACTGTAGTTTGAACTGCTTGTATTCATGAAACTTGAAAAAAAAATTTAACACATGACTTAATTTTTTAGTCCTAATTTGAAAAATCTGGAAAATGGCACATAGGCTGTCGACAAGACTCAGGACCTGATAGAGCCAAACCGAGTTGAAATTCGTATTCAGCGCACCCAAATTACCTAGAATCAAGTGTCAGATATCATTCAATAAAATACGTGTTGCCCAGTGTAATCTAACCAAACCTAACTTTAGCATTCTCACCTTATTTTGGAGGAGGATATATACTGGTCAAAAAAAGAAACACAATTAGCTTGCATATGGTATAAAATTTAAGTTGTTAGT
This sequence comes from Bathynomus jamesi, assembly GCA_023014485.1. Taxonomy (NCBI): domain Eukaryota; kingdom Metazoa; phylum Arthropoda; class Malacostraca; order Isopoda; family Cirolanidae; genus Bathynomus; species Bathynomus jamesi. The sequence continues at coordinate 105,986 of JAJOZX010008002.1, read as the reverse complement.
GGTATTATCACAGTTTCAAGATTATGGTTAAATGTTTGTTCAAATCTTTTAAAGCCACTTAGTGCATGTTTTTAAACCTGACTAATCCCGGCTAAGACGCCATTTTGTTACAAACAATAAACAGAGATTAAATTGAATGTATTCTTTATGAAGGCATGCATTTTTCTTTGACTTCACAGAATACACACTGCCCATTGAGAAAACCAAACTTTTTCCCGCGATTGAGGCATGCCACGACTCTCAGAGGTCAACAGAGGTCGTGCCTTGGGCATGTTGGATGCAGGCATGTCTGCTGTCCAAGTTGCACAACGAATGCATGTGCATCCCAGCACAATCTCTAGGCTTGTTAGACGGTACAATGCCACAGGAAGTGTTCAGGACCTGCCAAGACGTGGGTGACCTCGTGTGACGACCCAACGCCAGGATCGCCACATTGTACTGCAGCACCTGCGTCATCGGCAGCGGAATGCTCGTCAGACAGCCAGAGAGACACCTGGTATCCACAACAACAGAATTAGTGACCAGACCGTCAGAAACCGACTCCGTAATGCAGGACTCCGATCCCGCAGGCCTTACAGAGGTCCTTTTCTCACTGATGCAAGAAGGCAACGACGCCTGCAATGGGCCTATCAGCACCGTGACCTATCGTGGGCCTATCAGCTCTGACTGCCCAGCGCTACAGGGATGAGATTCTTCATCCACATGTTCTTCCATTCATGAGGCAACATCCAGAATTGGTTCTCCTGCAACAGGACAATGCCAGACCTCATGCAGCCAGGATAGTGCAGGCGTACCTGCAGGGACAACAGGTGCAGACCTTACCATGGCCAGCCTTCAGCCCAGACATGTCACCGATAGAGCACGCATGGGATGAACTTGAACGGCGAGTTCGCAGACGTCAGCATCAGCCGCAGAACATCAGGGAACTGACCAATGCAATTATTGAAGAGTGGAGGGCCATCCCTGTTGCTTTCCTGCAGAGACTGTTGAGGTCGATGAGGGCCAGACTCCAAGCCTGCATTGTGGCTAGGGGTGGCCATACGCGTTATTGACTGTTTGTTATGTTAAAGAATCATTTACTATATACTGAGTCCTCATGTTTATTAATAAATCTCAAAAATTGCATTTCTTTTTTTGACCAGTATAGTTCAGCTATAGCAGTTAGGAAGTTATGGAGTTATGGAGTTTTGATATGTGGAGTCACAAAAAAATAGCCAGAACAGGAAAACTAATTAAGTCACCAGAGCAGGGTTGGCAAAAACCAGCAAAAACCAAACTGGTTTTTTGCTGGGTAGTTGGGTTTTTGCCAACCCTGCACCGGAGTAGCGAAAAAATAGCCAAATCAAGAAAATATTTGGTAAATATGCAATTTCATGGCTCCATGAATACCAATATTTTAGTCATGAAAACCATAAATATGTATATTTGGACACTGAAGACCATGGCATTGGTAAAGTTTTGTAAAACCCTGTGAAGTATTTTTTATTAATATTTTTAATAAGAAATACTTTGTGCCATTCTACCACATGATTGCCTATAAAATTTGTGAATGAGGTGGAAATGTGCATTGGATGTTCCGTCAGTGAGCTTAAACTAGTTACAGAGGATTGTGTTAAATTTAGTCAAAGTAGCAGATCTGTAAAAGTAGCAGAAAAAAAATCAAGAATTATCACCAAATAATGCAGAAAAAACAATTATCACCAATAAAATAACTAAGGTCAATTGAATGCCCAGTTAGGTCAACTGTACACCCTTGATGATTGGTTAGGTTAAGTTATGATATTTTCGTTAGTTAATGAAAATATCATGACTTAATTTAACCATTCATCAAGGGCATACAGTTGACCTAACCAGCCATTCAATTGACCTAACTGGGCATTCAATTAACCTTAGTTATTTAACTGGTGATAATTATTGTTTTTTTCTGCAGTATTTAGTGATAATTGTCGATTTTTTTTCTGCTACTTTTACAGGTCTGCTACTTTCACAGATGAAGCCATGAATGTAATTTTCATGGCTCCATCTAAATTTCTTTCCCAAAGTCACGGAAGAACACAAAACACTCGTCTGCAACGTAAACAAGTGTTTTGTATTCCTCTGTGACTGCTTGGAAAAAATTTAGATAGAGCTGTGAAACTGCATCATTACCAAATATTTTATGAAAAAAAATACATTACAGTATAGCCAAAACAGGAAATATATTTTATTAAAAAATCTACATTTGAACAAATTTGCACAAGATATATATTTTTTAGTCAGTTTTTAATGGCAATTCAATATATAGTAAGTACTTGTTCAACTGCTTGTGACTGCGAGTAAAAACCAATATTAAACCTTTTAAATTTGTTAAATTGCATATAACTGTCTCACTCTTTAGTTCTCTAAAACATGAATGTCCAGTTTTAATTAAGGATTTCAAAAATAACAATGAAAAACAAGTAATGTTAAAAAATATTACAGGCCATCAAACCAAAAAGATCAAAAGAGACTTTAACCTGTTGAATTGGAACATCTTACCTTGAAGATTTAAGATGTAGAACCTGTTCTTTTTGAGAGTCTACTGACATTTGCTACTGAATGACCATTAACTCATCCTTAATAGCTAAGCCTAGTAGCTCTTCCTCCAGATCTATAGGTCCTATAACACCATGTACAATATAGGTATTTTTAACTAAAGAGCAATCCACCTCCCATGGGCCCAACTTCCAGAGAGTTCCCAAAAACTGGGAGGGAAGGGCAGAGGTGATTTTTATTTGCACTGTGCCAGAGCATCTCTGGAAGACTGGTGCCTGCATCCCCAACCCATGGAAAGGAGAATCCCTTAGTGCTATGCTAAAAGCCAAAGGTCTTGAGGCAAGAGAGATCTTGATTCTTAGGAGTAATCCTATATAAATAGGAAGCCTTCACTGGGTCCAAGAGGTCTGAATTTATATGGGCCATAGGCCTATCAGGAGGCCTTTAAAAAAGGAAATAGAAACTTGGCAAAACACTACAGACCCATCAGCCTCACCTCCATTATTTGCAAATTACTCGAAAGTATCATTAGAGGTGAAGTTACTGAGTTCCTTGAAGAGTGCAACCTTATAAATGATAGCCAGCATGGCTTTCGAAATGGAAGGTCCTGAAAAACCAACTTGATTGAATTTTATGATGGAGTCCTATTGCATTTGGACAATAAAGAGCCGGTAGATATAGTATACTTAGATTTTGCAAAGGCATTTGATACTGTTCCTTATGCAAGATTGTTGGTAAAAGTTAGAGCCCATGGTATAATAGGTCATATAGCTGACTGGATAGAAGAATGGCTGAGAAACAGAAAACAGAGTTCATCTAAATGGAAATAAGTCTGCTTGGAGACCCGTATTGAGCGGAGTCCCACAGGGGTCTGTGCTGGGACCTCTGCTTTTTGTTGTCTTTATAAATGACCTAGAGAAGGGCCTATCATGTAAAACCTCAAAATTTGCTGATGATACAAAATTAGGCCATAATATTAAGTCAGTAGCAGGAGCAATGACAATACAAAAAGACTTAGACAGAGTAACAGCCTGGGCAGATAAATGGGAGATGAAATTTAATGTTGATAAGTGCAAAGTTATGCATATCGGGCCAAAAAATCCAGAATTTGAATACAATATGAATGGAATTTGGATTAAAAATGATGATAAAGAGAAAGACTTGGGTGTCACTGTGAGTAATGAACTTAAACCCTCAAATCAGTATATGGAAATTAGAAATAAAGCAAATGCTAGACTCAATCTCATGCAGACACACATTGAAAACAAATCACCCAATATTATATAAAGCAACTATACATTTCATATGTGAGACCCCTCCTCGAATACTGTATTCAATTTAATAGTCCCTATTTGATACAAGATATTGAAAAACTGGAAAATGTACAGAAACGAGCAACAAGAATGATCCCATCTCTAAGACAATTGACATATAAGAGTCATTCCAGCTCAACTGGTACAGATTTCAGAAAGTTGGTTGGGTGACCATCTCCAATTTTCTTCAAATTTTCAGGGTTGATTCATACACCATTCAATAGCTTAAATCTAAAATTTTAGCTTCCTCAGTCAAAAACTTTTAATTTTATGGTCACTTAAATGGCCCCCACCTTTGACAAAAAATGCCCATGTTGGGCTTGATCAGCCAATGCCTTCATTTTGAGAGGCTTTGAAAAGTGTCTTCTAATAGGAGTAGAACCTTAAAATTTGTCATGCCAATACAACTTCTGGTGGGCTTTTCAATTTTGCAAGCTAGAAGGCTGTAAAACAAATAGTATCTGAGTCACAAGGGCTTAAACATGGCTCCATTTTGAAGCTTGCATCAATTCCTCCCACTTTTACAACTATACCATTTTCAAAAGTTTTAGTTCTACATCAATCACAGCTGTTTTAATACTCCTAATAGTCTCTATGGGTTGTAAATTTATGAGTGAAATAAAAAAATAACCAAAAAAGGATTTATTTCTACCTATTTTTAAAAATTTCCAAAAGTTGATATTTTGTGGATATTTTCACAAAATTTGCAAAATTAACATCAACTTTGGGGCTTAATATAAAGGTGTCCAAAATTAGTCAGGGAGTTGATACTTCTAGTAAAGATACATATGTGTACAAACACATATATTAAGGAATAGATCTCAACTCAACTCCTTCATATAGTTTTGGCTATTCAAAGAAAAGTACTTTTTGTGAAAAATTCTAAATTTTTTCAAAATTTTGAAATGTTTAAATTTCGTATTACAACATTGAATTGTAATTCTACTTCCATTTTATTACTTGGTAAGTTAATTCACAAATGTTAAATTATCTAAATAAGTTTTACTCATAAAAAAGACATAATATATACCTAGATTATTACTACATTTGCAGTTAACACAACAGATGGACCAGCTTGTAGGCTCAATACTTGGATCTACCTAAGTAAATCATGTAGAACCGTGTTCTACTGCTCTTTAAGCACTTCCTAGTAATTTAAATTATGCAGTTAGTACAGATAAACTAGCAGTAACCACCAATTTAAGTAGCTTTGTTGTATTACTTCCCTTAATACAAGTGTACAGTACTTAGCTATATACAATAATGAATTCCTGAGTTTTTAAGCATGTGAATTATTGGCTATAAGTTCATATTCTTTTTTTAATATGTGTTGTTTTATGTAAATTCGTATGTAAACTTATATATAGGTAATAACTCTTATGTTTAGACACTGACTCAGGAATTTATTATTGTACTCAGGTTTTAAGTCTGATTGTCTTCAACACTCCATGGCCTCACAGCCATAAATTGGCAATTTATTATTCAGCTTGATACAGGTCTGTAGTTACTTAGGCTTTTTTTTAAATACTCCTCAATTTTAGATAAACAATCATTTGATAACTTGTACTGTCTCCCCATTTTCCCAGCAACTGTAGGTGGTTCAATTGAACACAAAATATGTTGGAATGGAATCCAGCAAACGTCCTCTTGTTCAGCCCATTTAAAAGGATTCTTTTTCATGAAATTTACTAATAGATCCTTCTCAGTATCACACACTTCAACTATGTTTCCAACAAACCAGTCACCTTCATAGAAACAGGCCACATATGTACCAGGTTTATATTGTTAAGCCACATTTTCTTGTGTAGCATTGAGGAAGGAAAGTTGTACGTTAAAGAAATTTTGTACATTTTAATGCCTGCTGATGAAGGTCTAAAGCAGTGATATGAACGGGTTCCTGGGATTGTCTTAATTAAGGAATACCTTTTTTCTAACTCAAATAAATTAGCATTTTCCTCAATTTTAGCTGAATCAATGTACAGAAATTGTATACCATTAATATTAGATTTGCACCAATTGAACATCTCCTTTGGATTGGTGATGTGACCTTTACTTGTTGCTTGTAGAATTACCTGGGCAACTAACCTTTTGACGGTGCCACCAACACCATCACAGGGGCTCTTTCCGTGAGAGGTGGCAAAAAAGTTCCATTCACATGTTAGTTGGAAATCTTTTTCATGTAACACTGAATTAATGATGTTTTTATAGTTTTTATATTGACTTGCTGCACCATCGCTAAAGTAACAAATATGTTTTAGTTTAGGATTCTGACTTTTAAGTAATTTCAAGGCTTCACATAAAAAAGAATGAACTGCAGTTGTGTTGTGTGTAAGTGAATCTGATATTACACAAAAATTTGTAACTTTTAGTTCATCATCAACTTTTTGATAGCAGACTACTGGATGCAAGGTAGCCTGGGTATTGTCCCAGTGATGCCCTTGTACGGCATCCTGAATTATAAAACTATAGTTTTCAGAGAAGTCAACAAGCACTAATGCTGTAGAATCATTGAGGTTTTCTTTACAGTCGGACAAATATTTTGATTGGGCTTTTGCTATGAAATGGTGTACTTTCAACTTTTTTGCACTTTTACACATGTCTTCTACTACATTCGAAACACTTTTTGTCATTGTGACCAGTTGGGTATGGTCTGTATGAAGCCACTGCTTAAAGGAAACCTCATCATCCATGTCATAATCATTGTTTTCAAAAATGGTAAGAAGCCAATCCCGTAATTCATTTAAACCAGGACATGTTTTGCAGTTATTAATCATGCAGTTTCTGGTTTCAGTGTTGCAGACTATTTTCCCTAGTAACTCTCTTAATTCTACTTTGACGGGGAGTGATTCACATAAAAGTTTAAAGTTCTGGTGTATTTCACAAATGCATACATTGTGTGATCCTTTACTCCCCACTAGTGATGTGAGTCGTTTTTTATTGTGTCGTTTTTTTTTTTTTTTTTTTTTGTTTAAAACGAAGATAGTCTGTTTTTTTGTTTTTTATTGTTTTAAACTTATTCCATATTTTTCTTCCTTTAATCTAATAAGTATATTAGTATTACCTATAATTTACTATACTACCATGCTTATACGGTTATACCTAGTATATATAGTCATCTTTTAGAAAAACTGAATCACGCAAAAAGTATATAATAGAAAGGAAAAACAAACCCTCATTTTTTATATGTATATATATTTTTTAACTAGAACATAAAACATTCTTCCTCGTTTCAAACAATATACATAATTGTGATTGGCAAGAGTACCAGTATATATATTCCAGATAGAAAAGGAAAATATTCACCTTTTTTTGAACCTTTTTGTTAACCTAATGTTGTTTAACCTTCATTTCCATGGAAGAATCATCACTAGATTGGGTAGAGCATATATGCTAGTTTCAATATCACAGGTACTGGTATAATATACATAATAAAAAAGTATATAATTGTGATTGGCAAGAATACCAGTGTGTGTATATATATATATATTCCAAATAGAAAAATAAAAAAAAATAAAAATATTCATCTCTTTCTTTAACGTTTGTGTTAACCTAATGCTGTTTAACTTTCATTATCTGATTCTATTTCCATTGAAGAATCATTATCACGATTGATTAGAGCATATAGTTTCAATATCACAGGTACTGGTACTTATTGCAGATTTGGATGTTGACGAAGCCAATGTAGCACCATGTTTTACTTCACTTTCTTGGAATTTTGCATTTTGGGATATAAATACTAGCTTTGCTGCTCTGTCTGTGCTTACTCAGTTTCTTTTGGCTGTATGGATATTACTGTATGTGCTAAATGATCTCGGAGGTAATGAAAGGGCGAAATAGAGGTGTATGAGTTTGTGTAGGTATATATATGAGTATGCGTGCGTATGTATCTGGAATTCTGGATGTATGCATGTGTATGGGGTATATAATAGATATAAATATGTGTGTATAAGTATTTATGTATATATTGGTATATATGTATATGGGTGTATGTGTATGTATATATATGGATGGTCTCGGGGGGAAAATATGTCATCGCGGGTCTAAAGGATAGTTAAGTGGGAGATTCAAAATCCGAGGCATGGATGGGAGAGTCCTGGAAAGGTTGGACAATGGGCAGTCAGCTCCCAGCCAGTGTTCTTGCAAGTTTAACGGATCTCAAGATACAAGACTTTCAGTGCAAGAAAGAGGCCAGTTTTTTTCTGTAAATAGGCTGAAAAGGACATTCTATACTGGTACCATATGGCCTATTTTATTATTTATTTATCTATTTTTATAATATATATCATTGCAAAAGTATACCTTATAATTAAATTGGCAATATCTATATTAATTATTAAAAAAACAAAAAAAACAAAAAAAAACAATAAAAAACAAAAAAAATGACAAAAAAACAAAAAAAAAACATGGACATAAAAAAAAACGGTTTTTTAACATCACTACTCCCCACACCCATACACCATTTTGGTCTCAGTTCAAAAAACTTTGATTTGGAGATTTTGTCATTTGGATATTTATTTTTGTAAAGCGTATATAATTCTCTGATATTTGTCAACAACAGTATTTTCTGCTTGTGAACCTTCCCTTGTGGTGTTTTTATTGATTTGTTGTCTTTTTTACCAGGGCATTCTCTAGTATATTCATTGTTTTGGAAAAATTCTATCACTCTTTCCTTTATTTCATCGCTTATACCCTTGCTACTCTTTTTATTTCTCATTATAGGAAGGATACCTTCTTTTCTCTTTAAGGCCCTCACAGCATTAACCATTCTGGCTGACACTTCAAATTCTTTCATAATTCTTTCTCTGGACCAGGTTTTACCAATTGGAAGGAGTGTTAGAATTTGTATCTTTTCTTGTCTGGTACTAGTTTTACACTTTTCTTTCAGTTCCTCTATCATATGCTGATAACACTTTTCTTCCTCACTTTCTATAGGTTTCTCCGCTTCCTCATCCAAAATGCTAGGCTTCATATGAAGTACTTTTGACAGCTTTGATTTTGTTGATGTTTCAATTTGCTTTAGTTTCCTTTTCGCGTAAAACTTTCTATCTCTTGCTCTTACATACTTAATGGGTGAGCATTCTAGTGAACCTAACGTTTCGTCAAATGTCTCCTTAACTATTTCTTCTGGAACATATTCATCACTACCAGAGTCTTTTTCATCTTCAATCGTCTTGGTTCTGGAGAAGCATGTTGAGCAAAGTTTCTGTCCTGGTATCAGATTCAGTCTAGTTGCTATGTCTTTGTCAATAATTTGTAGTGATTCTGCAAATAAAGTAGGGTAATGTAAACTCTAAACACATTGGAAAATAATTTTAAAACCTCAACATTTGGTTATAGGCTATTCGTATAAAATATTCAAAACATATGCATTCAGTAGCACAGTATATAGCCTACCCTATTAAAATTAAATAGCTAATTTAGGTTACAAGTTACAATATAAACTTCTTCATGAAATATAAATATATTAGTACCTATATTTACTTACTTGTTATCTTCTTTCGATGATTTCTCCATGGATCTTGGCAGCTACGTTGCATTTGTTGGTAATGCATTCCAAACATTTTTTCATGGTGGGAGCATACAGTAGCACGATTTGGGTTGATTACAGTTGCTTTTGTTCTCCACAATAGCAGTTTCCTTGTTTCATCTGTCAGCTCATGTAAGGTATACATACCCACCTTCCTGGTGAGTCTGTGTTCATGACATGGATCATCCAAGTACATACCAAAGCTGCACTTTGATTAGAATAAGCCATTATTACAGGCAGTAAAATTAAGTTAATTGCTCTAGTTAAATTTTCTGAAAATAAAAGATGATCTATAAAATAGGCCTGGACATTAATGATTAACCATCATGTTTTACATGATGGTTGTTTTGACAGACATTAAATTTCTTGTATGTTTTAGACTTATTTACATATTACAATTGTAAATCAACTTAATAAGTAATAAAATTGAAGTAAAATTACAATTCAATGTCATAAATAGAAATTTAAAAATTTACAAATTTTGCAAAAATTTGAGATTTTTCACAAAAAGCACTTTTCTTTGAATCACCAAAACTATATGAAGGAGTTGAGTTGAGATCTATTCCTTAATATGTTTTTTTACACATCTGTATCTTTCTTTACTAGAAGTATCAACTCCCTGACTAATTTTGGACACCTTTATATTAAGCCCCAAAGTTGATGTTAATTTTGCAAATTTTGTGAAAATATCAACTTTTAGAAATTTTTAAAAATAGAAATAAATCCTTTTTTGGTTATTTTTTTATTTCACTCATAAATTTACAACCCATAGAGACTATTAGGAGTATTAAAACAGCTGTGATTGATGTAGAACTAAAACTTTTGAAAATGGTAAAGTCGTAAAAGTGGAAGGAATTGATGCAAGCTTCAAAATGGAGCCATGTTTAAGCCCTTGTAACTTAGAAACTATTTATTCCATAGCCTTTTTGCTTGCAAAATTGAAAAGCCCACCAGAAGTTGTATTGGCATGACAAATTTGAGGCTTCTACTCCTATTAAAGACACTTTTCAAGGCCTCTCAAAATGAAGGCATTGGCCGATCAAGCCCAACATGGGTATTTTTTGTCGAAGGTGGGGGCCATTTAAGTGACCATAAAATAAAAAGGTTTTGACTGAGGAAGCTAAAATTTTAGATTTAAGCTAATGAATGGTGTATGAATCAACCCTGAAAATTTGAAGAAAATAGGAGATGGTCACCTGACCACCCCTGTACCAATTGAGCTGGAATGACCCATAAGGAAAGACTGGCATATCTAAACATGTTCTCATTAAAAAGGAGGAGGTTAAGGGGTGATATGATAGTGGTGTATAAAATGATAAAAGGGTTGGATAAGATAGATTTTGATTCTCTTTTCATTAAAGATCACAATAACCAGACTAGAGGTCATAATATGAAATTATTTAAGCCAAGATGTAGAACAAATTTAAGAAAACATAGTTTTACAAACAGAGTAATTAAGTTTTGGAACAGTCTGACAGAAGTAGTAGTGACTTCAGATACACTTGATTCTTTCAAAAGAAAGTTGGATAGTTTGATGTCTGCAAGGGACATCTGGTGATAGTGTTTAAGCCCATTTTTATTGCATGAATGGTACTGGTTTATTTCATATATATTATGTGCATTTAGGTGACAGATCCCACAGCTCAACACAAGTGTTGTGGGATATAGGGAGGCAGCATCTTGGGTTAGGAAATACTATCTGTCCTTACACACCCGACTTAGAGAGATTCCTCTGCCGAGCAGTGCCCCCATAGTACTGTGATGTATTGAAAAACTCATGATCTTCACTTGCCCCACAAACACCTTGAAATGGGAGACCCAAAATGGGTGCACACACATTTCTACGTTACTGTACAGTCTTTACAGCCACACTTACACTTTTCCTCTTAACCCTTAACTGCTGAAATTATTTTTTAAAGAAAAAAAATATTTTTATTGACATTGCTAATAATGCTAATGCTAATAATACTAATGCTAATGCTAATAATTTCAAATCATCCCGAGAAAATCGTTATCTGGCAACTAAAGCTGAGTTGGCTGAAAAAAGCCACCTTGGCATAAGTAAAGAAAATTAAATAGTTTTTAGATATATTTATGTTTATGTAGGTGTTCTTTTACAGACACTACGGCGGTTAAGGGTTAAGTATATATGAGGCATTGCGTGGAAATAGGGCGACCTAGCCAAAATCAAATCTTTGAGAAAAATGCATTTTAAGTTGGAGAGGTATTTATCGACAATTAGGTACATGAAGGGCGACCTAGCTATTTTTGGCAAAAATGAATTATTGCTGTTTTCAGTAGCTTAATATATTAAGCTACTGAAAATCAGCAATAATTCCTTTTCGCCAAAAATGGCTAGGTCGCCCTTCTTCCACGCATCGCCTCATATATTATAATGTATATGGTTGTAAATTGTGACTTGGTCCGCAACTGATATGGACCGTGACTTACTTTTAGCTGGCAAGGTACTGGTATTGATGGGTACCGTAATGAAATTGACTGGATTCTCTGGATCTATCAGGTCATCCCATAAGTAATGTCATTTTTTATGATAGATTAAGTTTAAACTAGTCTTGCTCGGTTTAAGCATAAATTTTCTAAAGGTTATATCTAAGAGGACATCTATCGTGTTTCGCTACATACTTTACAGACCTTGACCAGTGAAGACGTGTGTTTTGCTTTATGTGAACCCCTCATAAACATGGCAGTATCAGAAGAGCATATCAGGCATTTAATGCTTTACAAGTTCAAAAAAGGGAATAGTGCTACTGAAGCAACACGAAACATTCAGGACATTTATGGCAATGATATTCTGCATGTGAGGAAATGTCAAAGATGGTTTCAAAAGTTTAGGAATGGTGACTGCTGTTTGACAGATGCAACACACACTGGATGCCCTGCTGAGTTTGATGATGGCCTGTTGTTAGCCGCACTTGAAGAAGACTGTTCAACAACTGTCGAAGAATTGGCCCAGAAACTCAATTCATCCCCATCCACCATCCATCAACATTTGCAACAACTCAGGAAAGTGCCTAAGTTAAGAAAATGGGTGCCACATGAATTGTCGGTCAACAATCTGAGGGTGCGGGTAAACAGCACAGCTCTTCATTCCCATGAACTCCAAGATCTGGTTTTGCACCATTTAGTGACTGGTGATGAAAAGTGGATACTGTACCAGAATGTCAAGCACCGTTGACAGTGAGTTTGTGCTGGAGAACCAGTGACACTACAGCCAAAACCAAATCTTTACCCTCAGAAGGTGTTGCTTAGTGTTTGGTGGGATAAAGGTGGTGTAATACACTTTGAAACCTTACCACACAACCAAACAATCATCGCTCAAGTCTACTGTCAACAACTGGATCGATTGAACACTGCACTAAAAGAAAAGAGACCTTCTTTGGTTAATCAGAAAGGAATCGTGTTCCACCATGACAATGCATATCCTCATACCACTTGGATCACTTCTGCAAAAATTGAGGAGCTTTGGTGAGAAAAACTTCCACATCCTCCATATTCTCCAGACCTTGCACCTTCAGATTATCATCTCTTCAGGAGTCTGCAAAACTATCTTGACGAGAAACAGTATACTTCTTTAGATGACCTGCACACTAGTCTTTGTACGTTTTTTGCCTCAAAACTGGCTGAATTTTATAAACATGGCATTGAAAAGCTTGTAGGACCTTGACAGAGTGTCATTGATTCCAATGGAAAATACATACTAGATTAAAAAGTTTCAGTTGAGTTTTTTTTGTCCTTCAAATTCTGATCTAAAAAACAATATTACTTATGGGATAACCTGATATTTGCATGTCAGTTATAAATAATGTTTGTGATCTCCTGGATATAGAGTGTAACATTTGTGGATAGTAGCCTATTATGACTTTGATCCTCTGGATCCAGAGATTCCATCTTTAGTTTTAAACTGATAATTAATTAGTTGCTGCCAATGTACAGGCAGTTTTTGTGGTAAGTTTGTAGTTTCAACCACAACTCATTTTGAAAAATAAAAATTAGGTTTTCCGGTGGTTTCTGATGTGATTCATCCGAAAATGACATTCATTTCCATCGCAAATTACTCGTTTTTGTGATTCCCCCCCCCCCCCTACAATATGGGGGAAATCAGGGTTTTTGGGTGGGGGCGGATCAAAAATGAGTGATTTGTGATGGAAATTAATGTAATTTTCAGATGAATCACATCAGAAACCAACAGAAAACCTAGGAACCAAACCTAACCTAGCCAACTGTACGCCATTGACAATTGGTTAGGTTAAGTAGGGATATTTTCATTAAAACTAACGAATATATCATGACTTGACCTAACCAATCACCAAGGACATACAGTTGACCTAACCAGGCACTCAATTGACCTAACCTGGCATTCAGGTATTGTTGTAGTATTTTGCAATAGTTGACCAGTAATCAATCTCACAACCTACACACAAGTCAGCCATGGTGGAACTGATTCAAATTTTTTCTCAACACCAATGATTCACTATGCTGAGCTGTGATTGGCTGACACCAACCAACTCAATAGTATTCAAGGTTAAATATCTTGCTTATTTGTAACACATACATATTAAAATGTTAAATATCTCGTGTATTTGTAATTTGCGACAGAAATGCCATAGAACAAAAGTGTCTTAGAATTGCTCAAAATACCTAAATATAAGATGAAAATCCCAAGATTTGAGTGATGGTTGAAACTATAATACCATTTTTGCATAGTGGAGCCACCTCGATGGGGCGAAGTGGCCCCTAGTGTGCCCACTATAAAAAAAATTCCTTATGTTAGGCCCTACATTGCCCAGTCCCTGGAGACCAGACTGGGAAGAAACAATTCCCCCAGCCACCTCTCTACTCCTAACCTTAAGTGAGGGAGAGAGTTTGAATAACTGATGGGGCAAGATAGACATCCTCCTCAGAATCAGGTTCATGCAACCTTTTGCTTCTCAACCTCTCGAGATCTGATCTGGTAGCAATATCGGAACTAGGCAGACCTGCCATGGGCCGTAATCCCCAGAACTCAGCCGAGGCAAAAAGCCTGAGCCGAGTTGAGGACCCCTAACACAATGGGCCTATCCTATTCAGAGACTTGAAGGATACAATTAGAAAGTGATCAAGTCGAAATCGTAATTAACAATCGAAAGAAGTTTTAGGTATGAATCTTAACATATAGGCTAGTTATTATTCGTTTTTTGACACAGTCACACCCAGCTATAACAGCAATATATATTGAATAACCAATCAAAACTGAATAAGAAAATATATATATCTTGTGCAAATTTGTATAAAATATACTTTATAAAAAAATATATTTTCTACTTTCTAATATGTATGTATATAAATTTCAGTTAATTTGTTTATTTTGGCTACCTTTTTTGGAGATTTTCATTCAACTATAGGTTACTTTGTTTATTTTTGGCTACTTTTTCTTGATTTTGCCTACTTCTTTCTGTTACTCGTTAGTTTGGTGATTTTCTTTCTAGAACCATGACATGTCTATCTTGTGAACTTGATTTTGAAGACCTAATCCGCCTTGTTGGCCTCGATGAAGATAAGGCTACACGCATAAGCAAATTAATCACAGTGAAAATTTTGTGGATCCCCAAGACCACACCATCCACACGTAAAACATTGAACGCTTGTGGAAGGATGTGAAATTGTGGGTTTTACGTTATTGGGAACAGACACCCTCATTACCGGAAATATTTTGCACGATACTTGTTCCTGGCAGAACATCCTGACAATTCTACAGTTCTGCATTACTTCCTTACTGCAATTGCAGAACTATATCCTCCAAAATAAGGTGACTGGTTAGGTTAGGTTGTTAGGTTAAGTTCAGTTACAGTAGGTTAGGTTGTGTTTAGCATGAATGCAAACTTTTCTGGTCAATTTTGAGGTGTTTTGCATGAATCTGCCATCTGTTTCTTGTGCAAATGCATAGTTCTCGAGATGATGATATCTCGAAAACTACGCATTTGCACAGGAAACGGATGGCAGATTCGTGCAGAACACCTCAAAATTGACCAGAAAAGTTTGCTCTCATTATAAAGACTGGGTCAAAAAACGAATAATTACCTATGGGCCTACATAAGAACACAAGAAATTTTTATAGTGGGCACACTAGGGGCCACTTTCGACCCATCGAGGTGGCTCCACTATGTAAAAACTGCCTGTACATTGGCAATAACCTATTTTTACAAAACTAATTAATTATCAATTTAAAACTAATTAATTATCAATTTAAAACTAAAGATAGAGGTAATGGTTCAGAATACGGGCACCACTTAATTAAGTAAAATTTCAAAAAATACCCTAGAGACAAAGTTGTTTCTCTCATTAAAATATGTTGATTGCATGTATCACATAGTAAAAAAAAAAACGAAGTTAGAAAAATACGAAAAAATATATACAGCTACTTCAGTGCTTTTTTAGTATGAATCTAGGAAATTTTGGGTTGGCAACCCTACTATCATTCATTCACTTCAGTTTGAAAATGACTTCAATCTGTGATGGATGTGCGGTGATGCTAGTAGAGCTTGCAGCCATGTTGAGAACTTGATTCATCATGTGCCCTAGATGAAGACTAAAAAAGTGCATAACTTAACATTATTACATTATCATTTGTATAATTTAGGTCTTGGGGGTACGGGGGCAGAGCCCCCATAAAGATCACGCATCACAAATTGATTGGTATAGGGTTCAGGGTATAAGGGTTTTTTCCACCAAAACATGCTAAACCATTGGTTTCCTGTTGTTTAGGATAAATCTGACCATTGCTATTATAGTAAATTATTGCTTGTGCTGTGTTCCCCCACCCAAAACCCCCAGTTCCCACAGTGGTCCCCCCAGATTGTAGGAGGGGTTGGGGGGGGGGGGGGGGGTGAAATTACTTCAAGCAATAATTTACTGTAATGGCAATGGTCATATTCATCCTAAACAACAGGAAACCAATGGTTTTAGCATGTTTGGGTGGAAAAAACAGAAAAATTGGTATTATTATAGTATTATACTCATCTAACGTCCAGCAATTATTATATATTTATTAAGTAGATTTTTTAATTCTAAGACACTTTTCTTCTATAGCATTTCCGTCGCAAATGCTTCATTTTCGATATATAAACGTTTTTTTGGTGTGTATCTAGTGTGTGTTCGTACATTCATTTGTATGTTTGTACATTCGTTTGTGTGTTCGTATATTCATTTGTGTGTTTGTTACATGTCTGCCCAATCACTGCGCTCCATCCATTTCAAATTTCAATTACTTTCGTACCAGAATGGAACACTCATTCCACTCATTCAGAAGTACATTAGGCCTGGCTCTGTGATTTATAGTGATTCCTGGGCTGCCTACAAGACTATAAGTGATTTAGGTTAGGTTAGGTTAGGTCAATTTTGAAGGTGAAATTTATGTTTTTCCTATGGTTTTTGATGTGTTTTGAATGAATCTGACCTTCAAAACCGTCGGAAATGACTTGTTTTTGATTGCTGGCTAGGGGGAGGGAGGAGGGGGGTTATCTCAAAAAAAAAAGTCATTTCTGACGGCTTTGAAGGTCAGATTCGTTCAAAACACATCAAAAACCATAGGAAAAACAAATTTCACCTCCAAAGGGAGACGGGTGTAATACTATAAATTTACCTAAAAATTGAGGTGGCACCCCTATTCTGAACCATTACCAAGATAGAATCTCTGGATCCAGAGGATCAAAGTCATAATACGCTACTATCCACAAATATGTTACACTCTATATCTATTTATAACTGACATGCAAATATATCAGATCCAAAGAATCCATTCAATTTCATTACAGTACCCATCAATACCAGTACCTTGCCAACCAAAAATAAGTCATAGTCCATATCAATTAAGGACCAAGTCAATTTACAACCATATACATTACAATATATACACTTAAGAGGAAAAGTGTAGGTGTAGCTGTAAAGACTGTACAGTAATGTAGAAATGTGTGTGCACCCATTTAAAGGTGTTTCTGTGGCAAGTGAAGATCATGAGTTTTTCAATACCTCACAGTACTATGGGGGGCACCACTCAACAGAGGAATCTCTTTAAATGGGGTGTGTAAGGACAGAGAGTATCCCCTAACCCAAGATGCTGCCTCTCTATATCCCACAACACCTGTGTTAAGCTGTGGGATCTATCACCCAAATGCACATAATATATATGAAATAAACTAGTACCATTCATGCAATAAAAATGGGCTTAAACACCATCACCAGATGTCCCTTGCAGACATCAAACTATCCAACCTTCTTTTGAAAGAATCAAGTGTATCTGAAGTCACCACTTCTGTCAGACTGTTCCAAAACTTAATTACTCTGTAAAACTGTTTTCTTAAATTTGTTCTACATCTTGGCTTAAATAATTTCATACTATGACCTCTAGTCTGGTTATTGTGGTCTTTAATGAAGAGAGACTCAAAATCTATCTTATCCAACCTTTTTATCATTTTATACACCTCTATCAGGTAATTATGTGTATTGAGTAACTCAGTCATTTTACACACCATAATACATTTTTCTAGTAGTATTTGATGTGATTTGTTCAAATCTGACCTCCATTTCCGTCGGAAATGAGCTCCAACAAAGTTATAGTACTTTGAAGTTTGGCTCATTTTCAAGGGAAATGGAGGTCAAAATCTAAGCAAAACATCAAATATTACTAGAAAAATGTATTTTGGTATTAACCTAACCTAACCTAACCCAACCTAACCCTAAAACTAACGTAAGTGGAAATAGCAACCTAAAACTCCTAAAACTAACGAAAATATCATTACTTAACCTAACCAATCATCAAAGGCATTCAGTTGGCCTAACCTGTTAACATCCAACTAATTAAGTCGCAGAGTAGCAAAAAAATAGCCCAAGCCTAGCTCATATATCATATTTTCATGATGTTACCAGACAAATATTGGTAGGGTGGGAAAAAAATGTCGCAAAAATGTCATAATATTCTTCTTCTTTCTCTTCGCCCGTTCCCGCCTCTATGCGGGGTCGGCATTTCTGACCAGCCTCCTCCACACAGCCCGGTCCTGGGCTTCTTCCTCCGACAAACCCTTCTCCCTCAAATCGTCCCTCACCTTCTCCATCCACCTTCGCTTCAGTCTGCCTCTCTTTCTCCTGCCATGCACCTCCATATTCATCGTTCTCTTACCCACATAATCTTCGTCCCTTCTCATCACATGTCCATACCATTTCAGTCTACTTTCTTGTATCTTCCTCGAGATTTCTCCAACCTTTGTTGTGCCCCTTATCCTTTCATTCCTTACTCTATCCAACCTTGTCACTCCGCATATCCATCTCAGCATTCTCATCTCCGTTACATCTAGTCTTTTCTCATGATCTTTCTTTATAGCCCAAGACTCAGCCCCATACATCATAGCCGGTCTTACCACAGTCTTATACACTTTTCCCTTAACCCTTGCGCCTATTCTTCGGTCACACAACACCCCTGAAACTTTTTTCCAATTTTTCCAACCAGATTGCACTCTGTGTTATTTCTGTGTCCAGCTCACCGTCCTCAGCCACTGTCGATCCCAAGTACGTAAACTTACGTACTCTCTTTAACCTCGCTCCCTCTAAACTAATTTCTGAGTCTTGATTTTCGTAGAACCTCAGGTACTCCGTTTTCTTTCTGCTGTTTTTCAACCCTCTGTCTTCAAAAGCCCTCCTCCATTCCTCCAATTTTCTTTCTACTACTTCTCTCCTGTTGCTGCACAGAACAATATCGTCTGCAAAGAGCATACACCAAGGGGATTGATCTTTTATCCCCTGGGCCAACACATCCATAATCAAAACAAAAAGGTACGGGCTCAAAGAAGATCCCTGATGTAGACCAACCCTCACGGGGAACCATTCCGTTACACCTACACTACTCCTAACCTGGGTCCTTGCTCCTTCATACATACTTTGCACCAACCTAACGTACTTCTCCGGCACACCTTTCTCTCTCATACACCTCCAAACCTCCTGGCGTGGCACTCTATCATATGCTTTCTCTAGGTCGATGAAAACCATGTGCAGTCCCTTTTGTCGCTCCCGGTGTTTCTCCATCAACTGTCTCAGTGCAAAAATCGCATCAGTTGTTCCTCTACCTGGCATAAAACCCAACTGCTCTTCCCCCACGGTTGTCTCTTCTCTTAACCTTTTCTCTATAATCCTTTCCCAAACCTTCATCGTGTGTGACATAAGCTTTATTCCCCTATAATTTCCACAATCCTGGATGTCCCCTTCTCTTTGTAGATAGATACGAGTGTACTATCCCCCCACTCCTCCGGCATTTCCTCTTGTTCATATATCTTCTGCATCAGATCCCACAATAAATCTATGCCCTCATCTCCCAAACAATTCCATGCCTCCACTGGTATCCCATCCGGTCCCAATGCCTTCCCCTTCTTCATTCCTTTCAACGCCACCTTCACCTCCTCCCTACTCACTCCTGAAGTTAACCCTTGATTTGGGACACCATCTTCAAAAATAACCCTTGGGTTTTCCTCATTTAACAGATGTTCAAAATAACTCTTCCATCTATCTATGATTTTATCCTGATCCTTTAAGACCACTCCCTGCCCATCCTTTACCTGTTTAATTTGAGTAAAATCCTTACTCGCCTTATCCCTAGCCTTCGCTATTCTAAGGATCTTTCTCTCTCCCGCCGGTGTCTCCAACTCTTTATATACTTTGTCGTGATAATGTAATAATTATCACTGACCATTACTGCTTCCTTATATTATTAATATTGCATATGTGTTTCAGTGTTTGCTTCCACTAATTTTGTTTTCTGCTTTTCAGATGTATGTTATGTTTTGAGTTGAATAAAGCCTTGTTTACGGGTCTATTCTTTTCATATCAATTTATTCAACTCATTCAATGATTCAGTCATTTAGAGAAGTCATTTAGATTCAGATGAGATTCAGCCATTCAGAGAGTCGATTAGCTTTGACATATTAGTTTAAAGTCACTTAGTCAGTTTTTGAAAATCAAAATATGGAACGTATATTATGCCCGGAAAAACTAGTCATTGATCCAAACGTTCCAAATGCGGAAAAAGAATTTAAGCACTGGCGAAGAACTTTTGAAAATTTCATCACAGAATGCGGAGATCAGGCCCCTGATAGAAATCGTTGTTTAGCAAGATATGTATCGGCTGATATATATGAGCACATTGCCGACGAGACGACTTATGGTGCCGCCATGGCGGTGCTTGAGAAACTATATGTAAAGAAAAAGAATGTAATATTCGCTAGGCATCTTCTCGCCACAAGACGACAACAGGTGTCTGAATCGTTGGACGAATTTCTCCAGGAATTGCACAGACTCAGCAAGCATTGCGATCTGAAACCTGTATCGGCGGAAGAATACAGAGTGGAACTTGTTCGTGACGCCTTTATCAACGGACTCTCCTCTGCGGTGATCCGGCAGCGTCTTTTGGAGAATGAAACCCTGACTCTCACGCAGGCATACGACCGGGCTAGAGCTCTTGACCTTGCGCAACGTAACTCAGAATCATACCAATCGGTTGGTCAATTCACTGCGGTCACAGAACTCTACCAGCCGTCTGGGGACACAACCACGTCAGCCTCTCAGCAAAATGATCAGACTGAGCGTTCTACGATTGCTGTTGCTACCGTAAAAAAGCAACAGTGTTGGTTCTGTGGGGGTGGTATCCATCCCCGAGCCAAGTGTCCAGCCAAGAACTCTGATTGTTCATCATGTGGCAAAGTGGGTCACTGGGCGAAGGTCTGTCAGTCCAAGACAACTAAAAGAATTACCGCATCTATCTTTTCCCCCTCCCTCTGCTCAATCATAGCTGCAGTTCCACAGAGCCTGCGTTACTCTTGCATCACGGTTACGATCAATGGGCATCCAATTCCAGCCCTTGTCGACTCAGCAAGCACTAACAGCTTTATAAATGAAAAGGTCGCTCGTCGACTGCAGCTTTGTATTGAACCAGTACAGCAAGATATTACCCTAGCTATGACTTCAGTAGTCGCTCCCGTGACTGGGATCTGCATTACGGATTTGCAATTGAGCAATTGCGATTACCCGAGAACGCGTCTTGGAGTAGTGAGAGATCTATGCGGTGATATCATACTTGGCATAGACTTCCAGAAGCAGCATTCTTCGGTGACAATTGACTATGGTGGAGAGAAGCCTGAGCTCCGAATTTCCAATCAAAATAATGCCACCTGTTGTTTGATTGCAGCGGACATACCAGAGCCTCTCCTATTCGCTAACATGAAGAGGGACGCTAAACCAATAGCCACAAAGTCTAGGGGCTTTGGCTCGACGGACCGAGAATTCATCGCCCAGGAGATCCGCAACCTCCTCTCCGAAGGTATTATCGAGCCTAGCACATCGCCCTGGAGAGCGCAGATAGTCATCGCAAAGGATGAGACAGAGCGCCACAGGAAGCGACTCTGTATCGACTACTCATGTACGGTCAATATCTATACTGACCTCGACGCCTACCCGCTTCCTAGAATTCAAAACATGATCAATAATTTAGCAAAGTATAAAGTTTTCTCGACGTTTGATTTGAAGAGTGCATATTATCAAATACGTATCCATGATTCGGATAAGCCTTTTACTGCATTTGAAGCAAACGGAAAATTGTACCAGTTCACCCGGGTACCATTCGGCGTTACTAATGGAGTTGCAGTCTTCCAAAGGGTCATCGACAAATTCGTTGAGGAAGAGGGTCTCTGTGGCGCATTTCCTTACCTAGATAATATCACTATCGCTGGACGGGACCAAAATGAACACGACACTAATCTTGCAAACTTCATTGCGGCGGCTAGACGAAGGAATCTGACCTTCAACAAGTCAAAATCGGTAATATCAGCGCCATCAATCAACATACTTGGCTATCAACTAGAAAACGGTTGATCAAACCGGATCCGGACAGGTTAAAACCACTTCAGGACCTCTTACCTCCTACTAATTCTTCAGCGCTTCAGCGGATCCTTGGCATGTTTGCGTATTATGCGAAATGGATTCCTGAATTCTCCGATAAGGCTCGACCACTGTATCAAGCAAAAACGTTTCCTTTAAACCCCGAAGCCATCACAGCTTTTAATACCTTAAAGAAACTGCTCGGAACTGCCGCTCTTAGTAGCATTGATGACACGATTCCATTCGTTGGGGTGTGACGCTTCCGACGTGGCTGTGTCGGCCACCTTGAACCAAGATGGTCGCCCGGTCGCCTTTATGTCTAGAACATTAAATGTGAGCGAAACGCACTATCCTCCCGTGGAGAAAGAAGCAACAGCCATAATCGAGGCTGTTAGAAAATGGTCTCACCTTCTATCTGGTCGACATTTCACCATCGTTACTGACCAGCGCTCTGTGGCTTTTATGTTGGACAATCGGAAAAGGACGAAGGTCAAAAATGATAAAATACAAGGATGGAGACTCGAACTAGCTTCTTTCAGTTACTCGATTCGTTATCGGCCAGGTAAAGATAACGTCGCTCCAGATGCACTTACTCGAGCCTTCTGTGCTTCGCTTTCCCCATCAAGCCGCCTCACGGACATACATATTGGTCTATGTCACCCGGGTGTCACTAGGATGACTTTGTTCGGTCGAAAAACCTACCATTCTCTACCAGTGACGTAAGAAGTGTGTGCTCATCTTGTCGTGTATGTGCGGAAATAAAGCCAAAGTTCTTCAGGCCGGCGAAAAGTACCCTTATCAAGGCGACCCATCCCATGGAGAGATTAAGTATTGATTTTAAGGGGCCGGTCCCATCCCGTACCAGAAACAAGTACTTATTCACTGCGGTGGATGAGTACTCTCGATTCCCTTTCGCCATTCCCTGCCATGACATGACGTCCCAGACTGTCGTGAGGTGCCTCGACACTATTTTTTCTCTTTGTGGTATGCCAAACTTTATTCACTCTGATCGAGGACAAGCGTTTCTGTCACGTGAGGTGCAGGAATATCTCACTAGTCGTGGAGTGGCGACCAGCAAGACAACCCCATACCATCCTATAGGAAATAGCCAGATTTAACGTTACAATGGCATAATCTGGAAATCCGTGTGTTTGGCCGTGAAGTCTTATGACATACCTGAAGACGAATGGGAGTTGGTTCTGCCTCAGGCCCTCCATTCTGTTCGCTCTTTGCTATCCACCTCTACAACATGACCCCGCATGAAAGGTTCTTTGGCTTTACAAGAAAGTCATGTCAGGGCACATCGCTACCGACCTGGTTGATGACTCCTGGTCCTGTTCTCCTGCGTCGATTTGTCAGATCCCACAAGAGTGAGCCACTGGTGGAGGAAGTCGAGCTCTTGCAGGCTAACCCGACATACGCACACATTAAGTACCCAGATGGCCGTGAGTCTTCAGTGTCCCTACGGGATTTGTCACCCTGTCCTACTATTTCACCGCCTGCACCAGGCCCCACCACCGCATCACCTATACATCGGAGTGACAATATGCCCCGGGATGCACCTCCTAGTTTTCCTACAGATGCAGCAGATATGCCAGACAACATCGCCCTTCCTTCTGCTCATCCGGACGAACCAGTATTGCGACGTTCCACTCGAGAGCGTCGAGAGCCCCAACGTTATGGATGGTGATTTCTCTGCTAGGCGGGGAGAATGTCGTGATAATGTAATAATTATCACTGACCATTACTGCTTCCTTATATTATTAATATTGCATATGTGTTTCAGTGTTTGCTTCCACTAATTTTGTTTTCTGCTTTTCAGATGTATGTTATGTTTTGAGTTGAATAAAGCCTTGTTTACGGGTCTATTCTTTTCATATCATACTTCATCCATCGCCTGCGCCTTGGCTCTTGCCACTCCCTTCTTCGCCTCCTTTTTCGCCTGCCTATAGCTTTCTCTATCCTCTTGTCTACCAGATGTGTCCCACTTCTTTTTAGCATCTTTCTTCCTTTTAATCACCTCCTGAACCTCTTCATTCCACCACCATGTCTCTTTATCTTCAGGGGGTCTTCTACCTGATGTTTTGCCCAGTACTTCCTCACCAACTCTCAATATCACCCGGCTGTCTCTCCCCACCATTCTTGTACACTCTCCAACGACCTTACTTCTTCCAAAACCTTCTCCTCAAATTTCCTTTTCTGGTCTTCTTTCTTCAGTCCCCACCACTTTATCCTAGGTGTCACCTGTTCTTGCCTTCTTTTCGTACCACTCTTAAACGACCAATCCATCACCAGGATTCAAATCTACATAATTTGGTAAGGACGCATCTGCGAGCATAGTGACTTTGGGCTTTAATGTAACACTTAATCCCTGCAATTACTGTAAGAAAAGTGGACTATTAAGTTTGTTGGTTAGACAATCAGGATGCAAATTGTATAACCAAGCCTTAATCTAACTGGTTTTAGTAAAAATATTTGAACTTTTTGTTTACAAGCAATTCTAGGTACGTCCGATTACCACAAATATTTTTTTTCTTAATTTTTGCAACCTTCCTTCGGGAAGTCAAAAAAAAGAAAAAAAAAAAAAGGGTGTCAATATCAATAATCCAGCAGGGTTGAAGCACCTTAAAAAAAAAAAAAAAAAGAGGAGGAGGAGGTTCACCGCAAAGTCCAATTTAATTAACATTGTTTTTTGTTTATTATTATTGTTATTTTTATTATTATTATTTTTATTATTTTTTATTATTTGTGTTTGTTTATTTTTATGGTACAACAACAACAACAACAACAACAACTTTATTTCAGACTCAACGACAGGTACAGACATTATACAAGTGGTCCATAGAATGTTTTATCCTCAAATAGTGTACAGTCGGGTGGAGCGAAATACACTTTTTTCAAAAATGGAACTTGGGTAGTCGGGAAAATGTGCCATTTGGTGTAAAAATAATCACTGTAAAGCATCATTGCAATCGGAGTTCATTTTCAGGTGCCCCCGAGACGGTAAAGTATGCTAAAATATGTCATTTATTATATATATTCAAGAATTTGTACAAGTCAATATATTTCAGTAGTCACTTAATGGTAGTGATAGATACATCAGATATAGATAGATACATCAACATCACCACTCTCTCTCTCACGGACTCACTCTCTCACTGACTCACAGCCTGACAGGTCAGTGTTAGCCTGGCAGTGACAGAAGACGGTGCTATTCGTTGTTCTTTCAAGCTGCAGGACTCAAGTAGACCATCTACCTCGCGTACGAGGCATGCAAATTTGTGCCCCATTTTCGGCAGTGGTAACGACTTAAATGAGAGTCAACTTCCAACTTATGAAGACGTGATGAAATGTTTTCTCTGGGAAAGGTATCGACTAAAGCAAACGTCAAATAAAGATCCTTCTGTAGACGTCATTGCAAAGAATCTTACAAAGAAAATAATCAATATTTACTCCAAAGCATCTATCCCAGTGCTATCAGAGAAATGTATTTTGGATATTAGTCTAGGATCTGGCCCAGAGTTCGTATAAATTTCTGGGTGCAGAGGTTTTGACGACTGATCTAAACTAATTTTGGGGCGGAGAATCCGAATTTTTCTATGCCATCGCACCAAATTGGTGCGAAAGTGGTCGAAATGGCAAAAAATGGCAAAAATTTTATCAGTTTTTCGTATTTTTGTCATATTCTTGAGTTGAAAATTTTTTTAAGGGCAATTTTTTGTTTGAGAATCTGTTTTTGTAACATACTGCTGCCTGAACCAAGAAAACTGACAAAAATGTCAAAAAATAACAGCAAAAATAGTAAAAAAATTAAGTAAATATTGTCAAAAAATCGCAAAAATGAAATTTTTGGCTATTTTGGTGCATAAACTAGCTCTAACTAATCATATCGAACTAAATAGTCAAGAAATTAGATATTAATAGCTCTGCAAGAATTTATTAAAACTAAGTATGCACAAATGTCTAAATTTCGGGTATAAATCGATAAAAATGGTTGTAAAATACTTGAAAAAATAGCCAAAATATAAAAAAATAGTACTAATTTTATGTTATTCTTAGGCTTGCTTGTTGTAAAATGCTTGAACTTCTTATAGAATCGATCTGTTTGATTTCTTTAGAGTAACTAAGTCATATTTATTGTGTTTCAGGTTTAGTATTGGTAGTAGCTACAAATTGAGGATCCCTGTATTCATTATGTGATTCAACAGATGATAGATCATGGTAAGTAATAATCGAATTGAATATTTAAAACATAAATATAAAGACCAATGTGTTTGTTACAAATGAATTTTTATATGTATAGAATAGAACCAGTTTATTATAATTGCAATTGCAAGAAGTCTTGTATATTTTATTTTTTCAGGATGTATGTCAACTTGTGCCAGAAAAGAAGCATAGCTCAAACCTTGGTAAATGTATCTTGTGCCAGAAGAACAAAAGCCCAAGTGGAGAGAAATATTTGAGCAGCGGAGAACATGGAATAAAAAATTTGCTTCAGTTGGCTTCTGCGTACCCAAATGATGACAGAAGAAAGCGTTTGAAAGCTCTTACTGAGAGCCAGACTTCTTATATCCAGTATCACAACACTTCGTGCTATGCAACATATAAAAAGTTCGTTGAACGTAGCCAGAAGTCTAAAAATGCTGAATCTGAACCCCCCGATTCCTCCTTAGGGGAAGCATTAACTCCTCCATTAACTCCTCAAGGATCTGAAAGTGTGTGTATTTTGTGGTTCAGCTCGAGTCAAATTGAAAGGTGGAAACATTGATCATGATTTGTTTCGGATATGCACTCCAGGTCGTGCCCAGAAGTTATTGGGTTATGCTCACTTGTTCCAAGACGATGTTTTTACCAGAGTAGCGATGTTGAACGAATACAAAGATGTATTCGCTGCAGATGTATTCTATCATAATAATTGTATAAAGAAGCATTTTGCAGCCTATGATCGCAGAATAGAGACGATTTTGGAAAACAGTTATGGGTTCTACTGACATGGTTCAAGAAGCGTTTAATGATGTAGTCTCAAAAATAGACTTCACAAGCTGTGGATACAGTGTCACCTACTTGAGACAAGAGATCAATAAAAAGCTGAACCAGAATGAATCTATCAGTAACTATTTGGTTAAGAGCCTGCTTATAGACAAATTTAAGGACACCATTTATTTTACATATCCTAGCAACAAACGAAAATCCCAGGGTTTATTCTGTCCAGATTGAGAGTGCAAGAATTGTTGAAACTTTGGGAAATCATCTGTCGAAAACGTTGCTAAGGACCTAAGGAAAGAGTTAAAAACTTACAGTTTTGGTTTACGCTCTAGCTATTGTGATCCAAACGATCTTTATCTAGCCTTAAAACGCTTCCAAAATGAACGTCCTCCAATATGGATGGAATTTCTTCAGCATTTGTTTTCCACCCGGAATGCATCAGATAGCAACAATCTGTTGATGCTGAAGTGTGACACTATCTTCCATATGTTGTTTTACATCCTTCATAATGGTTTGGAGCCCACCCCATTGCATGTCGGATTTGCTCAAACTATACATAACCTGTCACAGTCTAAAGATCTTATTGAAATTGCAAACAAACGGAGCATTTGTGTAGGATATCAAGAAGTTCGCAAAATAAATTTTGCACTAGCAAAACGTACAATATCTTTATGTGGTTCACATAGAGTTCCAGTTCCTCCAGTATTTGATCAAAACCATCCAATTCAAGCAGCAATGGATAATTTTGACACCTTGGAAAATACCTTGTCTGGAATTGGTTCGACACACGATACGGTGCTAGTTTTATTCCAAAATGCTCCATTAAGCTCCGCACCAACACAACAGCATACTAATAAGATCAGTGAAGCTCCAGAGTCAACCCTCCGGCTTGGCAAGTTACAAAGCGTTCTTCCTTGCCAAGAAATTATCTCGATTGGACCAAGACATGAACGAGGTACAATAAGTCAAGATTTCCAAGTCTCTGAATACAAGGCAAACGATCATTTACTAGAGACTGTTAATCTCGACCATTTCCTGTGGTTTGTGATGCGATACAAACATAGAACAACCACAATACAGGGCTCTTCAACTAACTCAAATACTGATAATGATGACTTTGTTCCAAGCTTTGTTACTGTCAAAAGCCCTTTTGTAGGAGATAGCTTGAAGCCTACAACTATTGCGTTCACTCTCATACTGCCATACAAAGCAACTGAATTTGATACCATTTTTACAACAATGATTAACTTTCAGGACGTGCTTAAGCAGCAGAATAAGCCATACGGTGCACTGTGGTGTGATGAAGGAGTTTATGCTATTGCGAAGGAAATTCAGCTCCTGAAAAAAGATCTGTTCAGTAATTTGTTTATCGGATTGGGCGGATTCCATTTTAAGAAGATTGTATTTGCTTGTATTGGATCTTATCTTCATATATCGGGAATTGAATCTGTTTTGGTTGAAAGCGAATGTTTCGGTCCAGACACAGTAAAATCCGTTATGAATGGCAATCATTATGTGAGAGCCAAGCAAGGATTATCTTTCGTGCACGAAGCAATAACAAGCATTATGTTCGATGGGTTTTTGAGTGTCGATGAACACCGTAACTTATATCAAGATGCTGCAACTAAAATTTCAATTATGGTTGCAGAACAAGAGCAATGGGACGACTTTAAGTCTTCGATATATACTCTGTCTCAATCCTTTCAACAATATTAAATGAGGTCGTTCCCACTAAGTTAGCTATAACTTAGCCCATTGCCGTGGTGCTGCACTGGGAAGATGCACCTGAGTGACGGTAAAACACTTTCTCAATCACATAAGCGGCCTTGACAGTTTTTGTCATTTTTGCCAAACTCTCTGCCACTTTTGCAAGATTTTCAGTCAACTTCATCATCAGAAATAATACATGATCTTATCTCAGTCTTTTACAACATGCAAACCTAAGAGTTTTATAAAATTAGCACTATTTTTTATATTTTGTCTATTTTTTTCAAATATTCTACAACCATTTTTAATCATTGTAACCCAAAATTTAGACATTTGTACATGTTTTTGTGTTAGGAAATTTTAGTAGAGCTATTAATATCTAATTTCTTGACTATTTAGTTCGATAAGATTAGTTAGAGCTAGTTTATGCACCAAAATAGCCAAAAAATTTATTTTTGCGATTTTTTTACAATATTTACTTAATTTTTTATTATTTTTGCTATTATTTTTTTACATTATTGTCAGTTTTCTTGGTTCAGGCAGCAATATGTTACAAACACAGATTCTCAAACAAACAATTGCCCTTAAAAAAATTTTCAACTCAAGAATATGACAAAAATACGAAAAACTGATAAATTTTGCCATTTTTGCCAATTTTTTGCCATTTTGACCACTTTCGCACCAATTTGGTGCGATGGCATAGAAAAATTCGGATTCTAAGCCCCAAAATTAGTCTAGATCAGTCCTCAAAACCTCTGCACCCAGAAATTTATACGAACTCTAGGCCAGATCCTGTACTATATGTTAAAAGTACACCACAAGAAGTATCGAACGATAGTAAAAGGATTCAAGGGGCGGCGGAAAAATGAAAGTTATAAAGAGAAAATAAATAAATTAAAAAAGGAAGCTAAGAAATTATTTGACATTGCTGCATGCAAGTGCAAGTGTTTTGAAAGATGCTCTTGTACGAAAGCTTCCAAAGTCCCTGTTTTAGAACGGGATTTCTTGATGGATCAACGAACAGAGCGAAAAATGTTCATCGGAGTAGCAGATATTGAAACAACACGAAGGCTACAAAAAACGGCAATTAGAAAATCCTGCAGCCTGAGAAGCCTAGCAGAAGGTACATCAGAGGCAGTTAATTTATCAGAAGAAACGTCGGTCTCAAGTACTGAAACGTCCTCTGATGAATGTGATGATAATTATATTCCTCCCTAAAAAAGGCAGAAAAAGGAGCAGAAACTTACGGAACAGAAATCGGTTTTACCTGCTTAGCTCTGGCGTGCGATAGAACAGGAGTGTCTGACCGCGCAGCTGCCTTGATATCAACCTCCGTCTTGCAAGATATTGGCATCATTTCTGAAGAAAATTCATCCAAAGTCATAGATCGCAGCAAAATACGACGGGAGAGGAAACGCAAAAGAGAAATAGTACAAAAAGAGGCTGCAACAGAAAGTGAAACCGCCATCGAAAGTATCCATTTCGATGGTCGCAAAGATACAACAATTCTATCGGAAAAGAAAGGTTGCAAATTCTACCGCAAAAATGTTCTTGAAGAACATATTGCTGTTATTGCCGAACCTGAATCAAAATTTCTTGGCCATTTCTCACCAACAACAGGATCAGCACAAAACATAACTACAGGTATTTTGGTGTTCCTAGACGAGAAAAAAATATCGACTGAAAATATTACCGTAGTTGGATGCGATGGAACAGCCGTCAACACAGGCACCAAGGGCGGTGTTTGCACATTACTTGAAGGAAAACTTGGAAAACCTTTACAATGGTTTGTTTGCCAACTACATGCAAATGAGCTCCCATTGCGTCATTTAATTCAACAACTGGATGGAAAAACAACGGGTCCGCGCGGCTTTATAGGTTTAATTGGCAAACAACTTCATGATTGTCACAAGCTCTCTTTGAAAGAATTCTTACCAATTGATTCAGAGATACAGTCAGTCGATTCAGTGGTATTAAGTTCTGACCAAAAATATCTATATGATATTCATAAAGCTGTTTCGACAGGAAATGTTCCTGAAGATTTGCCTCCCCGTAATCCAGGAAAGATGTCCCACTCTCGATGGTTAGCAACAGCAAATCGAATACTCCGTTTATATATATCAACAGAAGATCCAACAGAGAATCTAATTGCCATTGTTGAATTCATAATGAAAGTGTACGCACCGATGTGGTTTTAGATAAAATCAAATTCATCTGTCGTCTATGGCGCGAGGAATGTTTGCAAAACCATACAACTATTAAAAACTCTGAATAAAGAAACTGTAAATATAATTCGTCCAGTTATTCAAATAAACGCATATTTCGCTCATCCTGAAAACATCCTTCTCTCACTGCTGCAAGATGAACGGGAATATGTACGAGAGCTTGGATGGCGGAGAATCAAGAAAGCCAGGGAGGGAAAGAAAAGCGAAATTCGTCACTTTAAAATTCCGAACTGAATTTTGACTGCAATGATTACACCGAGATGATCAGTTGGCAAAGAACTGAAGTAACTGAACCTCCTATGACAATGAGCCTAACAGACAGTGAAATAAAAAAACAATTAACTGAACGAGGCAAGCTTGAAATCAAGAAGTATCCCTGCCACACACAAGCAGTGGAAAGAGTAATTAAATTGGTAACTGAGGAATCATCATCTGTTTGTGGAGTGAAATCTAGAGATGGATTCATAACGGCCAGACTTGCCTCAAGGAAACTAATACCTAAATTTGACACCAAGTCTCAGTACTCGTTATATGATATAACAGCAGAACTCGTTGACATCTTATTAGCAATGTTGATGACTGATTAGCAGTGCCTTGCTAGGTTGGGTGGTTGGGCTGGGCACAGGTGGAACTCGATATACAGCCACCTCCTCGTGGTGAGTTCTGGGTTATTCTGACCTTATATACTATATAAGTCAGAATAAGCAAAGAGCTGTATGTAAAATAATGGTTCTTTGAGCGCCTGGGGGGTACCTCAAGATTATTAAAATTGTTTATTCTGTAAATTTTATTTGATGATTGGACTTATAATGAACCAAATACAAGCTACCGCAAAGAAGGGATGGGTTTCTTAAAAAATGAAAAAATATTGAAATCACCTAATTTTTTCAAAAAAACATAAATTCTCTGCCCTGGGGGCACCTAAAAAAGACTTGTCCAAATGGTTTCAAACTTTGCAAGCCTTCATTTAAGATCATTTGGCGCATTTTCTACACTACCCATTTGTTTTTTAAGAAAAAATTGAAAAAAACGGCCATTTTCGCTCCACCCTAGTGTACAGTCCCCTGCAATGGTTCTGCTCCACCCTCTCCGAGATGTGACAGCAACGCAGTCCCACTTTCTCCTTTACCCTCACTCTCTCTCTCTCTCTCTCTCTCGATTCCTGCCTCTTTACTATTTTCTTTCAATTTACCTTCATTCTTATTTTCTTTTTTCCTTCCCCGTCACCTCATATTAATACATGACTCTTCTCTTCCTCCCCCCCTGCTCCCGATTATTCTGTCAGTTGTGTTTTTGCTTCTTTCCTTTTTATCTTCCTCTCCTAATCCATTCTCTTTTACATAATAATTGACTCACTCACCCATTCACGCATTTAATTTTTAAGAAAATTTCCTCTATAAATACTCACAATAGATATTAACATATTAATATATTAACAGCCTCCGAATATGTTCGTGTATATTAATAATGTTGTTTCTCTTTAATAATACACTAAAAACGATTATATTACGAGATCAAACCGTCCACATGGAATCGCACAATAGCTGAAATTAATTATCATAATATCGAGGGGTACAACACTTATTTGTAAGTGTTAATATCGAATCAAGATATGACAAAAAGTATTGCATCACGAATGATCTCAAAATTCGAAGGACACTGTAATTCGGCGTGTCATATTACGATTCGAATAGCATCTAATTTTAAATTGTTATTTGACCCCAGCGACGAAAAATATGTATGTATGTATGTATGTATGTATGTGTGTGTGTGTGTGTGTGTAAAAATGAATAACTCTAACATTCATTTTTGCGTATAAAGTCCAAACTCGCGTGACACTCTAACTGTATATAAAATGCAAGTTTGGGAAAAAAATTTAATTTTCTTTCTATTCTAAATTTGCTAAGTAATTGATGAATTATTTCTTTTTACATTACTTAATAATTTTTTGATTAAGCTTAATCGTGTTAAATTCTGCAATGTTCACTTTTTATATACGCGTACATTCTCTCTCAGTTGTAAAAGATGAAGTCATAACTTGCCGAAACTCTAAATTAACACTTAATTTTACATTTTCAGCATTTAATTTCGGCTCATATGCATGTTAATTTTAATCCATAATAAAATGCATATTTCAATTTCCACTTTTAATTAACTTGGCAAATCATGATAGCATCAGATCTGTCAATGTGCTGTTTAAAAGAAAATTATGACTTCATCTTCAAATGTCTTACTTATTTTCTAGTATGCTGTTACAGCCAAAATTTACGCTTATCTTCAAAATATTTTGCAAAAAAAAAAAAAAATTCAGTCTCTTGAGAGTAAAAACAAAACAGGTCAACATTAAATAATAATGATGTCACCAAATTATTAATATATAAACTCGTGTAATTTTTCAAATTAGCATTCTGATTAATTATTCTGATCTGACCTAGAGGCTGAAGCATTACCTGTAATATTTTAGAAGCGATAAAATTCAGTCAGAGGATCTCTCTACCTTCTGCT
Source organism: Bathynomus jamesi (assembly GCA_023014485.1). NCBI lineage: Eukaryota > Metazoa > Arthropoda > Malacostraca > Isopoda > Cirolanidae > Bathynomus > Bathynomus jamesi. Next base: position 72,297 of record JAJOZX010008002.1, on the reverse strand, counting down.
TTGAGCCCTGCTTTCTCCAGAGAACTTAGTTTTAAAATAGAATAAATAATTTTCCCGATACGTTACAAGAAGAATCGGGGAACCGTCAGATAATTAGGAAGTTTTCACAGAATCATCCGATCCACTACAAGAAGAAATCGGTGTAGTATATAAAAAAAACATTATTGCTATTCCCTACACGGTACCAACTACCTCAGTGAGAAAATCCGTTGCTGCCACTGAGGTGACGTGTGTGTGTGTGTATATATATGTATATAGTCTAAAGTCACTAAAATCACTGGAATTTTCTGGAGTTTACGAAATTATATATATACTAGCGGAGAACCCGCCCTTCGTGCGGGTGGCAAAAATATCCTACCCGACGGTGGAATATTTTTTGTAGTTCGAAGACTGTTATTAGTTAGGTTAATTGAATGCCCGGTTAGGTTAATTGTAAGCCCTTGACGATTGGTTAGGTTAAGTCGTGATAGTTTCGTTAAAGCTAACGAAAATGTCACGACTTAACCTAACCAATTGTCAGGGCGTACAGTTGACCCACCCACACACACACACACACACACACTAGCGTCCTTTTATTATTATAGATAGACTTTTTAAAATTATAATTAAAAGTAGAATTCATTACGCCTTTTTCTAATGCATTAAAATACAAATATCGCCCATATTAAAATACAAATATCGCCCATATACAGGGTGTCCGAGAATTATCTGTACAATTTTTGGCTGTTATTAAAAGTCAACCATGAAGTGTAGAAATTCCAGTGTTGTCCCATTTTACAAAGAAACTCATTAAGTTTTTTCTGATAACAAGTTTTGACAAGTTTTTTCTTTTTTGTACGCGGGTGACAGACATTGATGATTTAAAAGCAAGAATCACAGCTGCTATTGAGCGAATTGATGTGGATATACTGCAGCGTACATGGCAACATTTGGATTATCGATTGGATGTTTTGCGAATCACTGATGGTGCACATATCGAATGTTTGTAACAACGTTACTTTAATAAAAGAAACTTTTGAAAATACAGATTCTAAATAATCTTGTTTAAGAATTTTACGTGTGTTATCAAGAATTTTATTAAAAGATGAAATTGTACAGATAATTTTCGGACACACTGGAATTTCTAAAAAACTTGTCAAACTTGGTATCAGAAAAAACTTAATGAGATTCTCTGTAAAATGGGACAACACTGGAATTTCTACACTTCATGGTTGACTTTTAATAACAGCCAAAAATTGTACAGATAATTCTCGGACAAAATAATATGAACACCTTGATAAATGGCGGTTTTTATTCTTAATATGGAGTTGGTCCTCCTTTAGCGGCAATAACAGCTGCAATGCGTCGGGGAATTGATTCATACAGTTTTTGGACAGTGGCTAGAGGAATCCTGAGCCATTCTTCGAGCAAACCCTGCTCCAGTTCCTCCAAAGACGCCGGTGGTGGGAATCGGCTTCTGACCTGCTGCTCCAACTGACACCACAGATGCTCGATAATGTTAAGATCCGGGCATTGTGGAGGCCAATCCAAGCGTTCTACTTCACTAACATGCTCTTCAAACCAGTTTTTAACGACCCCAGCGGTGTGGATTGGTGCATTATCATCCTGGAAGACGGCGCCGCCATTGGGAAACAGCGTTTGGACCATGGGATGGACCTGGTCAACCAATATTGACAGATAGACCTGGGCGTTAACCCTACCATGCAGTACTACAGCTGGGCCAAGAGTATTCCACGATATTGCTGCCCAAACCATCACAGATCCACCTCCATGCTTAACGGTTGGGGTCAGGCAGTCGGGGTCATAAGCATCTTTAGGCTGTCTCCAGACGTAAACTCGACCGGAACATGGAAATAGCGTAAAGGAGGATTCGTCGGAGTAGACTACATTCTTCCACCGGTCCATTGACCAATTCTTATGGTCATTACACCATTTTCTGCGCCGCTCAATGTTGATGTGCGAAAGGAAGGGTTTGGCAATTGCAGCCCTCCCATGGTATCCAGCTCCATGGAGCTCGCGACGTACAGTTCTGGTCGATACCGGGCTTGCAAGATGCTGGTTAAGCTCTGCAGTCACTTTTGGAGCTGTGGTCTTATGGTTCTTTGTCACAACTCACAATGCGCTTTAGCACCCGGCGGTCTCGATCACACAGCTTCTTCTTGCGTCCACTATTGCATTTGTCGGTGCTTGTCTTTCCATGGTTTTGGTATGCAGACATGACCATAGAGACAGTTCCTCAGGATACATTGAACATCTGAGCGGTTTTCGTCACCGATGCACCAGCCATCCGCGCTCCGACAATTTGCCCTCTTTGGAAGTCTGACAGGTCTTTCATAACTGCTAATTCATAATTCACTCAGATCTGTAAAAACAACGTGAGGGTTATAACATGACGTATACACTCTCTGTTACGCATTTAAATAGGTTTGCCAGTCATTTGACCGTTTACTTTGTGTCTGAGCAGTCCGTAAAGATAACCGGTGAAATCGGCGGGTGTTCATATTATTTTGTCTAATATATATATATATATATATATATATATATATATATAGACAAAATAATATGAACACCCGCCGATTTCACCGAAAAAAAAATTTTGGAATTTTTTTTCGGGCCACCCTCTGATTATGTTTAATTTGGTAAAAAAGTAATGCATGCAAATTTTGAATTAAAAAAAATAATTTTTAGGGGTCGTTACCATAAGTTGAAAATCAGACACAAAATAAGAAATATATGCTGTTTCCACACCACCCTTGAGGCAAAGCATACGGCGCGTTACCTTTTTTTTTTAAGTGGAAGTTGCCCGGTAGGCCTATCATAACCACTCTACATTTTCAAAATGACAGTTCTTCTGTAATAATAATAAGACTTCCGTAATAATAATACCCTTTTGTTCATTATATTTCACTGTTAATTTCTTAATGATGATATTGTCTTCTTGTTTTTATTTGGAAGAGCAGCTCTATATTTCTTTACCACTTGGAGGAGATACTGTTTCTGTTCTTCATCATTTGTGATTAGTTTGTTGTATTCATCGACTAATCTAACTCTTTTTTCTGCATTGTCATTAACAACTTGAGTTTTTCTTATGATTTGTTTTACGTTGTTGTAGCAGTCATCTTCATTCCACTCTTCAGAGTTCTTATTAAGAAACGTTGATGGTAAACCAAGTCTATTAAAAAAATCTTTTGTATTTGCACTAACAAAGTCTTCCAGTTCTCTGTTTTCAATAACTTCAGGGTCAATAACCGCTTTTTTCTCTAGATTTCGTTCGGCGCCGTTTTGCAATGCTTGCTTCAATCGGTTTTTAGTTTGGTGTAGCGCGCCATCATCAAAGAAAGCAAATGCTATTAATTCCTCTGAAAGATACCATAAATGATTCATCATTTTCTTCAGGGCAACAGTTGCAATGCGTTCATCTTTTAGTTTGTACAGTTGCAGTTTCTTCAACATCTCTAAATCGAGACGAGGAGCGAGAACTGAAACTGACGCTGTAAACCAGGATTTAACATATATAATTATATATGTATAGCAAAGAGGCAGATATCTCTAAGGCCTTTTTCTTCTATGGGTGTTAATTTAAATTGCGTTTTAAACAACCAAATTTTCATGGCATAGGCTAAATGACTTTTGCCATCCATCTTGCTCGGTGAACGCCAGCTGGTCTTCTGAATGAAACTCCTCTCTTTGGTACTCCACCAAGGAAAATGATTGTCAGTTCCAGCAATTCTTTGTAATCGTCACGAGGTTGATGTTCTTCAAGTTGAGTGGTAGCAAACTCAATCACTTCTGCTTTTATATCAGTAATAGTGGGTATGGTATTTGGATCATCTAATGCTGTTCTGTAGTTTTTTGTGTCTAATTTTGACCATTTCATTCTAAATCGTTTGAAAATTGCAATATCAGGTCCTGATGATGCAGGCAATGAATGCGAAACAACAGCTTCTAACATTATTTCTAGTATGTGAATAATGTGATGTCTGCAGGCCAGCCACAGCATACGTTTGTTCATTTTCTGTTCTAGAAGAACACAGGCACCATTTCTACGACCTGTATTCAATGCTGTGGTCATGGCCGTAACTACCTATGAGGTCACCGAGGTCCGGACCTCGGTAATTATTTCCTAAAAAGAAAAAAAAGAGACTGAACCGTGAAATATTGCTGCAGCTTTAATAAAAGTATTTTTGCTAACAGGTCCCTTTGTACGGTATTTAATTATAGACAAGGTTTTGTGTTTAGTCTATAGCTTGGGTTGTGTTTGTAGATGTCATTTTGGTCTGAATTTTGCTCGTCCCGCCGCGCTCGAAAAAAATCTGGACCTCACTAATTTCTAAACCCTAGTTACGGCCCTGGCTGTGGTGTCAAAACACACGCATTTTATTTTGTCCGAGATATCCCAATCCAAACAAGCTTGGTGGACGGCATTTGCAGTTAATTCTGCTGTGCTTGCAGCGATTTTTGGAACACCAAGAAGTTGATCAATGCCACCTCCTGAAATCAGTATAGGGAGTCGTTCAACAACTTCTCGTCCTGTTATGTCTTCTATTAGTTTTCCGTCCCAATGAATGGTTAAAGGAAGATCAGCTTTAAACTCTTTCTTTAAATTTTCTTTAAATTTTCTCCGAAATTTTTCTCTTGCTCTTCTTATAGATGAATAACTGACATCGAATTTTTCTGCATTTTTTCCAAGACCTTCAATCGTTGGTATCATCACTAATGATGCACTTCTATTGCTGATTTTTGTTACATCAAGGGCTGCAAGCAATGTATCATCAAGTAATTTTTGTTTCTTTTGTACAGTCTGTTTTGAGGTGGATGGTTCACTAGGATCAACCGTAAACTCTTCATCAGATGTTGTATTTTTGTCTTTCAGCACCAGAACTGCTAGTTGAGTCACTGAGAACTACAGTTTCTTCAAATCTCGACATTTCTCTTGCTTTTCTTATGTTTAATTGTTCTTCCTTTTTCTTAGCATACTTTTCTTTCTTTGCAAACTCTTTATCAATCCCATCCATTTTTCCTTTTCGCCCCTGTTCTCGCTGGAGTTTTAGAAATAGCTTATCTTCAATATCAATTAGCTTCATAGCATCTGCATGTGCTATATCAAACAAGCTATCTAATTCTTGGTTCCATTTGGTTTGCTTATCTAATAGATTTTTTGATTGTTTCGCTTTATTCTCTTTATTTTTCTTTAATCCTTGCCATTCTTTGAACAGTTTCTCAATTTTGTCAACAACGTGCGACTTCTTTCTAGTTGGAATTCGTGCTCCTCCCCATACTGCCAACACATTTGCAGTGGACAAGCAGGCTTCTCGAATTGTTTGTTTTTTGTTTCTGTAAGCCATAAACAAAGCCATAGTTTCTCGCTTTGACGGAAGAACTGTTGTTTTAAGTGTATCTGATGGTTGTCCAATAAGCCAAACATTAGTATCTTTTCTTGTGTGCATAGCAGTACCCCTGCTAGAAGATGGCGGGGGTTCCATGACGAGAGTCGACAGCAGAACCTCTTACACTCACGACAGTCAGACGACTACTGAATTATAGCTGTACAGACAGTACAGTGTACAAGTGCTGGTTGCCCTCAATATTCGGTCACAACCAGGGCCGCCGCTTCCATTAGGCGAGGTTAGTAAATGCTAAGGGCGCCAAAGATCTAGGGGGCGCCAGCGCCTCCCGCCCTGTGCACGTCTGATAGTATTATGTAAGAACAACATGAAAAAAATAATGAAGGAATGAGAAGCATAGACAAATGATGAAAGGTTGTACGACGTATGTACACCAGTTTAGCTTGACTGATATTTACATAATTAACTTATTCATCTTATTGGGTCATTATAGAACTTTCACTATCACGACCTTTAACCCTTTAGGGACGGGAGTCGTAAATAAGCGATTTAAAAATGTTGCGCGCACAGACGGGAGTCGTCAATAAGCGACTCGGCTTATTTACGGCTTAATATGAGTTCCGGAGTCGTCAATAAGCGAATAACTGTTTTTATGTGACATATGCCCTTCTTGCTTGGAAAAAACAGTAGATATGTCCTTTTTGCACGCATATTTTAGCACTTTTGAGCGTTCTGATTTGTTACTACATATGCCTCGCTTTACTCGCTGTTTTGATTGGTCATGACACTTTCTTGAACTGTGAAATGATTTTATAATTTTATAATAAATGTATGTATTAGCAAATTAAAATAGATCAGTGTAAGGCAAATAGTTTCTTCAATATGGTACCTTGATTACTTTGTGGGCAAACCCAATCGTGAAGTGGGAGGGGGGTGGGGGCGCCAGCTGCAGTCCTGCTAAGGGTGCCAAATAGGCTGGCGCCGGACCTGGTCACAACAGAGTGTAAATGGTTACAAGAGTGTTGTGTTTACTCAGCACTGTTAGCTCTATGTGCACTAACGCACTTATCACACGGAACAGATATTATAAGAAAAACGTCACGGTTCAAAACTCAATTTTCTGAAAGTAAACAGAAAAGTAATAGTTTAGATTACGGTAGCGACCCCTAAAATACATTAGAATCACCTGAAATTTTGTATACATTACGTTTTTACCAAATTAAACATAATTAGAGGGTGGCCCGGAAAAAATCTAACAATCGATATTTTTGAATCACCCTAAATTATATATCCCAGGAAGGGGGTTCTAAGCTCGTGTTCTTGAGTGCTCTTTGTGCTCGTTTGTACGTGCTGGTTCCTGGAGGTATATATATATTATATATATATATATATTATATGATTAAGGGTGTGCGATTCGGATATATATTTTTATTTCGATTCGATTCGACTGCGACTTTGCACTGCACTCACCCATACTTTACAATTTACATGCACCAGCACCAACAGAGCAACATACACGCACCAGCAACAACATACTGAAAAGCGTAATAAACAACTAAACCCAAAGAACCGGTCCAAACTTGTCACACCGCAAGGCGCGCGCGCGTGATTCTGTGACATCACAAAATCAAAAGCTGACCATGCGCATTGAGCTCACTCAGATCTTTATAAAAGCATAATCTCTCAAATATCCAACTATTTTATAACGTTATTATATTATTATTATATCATATATAATAATATAATATATATATATATATATTATTTTTTTTTCAATTGTTATTCCACGGTTTCGACATTCCATGGTTTTGGGGTAGTGCCAGTTTATCGTCTCGACAGGTCACAGTTAGCGAATCGAAGAATCGAAATTTTTTAGCTCTAAATCGGGTCGGGTTTCGATTCTTTTACTGAATCGACCCGAATCGACATTTTCGATTAATCGCACGGCCTAGATACGAAAACAATATTATAAACAGGATATTTTAATGCTTAGTATTGGCTACGTGGTTAAACGTCAAGACCCCCTCCCCCTTTAAGGACCACGTGATTTTTGAATGGCCCCTTATCAAGAGTCGAACGCATCGAATCGTCCCTCGGAATCATCGGAATTGGAGAAGAGTGAAAGAAAAACGAAAACAAACGTTCTTTCAAGACGGAATAAAAGAAAAAGGAAAGTGAAAAAAACTTGGTAACTGGAACAAAGTTGCTTTTGGCAAGTAACGTTAACATTAATATCATAAATAAAATATGTGAAAAAAAAAGTGTTTTACCTATTGGTTTGAAGAAAAAAATTAACTTTTTTATTATTCTCTTTTTGTTGTAAGAAGCTTTGCGTTTTTTGCATGCAGGTTTTGTGTATGTATAAAGATATAGGCGAATTGCAGGATATATTTATTACACTGCCCAACACCAATTTTGCTGATTAATTCTAACACTGTTTTTAGGTAACTTTGGTGTGCTGATTTAAAAATCACCTTAGTTTTGCCTATCACGTCAGGTTTTCGAGCAATCAAATACGGAGATATCGCTTTTGGCAGGGTATGCCCAATTTTTTCTTTTCAAAAATAAGTTTTTACATACTCAGAATCAGCATGGAAAAGTAAAATGTGCAGAGAGTGAACTTTGATATACAATGGTAATATTGACACATAAAGTGATTAAAAGTGTTTAAATAAGCAAAAAATGAATCCATGATCATGACGTCACGCTCACACCCTGGGAAATCCACAGATACCCAAGATTTTAATATGTTTGTACATGACCTTTAGATTTAATGCACAGATTTGCGTATTCCACAGATGAAATTTTAACAGCAAAACAGCTGTTAACGGTCTCAAAAATCATCAATTTTGATAAGTGCCCTTCATGGATCACCAAAATAGACATATTGCATTGCCACATTGCACGAAAAACTGATGTGATGACAAAATCTAAGTGATTTCTGAAATCATCACATCAATATTATCCAAACAGGTCTTAGAATTAAATCACCAGCAAAACATTGTTTTTTGTTGGGCAGTGTTATTCGTAAACAGTTCACTGTTCTAAATGCAAAAAAAACTTCACTTTTTTTTACGTGAAGTCAAAATATGAAATAAAAACCCACTCTAATAGACAGAGTTTATTTCCACGACAGTTTCGACGCCCACTGGCATCCTCCGGGCGTCGAAACTGTCGTGGAAATAAACTCTGTCTATTAGAGTGGGTTTTTATTTTCATTGTTCGTTGTGAGTGTAAAACGATTTTTTTCTTGCAGTATTTTGGTGTGTAATTACTGTGTAATTGGTGTGTAATTACTGGAGGCAAAGGAACCCACTCAGTTTGTGTTTGCACCCACCACCACAATCCTAAACTCATGGTATCAGCAATTGCAGAGAAAAACTTAACCTATTACATAACCTATTACATATATATATATAACGTAAAGAACGACGCTTGTATAGGAGATATTCCGCGCAAGACGAGAAAGAGAAAACAACAAATGAAAAAATGAAGTACCACCTGGGAATCGAACCCGGGATCTTCCGATTGCCGGTCAGACGCGATAACCACTACACCATGGACTCCACTCTTCCAAATGCCGTAATTCCTCTACATACTCGCAGAAACCAATGCCCCAAGGGGGCACCTCCCGCTTGCCGTAACATTATATACATTCAACTGCAAAGAACACGCAGTATAAATAACGTAAAGAACGACGCTTGTATAGGAGATATTCCGCGCAAGACGAGAAAGAGAAAACAACAAATGAAAAAATGAAGTACCACCTGGGAATCGAACCCGGGATCTTCCGATTGCCGGTCAGACGCGATAACCACTACACCATGGACTCCACTCTTCCAAATGCCGTAATTCCTCTACATACTCGCAGAAACCAATGCCCCAAGGGGGCACCTCCCGCTTGCCGTAACATTATATACATTCAACTGCAAAGAACACGCAGTATAAATAACGTAAAGAACGACGCTTGTATAGGAGATATTCCGCGCAAGACGAGAAAGAGAAAACAACAAATGAAAAAATGAAGTACCACCTGGGAATCGAACCCGGGATCTTCCGATTGCCGGTCAGACGCGATAACCACTACACCATGGACTCCACTCTTCCAAATGCCGTAATTCCTCTACATACTCGCAGAAACCAATGCCCCAAGGGGGCACCTCCCGCTTGCCGTAACATTATATACATTCAACTGCAAAGAACACGCAGTATAAATAACGTAAAGAACGACGCTTGTATAGGAGATATTCCGCGCAAGACGAGAAAGAGAAAACAACAAATGAAAAAATGAAGTACCACCTGGGAATCGAACCCGGGATCTTCCGATTGCCGGTCAGACGCGATAACCACTACACCATGGACTCACTCTTCCAAATGCCGTAATTCCTCTACATACTCGCAGAAACCAATGCCCCAAGGGGGCACCTCCCGCTTGCCGTAACATTATATACATTCAACTGCAAAGAACACGCAGTATAAATAACGTAAAGAACGACGCTTGTATAGGAGATATTCCGCGCAAGACGAGAAAGAGAAAACAACAAATGAAAAAATGAAGTACCACCTGGGAATCGAACCCGGGATCTTCCGATTGCCGGTCAGACGCGATAACCACTACACCATGGACTCCACTCTTCCAAATGCCGTAATTCCTCTACATACTCGCAGAAACCAATGCCCCAAGGGGGCACCTCCCGCTTGCCGTAACATTATATACATTCAACTGCAAAGAACACGCAGTATAAATAACGTAAAGAACGACGCTTGTATAGGAGATATTCCGCGCAAGACGAGAAAGAGAAAACAACAAATGAAAAAATGAAGTACCACCTGGGAATCGAACCCGGGATCTTCCGATTGCCGGTCAGACGCGATAACCACTACACCATGGACTCCACTCTTCCAAATGCCGTAATTCCTCTACATACTCGCAGAAACCAATGCCCCAAGGGGGCACCTCCCGCTTGCCGTAACATTATATACATTCAACTGCAAAGAACACGCAGTATAAATAACGTAAAGAACGACGCTTGTATAGGAGATATTCCGCGCAAGACGAGAAAGAGAAAACAACAAATGAAAAAATGAAGTACCACCTGGGAATCGAACCCGGGATCTTCCGATTGCCGGTCAGACGCGATAACCACTACACCATGGACTCCACTCTTCCAAATGCCGTAATTCCTCTACATACTCGCAGAAACCAATGCCCCAAGGGGGCACCTCCCGCTTGCCGTAACATTATATACATTCAACTGCAAAGAACACGCAGTATAAATAACGTAAAGAACGACGCTTGTATAGGAGATATTCCGCGCAAGACGAGAAAGAGAAAACAACAAATGAAAAAATGAAGTACCACCTGGGAATCGAACCCGGGATCTTCCGATTGCCGGTCAGACGCGATAACCACTACACCATGGACTCCACTCTTCCAAATGCCGTAATTCCTCTACATACTCGCAGAAACCAATGCCCCAAGGGGGCACCTCCCGCTTGCCGTAACATTATATACATTCAACTGCAAAGAACACGCAGTATAAATAACGTAAAGAACGACGCTTGTATAGGAGATATTCCGCGCAAGACGAGAAAGAGAAAACAACAAATGAAAAAATGAAGTACCACCTGGGAATCGAACCCGGGATCTTCCGATTGCCGGTCAGACGCGATAACCACTACACCATGGACTCCACTCTTCCAAATGCCGTAATTCCTCTACATACTCGCAGAAACCAATGCCCCAAGGGGGCACCTCCCGCTTGCCGTAACATTATATACATTCAACTGCAAAGAACACGCAGTATAAATAACGTAAAGAACGACGCTTGTATAGGAGATATTCCGCGCAAGACGAGAAAGAGAAAACAACAAATGAAAAAATGAAGTACCACCTGGGAATCGAACCCGGGATCTTCCGATTGCCGGTCAGACGCGATAACCACTACACCATGGACTCCACTCTTCCAAATGCCGTAATTCCTCTACATACTCGCAGAAACCAATGCCCCAAGGGGGCACCTCCCGCTTGCCGTAACATTATATACATTCAACTGCAAAGAACACGCAGTATAAATAACGTAAAGAACGACGCTTGTATAGGAGATATTCCGCGCAAGACGAGAAAGAGAAAACAACAAATGAAAAAATGAAGTACCACCTGGGAATCGAACCCGGGATCTTCCGATTGCCGGTCAGACGCGATAACCACTACACCATGGACTCCACTCTTCCAAATGCCGTAATTCCTCTACATACTCGCAGAAACCAATGCCCCAAGGGGGCACCTCCCGCTTGCCGTAACATTATATACATTCAACTGCAAAGAACACGCAGTATAAATAACGTAAAGAACGACGCTTGTATAGGAGATATTCCGCGCAAGACGAGAAAGAGAAAACAACAAATGAAAAAATGAAGTACCACCTGGGAATCGAACCCGGGATCTTCCGATTGCCGGTCAGACGCGATAACCACTACACCATGGACTCCACTCTTCCAAATGCCGTAATTCCTCTACATACTCGCAGAAACCAATGCCCCAAGGGGGCACCTCCCGCTTGCCGTAACATTATATACATTCAACTGCAAAGAACACGCAGTATAAATAACGTAAAGAACGACGCTTGTATAGGAGATATTCCGCGCAAGACGAGAAAGAGAAAACAACAAATGAAAAAATGAAGTACCACCTGGGAATCGAACCCGGGATCTTCCGATTGCCGGTCAGACGCGATAACCACTACACCATGGACTCCACTCTTCCAAATGCCGTAATTCCTCTACATACTCGCAGAAACCAATGCCCCAAGGGGGCACCTCCCGCTTGCCGTAACATTATATACATTCAACTGCAAAGAACACGCAGTATAAATAACGTAAAGAACGACGCTTGTATAGGAGATATTCCGCGCAAGACGAGAAAGAGAAAACAACAAATGAAAAAATGAAG
>JAJOZX010008002.1:50000-55000 GCA_023014485.1 Bathynomus jamesi | reverse complement strand
AAATTAGAGGTCAAATTATATCCTCTGAACAGGAGAGTTTTAATACAAGACATCTTATAGTTGAAATCAGTAAAACTAAAAAAATTCATGCCCAAACCAGTGAAAGTGGGTTTCCTGTAAACTGATGTAGTAATAGAATCACCGTTTTTCGAAATTAAAAGATCTAAGAAGGGGAGGGAGCCATTTTGCTCAGTTTCCATTGTATACGTTATATTGGGGTGCAAAGAATTTAGGAAGTTAAAGAATTGTTGCGCTTGTACCGCATTATCAAAGACTGCTATCGAATCATCAACGAAGCGTCGATAGAAAATTGGCTTGAGATGAGTGGGAGATTGTCTAAAAATTACACTTTCTAAATGAGTCATAAAAAAGTCAGCTGCTAACGGTCCGACTGGTGATCCCATCCCTACCCATCAATTTGTTGGTAAACCTTATTGTTGAAAGTGAAATAGCATTGTTTGAAGACCAATTCTAAAAGTTCCTTAAAATGAGACAATGAAAAACCATGAAAATTATCAACTGAGCTAAAAACCCTATCTAAAATAATGGCAATAGTTTCAGATACAGGTACATTTGTGAAAAGTGACTTTACATCAAAACTGACAAAAAACTTTTTTGAATCGAAGTTTTTACCAAGGAGTCTTTTTGGAATTCAAACGAGTTATTTATAGTGTAAGCATTTTTCGCAAAGGGGACAGGAGACGAACAACAAATTTTGCCAATTGAAAGGTGGGTAAGTTATACGAAGCTAAAATAGGACGGAGAGGTGTTCCAGCTTTATGGATTTTAGGCAGACAGTATAATTGAGCAAGATTAGCACCAGATGCGAACAACTGAGAGTAAGTATCATTTTTTATTATCTTTAAGGACTTTAGTCGTGACAGAAATCTATTAACCTGGTCTTCTAACCTTACAATGACTTTATTACAGGTTCTAGAATTTGTTTGAATTTAGTAAGATCACTTAGGATTTCATTAGTTTTGTTTATGTAGTCCGATTTATTCAAAATAACCACTCCGTTACCCTTGTCTGGTCTAGTCACAACAATCTCCTGGTTCTTTGCCAAATTCTTAATACACTGCAAATCACTCTTCCTAAATATGAAAGATTGAAATTTAAGATTTCTAAGTTTAAGAAAAAATTCTTGAGTTAAATTTGAGAACTGACATTTGAAATTATTGAATCCCCACATGGGGAACATTTTTCAAGCCATTGAAAAATTTTTCAAAGTAAAGAAAAAACGAAGGCTTATATATTTGAAACAACGGAAGCTTAAATTGCAAACCAAGTGACAGTAAAAACTTTTCCCGAGGGGAGAGTGTGTAACTAGAAAGATTCGAAATTACCTTTCTGAATTGAAAAAATTTGGTGAATTCATTCAATTCAGAAAGGTAATTTCGAATCTTTCTAGTTACACACTCTCCCCTCGGGAAAAGTTTTTACTGTCACTTGGTTTGCAATTTAAGCTTCCGTTGTTTCAAATATATAAGCCTTCGTTTTTTCTTTACTTTGAAAAATTTTTCAATGGCTTGAAAAATGTTCCCCATGTGGGGGATTTCAATAATTTCAAATGTCAGTTCTCAAATTTAACTCAAGAATTTTTTCTTAAACTTAGAAATCTTAAATTTCAATCTTTCATATTTAGGAAGAGTGATTTGCAGTGTATTAAGAATTTGGCAAAGAACCAGGAGATTGTTGTGACTAGACCAGACAAGGGTAACGGAGTGGTTATTTTGAATAAATCGGACTACATAAACAAAACTAATGAAATCCTAAGTGATCTTACTAAATTCAAACAAATTCTAGAACCTGTAAATAAAGTCATTGTAAGGTTAGAAGACCAGGTTAATAGATTTCTGTCACGACTAAAGTCCTTAAAGATAATAAAAAATGATACTTACTCTCAGTTGTTCGCATCTGGTGCTAATCTTGCTCAATTATACTGTCTGCCTAAAATCCATAAAGCTGGAACACCTCTCCGTCCTATTTTAGCTTCGTATAACTTACCCACCTTTCAATTGGCAAAATTTGTTGTTCGTCTCCTGTCCCCTTTGCGAAAATGCTTACACTATAAATAACTCGTTTGAATTCCAAAAAGACTCCTTGGTAAAAACTTCGATTCAAAAAAGTTTTTTGTCAGTTTTGATGTAAAGTCACTTTTCACAAATGTACCTGTATCTGAAACTATTGCCATTATTTTAGATAGGGTTTTTAGCTCAGTTGATAATTTTCATGGTTTTTCATTGTCTCATTTTAAGGAACTTTTAGAATTGGTCTTCAAACAATGCTATTTCACTTTCAACAATAAGGTTTACCAACAAATTGATGGGGTAGGGATGGGATCACCAGTCGGACCGTTAGCAGCTGACTTTTTTATGACTCATTTAGAAAGTGTAATTTTTAGACAATCTCCCACTCATCTCAAGCCAATTTTCTATCGACGCTTCGTTGATGATTCGATAGCAGTCTTTGATAATGCGGTACAAGCGCAACAATTCTTTAACTTCCTAAATTCTTTGCACCCCAATATAACGTATACAATGGAAACTGAGCAAAATGGCTCCCTCCCCTTTTAGATCTTTTAATTTCGAAAAACGGTGATTCTATTACTACATCAGTTTACAGGAAACCCACTTTCACTGGTTTGGGCATGAATTTTTTTAGTTTTACTGATTTCAACTATAAGATGTCTTGTATTAAAACTCTCCTGTTCAGAGGATATAATTTGACCTCTAATTTTACCTTACTTAATGATGAATTTAATAATCTAAGATCATACTTTACTAATAATAGTTTTCCTGTTCAATATGTAGACAAACTAATTAGATCCTTCTTAAATAATGTTTATAGCCCTCAACTTCCATGTATTACAGTGCCGAAGGATATAAAATATTTCTTGGTACCTGAAATGGGTCCTTTGAATAAGGAATTTAAGCTTAAATTTACAAAATTGTTAAGGAAATTTTTTTATCATACTGATTTCCGCATCATATTTATTAATAAAACGTCTTTAGGTAGCTTTTTCTCAGCGAAGGATCGAACCCCTGACTCGTTGCGTAGCGGTGTTGTATATTTATTTACCTGCCCTAGGTGTCTCCTTGGGAATTACATGGCAGCACTGTTCGCTCTCTCAGGGCTAGATTTTATTCGCATATGGGAATAAGTGGCCGAACAGGTAAAATTTTAAAAACTAAAGAAGCCTAGTATTCGGAACACACAGTAAATGTAAAATTGATGTCACTTTAGACAATTTTAAAATTCTTGGTTGTAATACTTGTCCCAACTCACTAAGAATTTTAGAATCGCTTTCATTAAAGCATTGTCCCCTAGTCTGAATGTTGACTCATCCGTCCCTCTCAATTTTATGATCCCTCCTCCTTCCCCAATTCCTTATAATCCCCCTTCCCCAATCGCCCTCCATCTCTCGTTTTCTTCTGTTCTCGTGCCTGCTAAATTAGTCAGCCTCGGAAATTGCAGTGAAAGGTAGTTAGTTCATTATTCCAGTGTACTATTGTTAATTTTTCCAGTGTATTAATTTCACATTTACTATATGTATTTAAAAATAGCTTCTTAATTTTTATATGTAAATCTGTATAACTTAGAATTTAACCCTCTTTTCTCAGTCTTTTAAAATTTGTCTTTATGAATAGGTTATAGAAATTTTCTGTTTTGTTTTTCATTCAATATTGATTTTAATTTCACATTGTTATTAAACAGCCTGAAGATGAGCGTATTGCTCGAAACGTTGCGCATTAAAGAAGACTTTTCATGGCATTTACATTTCTCCTTGTCATTGGATTTCTCCTAAATAATATATAATATTGAAGCTGTGTATATATATATATATATATATACATATATATATATATATATATATAAAGGGTGTCAGGAAATGATTGCCCCCCCCTGTACAGAAGAAACTGAAAGGAATAGAAAAAAACAGACAAAACCACGCGAAAGAGCGTTTAATTTGAATAAAAAACACTGTTTGAATATCGGGTGTTGCCCCCATTGCAGCTCTGACGGCCATTAATCGACGGGGGTATGATCCCAGAAGTGTCTCAAAGAGATCGTATCATGACTCATTTCTTAAGGACTTCGTTGATCTTTGCAGTCATAATTTCTGTTGAATACCGATTCTGAATGGTTGTTCCAGCATTAAGGACTCCACCCGATCCTCATGATGATCCGACATGTTCACAGACATTAAGATCGGGAGAATTGCAGGCCATTCATTATTTCCGAAAAAAATCAATGTTATGTCCTTAAGCAGTTGTTGTTGAGTCGCAAGTGCTTCATACAGGGGCTTTGTCGTGAAGAAAGGTGCCTGTTCAACATCCAAAACACTCGGGGTCTTTCAAAAACGGAATTACATGGGCTAAAATTACATTTCGAAAATAAGGCCCATCCCAACTGGTTCCTCTTGGTTTGATAACCAGATGAGCTTCCGAATAGAGAACATAATGAAAACACCCACACATGCTGGATTTTTTACTATTTCTCGATACTTCTGGTCGTCTGGGACTTCATCAGGAGTTGTTGCCCAAACCCGATCATTCTGAAATTTGGTTTTCTGGAGACATAAACGAAGAATTCATCGCTGACAACCAAGTGAAGGAAATCGTCTTCCGTCCATTCCTCAAGATAATCACAAAACCATAGCCGATCTTTAATATTAAGATCACTCTTCCGTGGCTTAGCTATTTCATGCCAAGCACTCAAGCCTTGGCGAACTCGAAATTGATGCACAAGTTGCCGATTGACTATCTTACCACGACGGATAAGTATCTCTTTCGCTACCTCAGAGCAGCTCTTCTTTCGGCGCGTGATGCAGCAAGCACAATGTCTTTCGATTCTTGAGATAATTTCTCCGGTCTTCCTCCTCGAAATTCTGTTTCACAATCTTCAGGATTCTTATTCAATTCCTTTTGACAAAGTCTTCTGATCTTTTTAATCTCTCAGCCACCCAGTGTCGAGTTATGAAAGTTGCACCAGCTTCC